>SJYA01003057.1:85674-117910 GCA_006410615.1 Neotragus moschatus
AAGGAAAATCTATTTAAGTCTTCTACCTGCTTTCTGATTGGGTTTGTTTTTGGACTTCCCTGGTGGCTCAGATGGTTAAGCATCTGTCTACAATGCAGGAGACCTGGGTTCGATCCCTGGGTCGGGAAGATCCCCTGGAGAAGGAAATGGCAATCCAATCCAGGACTATTGCCTGGAAAATCCCACGAACAGAGGAGCCTGGTAGGCTATAGTCCATGGGGTCACAAAGAGTCAGACACGACTGAGTGACTTCGCTTCACTTTTTGATTTTGAGCTGCATGTACAGTTTGTGTGTTTAAGAGGTTAATCCTTCGTCAGTTGCTTTGTTTGCAAATATTTTCTCCCATTCTGAGGGCTGTCTTCTCATCTTGTTTGTGGTTTCCTTTGCTGTGCAAAAGCTTTTAAGTTTAGTTAGGTCCCATTTATTTATTTTTGTTATTTTCATTATTCTAGGGGATAGATAAAAAAAAAAAAGATTCTGCTGCGATTTATGTTAAAGGGTGTTTTGCTTATATTTTCCTCTAAGAGTTTTATAGTGTCTGGCCTTATATTTAAGTCTTTAATTTGGAGTTTGTTTTTGTATATGATGTTAGGGAGTGTTCTAACTTCATTCTTCTACAGGTAGCTGTCCAGTTTCTCACATATTGAAGAGACTGTCTTGATTATTCACCATTATATACTAGACCACTCACAGTTAAGTCATTTATTTATCAATTCATTTATCCATATGTTTACTCATTTGTCAAATAATGAGCATTACTTATTTACTAGGGCAAACCACTAGATCATTCAGGTATGACCTAAATCAAATCCTTTATGGTTATACAGTGGAAGTGAGAAATAGATTTAAGGGTCTAGTTCTGATAGATATAGTGCCTGATGAACTATGGATGGAGGTTCATGACATTGTACAGGAGACAGGGATCAAGACCATCCCTATGGAAAAGAAATGCAAAGAAGCAAAATGACTATCTGAGGAGGCCTTACAAATAGCTGTGAAAATAAGAGAAGCAAAAAGCAAAGGAGAAAACGAAAGATATAAGCATCTGAATGCAGATTTCCAAAGAAAAGCAAGGAGATATAAGAAAGCCTTTCTCATTGATCAATGCAAAGAAATAGTGGAAAACAACAGAATGGGAAAGACTACAGATCTCTTCAANAATAGCTGTGAAAATAAGAGAAGCAAAAAGCAAAGGAGAAAACGAAAGATATAAGCATCTGAATGCAGATTTCCAAAGAAAAGCAAGGAGATATAAGAAAGCCTTTCTCAGTGATCAATGCAAAGAAATAGTGGAAAACAACAGAATGGGAAAGACTACAGATCTCTTCAAGAAAATTAGAGATACCAAGGGAATACTTCATGCAAAGATGGGCTGGATAAAGGACAGAAACTGTATGGACCTAGAGGTGGCAAGAATACACAGGAGAACTGTACCAAAAAGAGCTTCATGACTCAGATAATCATGATGGTGTGATCACTCACCTAGAGCCAGACATCCTGGAATGTGAAGTCAAGTGGGCCTTAGAAAGCATCACTATGAACAAAGCTAGTGGAGGTGATGGAATTCCACTTAAGCTATTCCACATCCTGAAAGATGATNTCCAATGCATGAAAGTGAAAAGGGAAAGGGAAATCGCTCAGTCGTGTCTGACTCTTTGTGATCCCATGGACTGCAGCCTACCAGGCTTCTCCGTAACTACAGGTTTTTAATCTATTGCCCCTGTCACTTTCAAGGTGGTTCCCTCAGTTTGATTTAGCTTGTTTGCTGGTCTCTTCAGTGTCTAATTTCCGCCCTGACACAAGGGGGCGGTGGTGGACACGATTTTAGGCTCACTTGTTCAGTCGTGCTGTGGGGAGGGAGGAACACTGCAAACAAATAACACTGGTTTGTGCTCGCAGTGTCTCACCCCCACCTGCTCACTGTGTGTGTGCTTTCCCTGTATACACTGCTTAGGCTCTAGGTTGCTCTGCCGGGAACTGAGGCTAGCCCTGGGTTGTATGCACTTCCCAGATCTAAGCCACTCAGGTTCAGGTACTCAGGTATTCCACAAAGGCATAGACTTGGTTGGGCCTGCGTTTTGTGCCTTTCCTGGGTCTGAGCTTTAGTGCCTTTCCTGGGTCTGAGCAGCTCAGGTGACCAGGTGCTTGGCGAGCACGGTCACTGTGACTTATCACCTCCCCCATCCCTGCTGCTTGCTTTTCTGGGTGTACAATCGGAACACCTTCTCATGCGTGCCGTGTGTCTCTTCTGGGGAGCTGTGACCCTCCCAGCGGATGCTGACCGTCCAGAATCCCAAGAAGTCTTGGTTAGCAAAGAAGCCTTCTTGCAGTTTGGTAGATGATGACTCTCTGGGGCCACAATTGCCCCCTTCTGGCTCTGGCTGCCCTTGTTTGCCTGTCTCCAGTGGGGGATGGGCCGGTCCGCAGCCAGCTAGCTCTGCTCAGCCCTTTGTTCTGTGAGCCAGCCTGGCGGTGTCTTGAAAGTGATGTCTGTCTGACTCTTTGTGACCCCATGGACTGTAGCCTACCAGGCTCCTCTGTCCATGGGATTTTCCATAGTACTGGAGTGGATTGCCATTTCCTTCTCCAGGGGATCTTCCCAACCCNCTCTGGGGCCACAATTGCCCCCTTCTGGCTCTGGCTGCCCTTGTTTGCCTGTCTCCAGTGGGGGATGGGCCGGTCCGCAGCCAGCTAGCTCTGCTCAGCCCTTTGTTCTGTGAGCCAGCCTGGCGGTGTCTTGAAAGTGATGTCTGTCTGACTCTTTGTGACCCCATGGACTGTAGCCTACCAGGCTCCTCTGTCCATGGGATTTTCCATAGTACTGGAGTGGATTGCCATTTCCTTCTCCAGGGGATCTTCCCAACCCAGGGATTGAGCCTTGGTCTCCCGCACTGTAGACAGACGCTTTACCATCTGAGCCACCAGGGTGGTGTTTTAGGTTAGAGTTTTTCGCGGGATAGCTATCCCACAGTCTGGTTTGCTATCCCAAGTTAGTTCCTTCAGATTGCCCTTGGGGCATTCGGGCCTGGTCCTCACTCTAAGCAATGCAGCCCTCGCCTCCCTGACCAGCCCCTGCTTGCTAGTGGCGGATGCGGGAGTCTGTGCTGCTTCTCCGCCGGAGTTACCTTTGGGCACGTAATCTGAGGGTTTTAATTATTTATTTATTTATCCTCCCCATTATGTTGCCCTCTGAGATTCTAAGGCTCTCCACAGACTCACGAGTGAGAGTGTTTCCTGGTGTTTGGAAACTTCTTTCTTTTTTAAGACTCCCTTCCCAGGACGAATCTCCATCCCTACCTCTTTTGTCTCTCTTTTTGTCTTTTATATTTTTTCCTATCTTTTTTTGAAGACAATGGACTGCTTTTCTGGGTGCCTGATGTCCTCTGCCAGCATTCAGAAGTTGTTTCGTGGAATTTACTCAGCGTTCAAATGTTCTTTTGATGAATTTGTGGGGGGGGGAAAGTGGTCTCCCTTCCTATTCCTCCACCATCTTAGGACTGCCCCTCAGAATACTGAGCCTTAACTAGCGTAGCTTTTCAAGGATACTCTTCAAAATAAACATAACGTTTTTCTTCATGAAATGACTACACTATGATTGAGTATACTTCTGCTACTAGTGTTGTGGTTTATGTTAATGAAAGACATTACATTCAGTTGTTTAAGTGAAACAAAAATATTTAGTAGTATGTTATATACAAGTCAGAGGTTTAGTACTTAGCTTTTCATGTAATTTGTTTAAACTCAGTCTGCAAAGATATGTTATGATTTTTAATTAATATTAAATCAATTTGTGTATATTACTAGTATAATGTAATCAATTAGTAGATGTTAATTTCTGCCACTTGGCAAGTTGATTTCCCTTACTTTTCAATGAGGAAGATACCAAAGAGAGAACTGAGAAGCTAGCAAGACTAGATAGAAGACATCAAGCAAACATTTTGCGTTTGTTAATCATTTCATCACATAATAACTTTAAGAGGTACTTCCTGAGGAGGAAAATGAGTTTCACAGACAATTAGTTTGTTTAAAATCTTACAACAGGTTGAAAATAAAGCCAGGGCTTGAATTCAGGTAGTTTATGTTCAGAGCCCTCACAATGCTATACTTTTTCTTAGCTTTTATTTTTTTTCTTCCTTCCTCTCTTTTCCCTTCCGTGGCTCTTCTACAGGTTTTCTCTCAGCATACAGACCATTTGCTTCTGTTCTCAAGTACGTTTACATTAAAGTAGAAATAATGGTTGCCTCTGAATACTGTTTCCAGGAAGGTCAGTTATAAGAATGGTTTCAGTTTTACCTTGGAAGGACCAGGACCTAGAAGTCAGGCATTCCCTTGATCCCTGCATGTTGTTTAGGATTCCAACTGTGGAGGGCTCTAGAGAAGGCCTGAGCCAAGCTGTCTAGGCAAGAGTCTTGGTAGTGTGATGGATAGTGTAGGGTTGGGAGGACAGAAGGAGGAACAANGGTCAGTTATAAGAATGGTTTCAGTTTTACCTTGGAAGGACCAGGACCTAGAAGTCAGGCATTCCCTTGATCCCTGCATGTTGTTTAGGATTCCAACTGTGGAGGGCTCTAGAGAAGGCCTGAGCCAAGCTGTCTAGGCAAGAGTCTTGGTAGTGTGATGGATAGTGTAGGGTTGGGAGGACAGAAGGAGGAACAAGAAGTCTTTGGGAACCGTTCAGTTCAGTTTAGGTGCTCAGTTGTGTCTAATTCTTTGCGACTCCGTGGGCTGAAGCACACGAGGCTTCTCTGTCCATCACTAACTCCTAGATCTTGCTCAAACTCATGTCCATCAAGTCAGCGATGCCATCCAACCATCTCATCCTCTGTTGTCCCCTTCTTTGCCTGCCTTCAATCTTTTCCAGCATCAGGGTTTTTTCCAATGAGTCGATTCTTTGCATCAAGTGGCCAAAGTACTGGAGCTTCAGCTTCAGCATCAGTTCTTCCAATGATTATTCAGAATTGATTTCCTTTAGGATTGACTGATTTGAAATCCTTGCTGTCCAAGGGACTCTCAAGAGTCTTCAAAAGCATCAATTCTTTGGTGCTCAACCTTCTTTATGGTCCAACTCTCACATCCATATATGACTACTGAATAAACCATAGCTTTGACTAGATGGATCTTTGTTGGTAAAGTAATGTCCCTGGTTTTTATATTTGTCATAGCTTTTCTTCCAAGGAACAAGCATCTTTTAATTTCATGGCTGCAGTCACCATCTGCAGTGATTTTGTTGTTCAAGAAAATAAGTCTGTCACTGTTTCCACTCTTTCCCCATCTATTTGCCATGAAGGGATGGGCCCAGATGCCATGATCTTAGTGTTTTGAATATTGAGTTTTGTCAGTCTTTCACTCTCCTCTTTAACCTTCATCAAGAAGCTCTTTAGTTCTTCTTTGTTTTCTACCATAAGGGTGTCATATGCATATCTGAGGTTATTGATATTTCTCCCAATAATCTTGATTCCAGCTTGTGCTTCATCCAGCCTGGCATTTTGCATGATGTACTCTGCATATAAGTTAGCAAGGTGACAATATACCTACCACCTTGATGTACTCCTTTCCCAATTTGGGACCGGTCTGTTGTTCCATGTCTGGTTCTAACTGTTGCTTGTTGCTCTTGTCCTGTATACAGATTTCTCAGGAGGCAGATAAGGTGGTCTGGTATTCCCATGTCTTTAAGAATTTTCCACAGTTTTTTTTTTTTTGTGTGTGATCCATACAGTCAAAGGCTTCAGTGTAGTCAATCAAGCAGAAGTAGATGTTTTTCTGGAATTCTTTAGCTTTTTCTATGATCCAGCATATGTTGACAACTTGATCTTTGGTTCCTCTGCCTTTTCTAAATCCAGCATGAACATCTGGAAGTTCTTGGTTCATGTACTTGTGAACCCTAGCTTGGAGAATTTTGAGCATTACTTTGCTAGTGTATAAGATGAGTGCAATTGTGTGGTAGTTTGAACATTCTTTGGCATTGCCTTTCTTTGGGATTGGAATGAAAACTGATCTTTTCCAGTCCTCTGGTCATTGCTGAGTTTTCCAAATTTGCTGGCATATTGAGTGCAGCACTTTCACAGCATCAACTTTTAGGATTTGAAATAGCTTTTTAGCTTGTAAAATGCCGTCAGTGTTGGCATGCAGAATCTTTCCTTTTTTTCTGGCAGCTTATTACAATTTTGTAAACTTTTTCAGTAAAACTTTCCATGTCTTATCTCTGAGGCTTATAATCCAAGTTTATAAATTAATGACCTTTGATGTTTTATCAGCTTTCACAATTTAAAGATGTTAGACAGAAAGTATATATGATTTTTTTTTAGATTAATAAAGAGCTTTTCTTTAACCACCTATTTCATATCTTGCACCACTCTTTTTGGAGTATACGTTCAAGCTTTTAGAGATTTATTGTGACTTATTACTTGAAAGACATTTTGTATCAGTAGTATATCTTACTATTTATACCCTAATCTCTGGTGTGAAAGGAATACCATCATTCTTTTCTCAACCTCTGTTTTTATTAGCCTTTAAAATTTTTTGACATATAAGAAGCTGTACATAATGTGTACAGCCTGAATTTAGAGATAAGTTCCGGCATAACTTGTTTTATTGAGGTTTTCTTTATTGCACTTCACCGATAATTTTTTTAAAACAAATTGAAGGTTCCAGGCAAGCCTGCATTTTCACATGATGATTTGCATTTTTAGCAATAAAGCATTTTAAAATTAAGGTATGTGCACAACATTGTAAATCAACCATAAGCCAACAAGATTTAATTAAAAAATAAAATTAAGATATTTATATGTGTATTTTTAGACATAATGCTATTGCATACTTACAGAGTGCAGTATAGTGTAAATATCTTTTATATGTACTGGGAAACCCTCAAATTTGTGTAACTTCCCTTTTGGGGATATTTTCCTTATTGTAGTGGTCAAGAACCAAACCCACAATATCTCTGAGGTGTGCCTGTATATACCTGTGAAAGTTATGCCATTATCTGTTCCATAAACTTATCCATCACCTCTAAAAATTTCCTCCCTCCTTATTGTTATTCTAATTATTATTATTTTTGATGATATGAATACTTAATTTAAGATTTCCCCTGTTAGCAAAGTTTTAAGTGTACAATATAATATTGTTAACCTTGGGTACTATGTTGTAAGTAGATATCTAGGACTTAGTTATCATGTACAATTATAACTTTATACCCTTTGATTAAAATCTTCCTATTGCCCACTGCTTCCAGCCCTTGAGAACAACCATTCTACTCCCTTGCTTTTATAAATATGACTACTTTAAATTCACTGTGTAAGTGGTATCATGTGGTGTTTGCCTTTCTGTGTCTGACTTATTTCTCTAAGCATAATATTCTCCAGGGTGAGTAATATATTCATAATATTCATGTATGGGTGAGTGTGCATGCAAATGTGCTAAGCTGATCCAATCCTATCTGACTCTTTGTGACCCCATGGATTGTAGCCCACCAGCCTTCTCTGTCTATGGGATTCTTTAGTCAAGAATGCTGGAGTGGATTGACATGCCCTCCTCCAGGGGATTGTCCCAACTCAGGAATTGAACCCACATCTCTATGTTTCATACATCGACAGGCAGGTTCTTTACCACTAGCACCACCTGGGAAACCCCTACGTCATCCATATTGTCACAACTAGCAGAATTTCATTCATTTTTAAGGTTGAGTAATATTCCATGTATGTATATAATGCACTTTCTTTATCCATTCACCTCTTAATGCACATTTAGTTTGCTTCCATGTCGTGGTTATTGTGAATAATGCTACAATTAACACAGGGTACAAATATTCCTTTGAGATCCTAGTCTTAAGTCCATTGGCTGTATATCCAGAAGTGGGATTGCTGTATCATAATGGTAGTTCTAGTTTTAATTTTTTGAGGAACCTCTATTTTGTCTTCCATAGTAGTTGTATCAATTTACATTCCCACTGACAATGCACAAGAGTTTCTGTTTTTCCACATCTTTGCCAACACTTGTTATTTTTCTTTCATTTTTGATCATAGCTGTTCAGTATAAGGTAATATCTCATTGTAGTTTGCATTTCCCTGATGGTTAGTGATGTTGAGTACCTTTTCAGTGTGCTTGCTGGCCATTTGTATGTCTTCTTTGGAAAAATGTCTATTCAGCTTCTCTGCCCATATTTAAATTGAATTGTTTGTCATTTTGCCATTGGTTGTATGAGTTCTTTGTATATTATGGATATTAATCCTTACCAGATGTGAGATATGAAAATATTTTCCCCATCCCATAGGTGTTCTTTTCAGTTTCTGTAACGTTTATTTTGCAATATAGAGGCTTTTTAGACTAATGTAGTCCCACCTGTTTGTCTTTGTTTTTCTTGCTTTTGTTTTTGGTGTCAATTCCCACCTTCCCCCCACCAAAAAATAATAATAATAATAATAATTGTACTTCTGACAGGGAGCTACCCGTCATGTTTCTTTCTAAGAGTTTTATGGTTTCAGGTCATATGTTCAAGTGTTTAATCCATTTTGAGTTGACAATTTCGTAATCCATTTTAAGTTGACACTTTGATGCAAGATAGTGGTAAAGTTTCATTTATTTGCATGGGGCTGTCCAGTTTTCCTAGTACCATTTATTAAATAGACTGTTTTCCATTGTACATTTTTGGTTTCTTTGTGACAAATTGATTGGCTATACGTATACATGTGGCTGTATTTCTGAACTCTTTATTCTATTCTATTGACCTATGTGTCTGTTTTTATGCCAGNGGTTGTATGAGTTCTTTGTATATTATGGATATTAATCCTTACCAGATGTGAGATATGAAAATATTTTCCTCATCCCATAGTGTTCTTTTCAGTTTCGGTAACGTTTATTTTGCAATATAGAAGCTTTTAAGACTAATGTAGTCCCACCTGTTTATCTTTGTTTTTCTTGCTTTTGTTTTTGGTGTCAATTCCCACCCTCCCCCCACCAAAAAAAAAAAAGATAATAATAATAATTGTACTACTGACAGGGAGCTACCCTTCATGTTTCTTTCTAAGAGTTTTATGGTTTCAGGTCATATGTTCAAGTTTTTAATCCATTTTGAGTTGACAATTTTGTAATCCATTTTGAGTTGACACTTTGATGCAAGATAGTGGCACAGTTTCATTTATTTGCGTGGGGCTGTCCAGTTTTCCTAGTACCATTTATTAAATAGACTGTTTTCCATTGTATATTTTTGGTTTCTTTGTGGCAAATTGATTGGCTGTATACATGTGGCTGTATTTCTGAACTCTTTATTCTATTCTATTGACCTATGTGTCTGTTTTTATGCCAGTACCAAGTTGTTTGATTCCTATATTGTTGTAATACAGTTTGATGTCAGGATGTATATCTTTCCTTTTCTCCTTTGCTTTTCACTTCTCTTCTTTTCACANTCCTCCCTCCCATCTAGTTTTCTTTTTTTAAAAACTACTAGCAAAATACTATTCTAAAAAGGAAAGTACTACTCTTCTATTCCTTGATTTAAAATTTTCGATGATTCTCAATGGCTTTTAGCATATTCATAGCATAAGGAACACAATCCTTTTCTGTTTGCCCCTACATATATATTCACCTTTTACTTTAAGGTTTCACATTCTCTTTTGTCTTCATGACTGTGTGTAGCTCCTTTCTTATACCCTGCCCTCTTCTCTTATCTCTACTCCTTTCGCTTGGCTATTTCTACTCTTCCTTTAGGACCCAGTTCTATCTCCTCTTGGAATCTTTCTCTGATCACAGAATCTAAAGTATTCTACCCAGTATGTACTTCTATGAAATACTACTCACTGTAATTACCTACTTANCCCTGCCCTCTTCTCTTATCTCTACTCCTTTCGCTTGGCTATTTCTACTCTTCCTTTAGGACCCAGTTCTATCTCCTCTTGGAATCTTTCTCTGATCACAGAATCTAAAGTATTCTACCCAGTATGTACTTCTATGAAATACTACTCACTGTAATTACCTACTTATTTTTTTTTTCATTTGAAAGCAGAGAACATTTTTCCTTTGACCTTTTAGTCACTAGCAGCTAGCATAATGTTGGACACATAGCAGATGCTAAATAAGGATTGTATTGAGATTGGTTTGTTGACCCTTCCAAAGCCTTGAAAGATATATTCTTTTACTATTTAGCAGAGCATTAACAAAAGTAATTACAAATACATTTCCTTCATTTGAGAGAAAGTCAAGAGGTAGATCTGCAAGAAATATTTGAGAGAAACATTCGTAATAACTAGACAGTATCCAATGCAGTGCTGTTTCAATTTTCTTGAAAGATTCCATTTAAGATGATTATTTGCTGACTGTCGGGAATCTTTTCTTATTTAATTTTTTAGTGGTGTGAAAGATGAAGCATTGATGGTAATGTGTGTGGCAAAATGGTATAATTAAAACACTGTATTCATAATATCTAGAGTAGTGCAGATGAAGGGATGGGACCAATGAGAATGGCTGAGACTTGAAATTCAAGTAGATTCTGAATAGAAGGAAACAAGGATTATGCAATAGAAATAGATCAAGATAGGTGCACAGTGCCATCAGTGAGATCTGGAAGTCAATATGGATACAGACACTTAATTTAACCTAATTCTACAGTACATATGTTCATATCTCATGTATTAAGGCAATGTCAATGATAAGAGATTAGAATAGACCTAAGAACTAGGATGAAGCTACAGCAGTTTATTTGATTCTCTTATCAAAAGCAGGAGTAATCCCCCAACAGTACATGATCTTAA
This sequence comes from Neotragus moschatus, assembly GCA_006410615.1. Classification (NCBI taxonomy): domain Eukaryota; kingdom Metazoa; phylum Chordata; class Mammalia; order Artiodactyla; family Bovidae; genus Neotragus; species Neotragus moschatus. The sequence goes on from SJYA01003057.1 coordinate 96,418, forward strand.
ACAAATCAAGAAATCTAGATCACAGAAGAAAAAGAATTGAATCAATCAGTAGGCTGTAGCTTGTGGGTGAATAAAGTTTAGATTATGGCACTTAAGAACAGGATCCCGGTATGAGCAGAAGTCTAGGAGGATTTAGTGGCAAATTAGATCTTCAGTTCAGTGAATGTAGTGTGGAAACAAGGTAGAGAATTAACTGTTTATATACGGGAAAGGTAGGTGATTATAAAATGAATAGTGGAGGCAATCTCTAACATTTGTTTAATATCTACAATATACCTAGTACTGTGTTAAGCCCCAGGATACAAGGCAGGGAATTCTTTACAAAGCAAAAAAGAACTTTATTATGGAAATCCAGATATTTGGTTAAATAGTAAATAACTATTCCTGAGGAAACCATTATTATCATGGAAATTATAGCATATTATTAATCTATAACTTTCTCAAATAAATGTTTTGGAGTTTTGTCAAATTTGGAATATGCTCACAATAGTATATTAGGCATGCATGCAAGATCTCCTGCATTTGCCCTTTCAGATATAATCTTCATTTTCCAACTTGCTTTCTTCCCTGGGAAGCTGTCCAAGTGGACAGAAAGATCAGATTTTCTTGCCTTCTAGCTTCTGGTTGAATTTAGTCACTTAGGAGCCCAGGTTGAAAACTGGGAGAAGTAAATAAGTGAAATTGAATTATAATTGTCTTATTTCTTGTTATGGGTTTTCTAGAATAGGATGGTGTACTGCAGTTCATGGGGTTGCAAAGAGTCAGACACACCATAGTGACTGAACAACAATGAAGGGTAGAATGGGTTTCCTTACTGAAAGTCATTGTTCCTTTAAAAGTCATTCTCTCTGTGACTTTCTCTGGTTTCCAGTTGCTATTCCATTCTCTTGCCTCTTTGGTCTTTGGGGTGATATCCTCAATTATTATTAGCAAATGGTTAATGCATTGTACCTTGTGTCAATGTTTTTCAAACTTTGGTGTACATTAGAATTAACTGGAAGAGTTAATGGGGCGGGAGGGGTGAGGGGGAGAGGAGGAAGAGGGGGAGGATGGCGGCAGAGAGTTGTCAAAACAAACTGCTGAGTCCCATCCCCAGAATTTCTAATATAGTAGGTCGTGAGTAAGGCCCCAAATTTGTATTTCTAACAAGTCCAGGTGATGCTACTACTGTTCCAGAGACCACACTTAGAGACCCAATGCCTTATTGTTTCCTTGGATCTTGCCCACAGCTTTATTAAATACATTTTCTATTATTCTAATTTGGGTATGTCATCTGTTTACTGATGAGATCCTAATACTCTCTCCTACTGTACAAAAACTGCTTCCATAAAACAGAACTCAAAGTAGAATTCTGGAATTTGTTTTATTATATATATCGCAGAGGGGGAAAATGGGATATGGGTAATTCACATAATGTGGTAACATTATAATTACTCAAATTATTATATGGGATGAAGTATAGATGGAAAGTGACTCATACTTAGCTAATGGCAATGATAATAGACTTAGAGATTGTGGAATTCTCTGGCTTCTTCTTATGATTCCAAGAAGACTAATAGGAAAAAGGAATAATTAAAAATCATGAACACATAATTTAGGACTTCTGTAGACAAGTAAGAAGCCATCCACTTCAGACTTGCAATGAAGGATACTGTTGTCTCCTGCAGTTTTAGGGCAGATATGACTGAATAACCTCTAGCCTTAAGCCTAACCATATCCTACCTCCCTATTAAGAGATCTAGCCCTTCAGTTCATAAAATTATTTTACTTGCCCAGCACACTAATGCTGATTAACCTTTGAACCCACCTTTTGCCAACTCTTACTGACTCAACATACCCTAGATGGGGAGGTACAATGCCTACTCAAAAGAGGCATAGTTTTTACACTGAAAGAGTTCAAAACCTCAACAACCTGTATTGGCACACATGTGGAATAAATGCTAAGGTTTATCAGACTAAATTCACTGACATTGATGTACTCACATGGAACTTGGGATTTAATACATCGGCTTGGGCATTTGGGATAGGGATTAATAGTCTATGAAGTATATTAATTGAAGCCTGAACTCAGTGATGACCTATAGTTAATGAGGTAGAAATGTTTGCAATTACTTGACATATGGTAGAAGAAGGAATTCAGTGGCTTAGGGAAATGAAAACCCTGGAATAGGTCAGCCAACTTCTTTTCTAAAAAATTACTTAATTTTTGATTGCACTGGGTCTTTGTTGCTGTGCACAGGCGTTCTCTGGTTGTGGTGAGCAGAAGCTACTCTTCATTGTGGTGGCTTCTCCTGTTGAGGAAGATGGACTCCAGGTGGGTGAGCTTCAGTAGGTGCAGCGCACAGGCTCAGTAGTTGCAGCGCATGGCCCTAGAGCACAGGCTCAGAAGTTGTGGCATATAGGCCTAGTTTCTCTGTGGCTTGTGGAATCTCCCCCGAGCAGAGATCAAAACCATCTCCCCTGCTTGGCAGGTGGATTTCTATCCACAGCACCACCAGGGAAGTTCAATAAACCTACTTCTAACCATACTCCTGAGGAAGGCCAAATGATGCTCTTTTGTTAAAGCACTAAAATGCATTGGTAAAGGGGATTAGCGCATCCTCAAATAACTCTGTGTTTGCTGTCCTCTGTAGGAAGGAGATGATACTGGGTTATGCTATAATAGAGATGAGATTTCTGATCCTAATAGTATTGACAGGGGTCTTAGAATGACATAGGTCAGCTAGTGGCCCTTAATCATTACAAACAAGATGTCTCAAACTATCACAACAAGCCACAAGGATGACTCAACTTATAAGGATCTCTGGGAGTGGTTCTTGAACCTTCCTATGTACCAGACTCACAGTGGACTTGTTAAAACCCAGGTTTTTAGACCCCAAAAGTCTAAAATGGGGTTTGAACATTTTAAATTCTAATTGAAATTCTAATTGGGTAATGTTGTTTGGAGACCACACTTTGAGAACCATTATTCTGTAGCAAATAGGTAATTGATTATGCAGTTCTGAGAATAAAATATACATGCATCCTTCTAATGTACTACCTGACATGTATAGGTAGAAAAATTCTGCCTTGTGACAAGTCCTGTGGAAAGAAGTGAGTAATATTGGTATTATGTATATTCCACTCATTTCACATGCTAGCAAGATTTTGCTCAAAATCCTTCAGGCTAGGCTTCAGCTGTATGAGAACCAAGAACTTCAAGATGTACAAGCTGGATTTAGAAAAGGCAGAGGAACGAGAGATCATATTGCCAACATATGCTGAATCATAGGAAAGACAAGGGAATTCCAAAAATATCTACTTCTGCTTCATTGACTATGCTCTTTGACCCCTGCTGCTGCTGCTAACTCACTTCGGTCATGTCCGACCCTGTGTTACCTCATAGATGGCAGCCCACCAGGCTCCCCTGTCCCTGGGATTCTCCAGGCAAGAACACTGGAGTGGGTTACCATTTTCTTCTCCAATGTGTGAAAGTGAAAAGTGAAAATGAAATTGCTCAGTCGTGTCCGACCCTCAGCGACACCATGGACTGCAGCCTACCAGGCTCCTCCGTCCATGGGAGTTTCCAGGCAAGAGTACTGGAGTGGGGTGCCATTGCCTTCTCCGTTTGACCCCTGGGAAAGATTGAAAGCAGGAGGAGAAGGGGACAACAGAGGATAAGATGATTGGATGGCATCACCGACTTGATAAACGTGAGTCTGAGCAAGTTCTGGGAGTTGGTGATGGACAGGGAACCTTGGTAGGTTATATATAGTACATGGGGTTGCAAAGAGTCGGACATGACTGAATGACTGAACTGAACTGATTCTTAAAGAGATGGGATACCAGACCACCTTACCTGCCTCCTGAAAAACAAGAAGCAACAGTTAGAACCAGACATGGGAAAACACTGGTTCAAAATTGGGAAAGGAGTATGTTAAGGCTGTATATTGTCACACTGCTTATTTAACTGACATGCAGAGTATGTCATGCAAAATACCGGGATAGATGAAGCTGGAAGTAATCAAGATTGCCGGGAGAAATATCAATAATCTCAGATATACATGATACCACCCTATGGCAGAAAGCAAAGAGAAACTAAAGAGCCTCTTGATGAAGGTGAAAGAGGAGAGTGAAAAAGTTTGCTTAAAACTCAACATTCAAAAAACTAATATCATGGCATCTGGTCCTATCACTTCATTGCATAGGGAAAATATGGAAACAGTGTCAGATTTCATTTTCTTGTGCTCCAAAATCAATGTGGACAGTGAATGCAGCCATGAAATTAAAGTTAATATTTGACATACTATGTCAAATCTAGACAGTGTTTTAAAAAGCAGAGACACCACTTTGCCAACAAAGGTCTGTATAGTGAAAGCTATAGTTTTTCTAGTACTCATATATGGATGTGAGGGTTGGACCATAAAGAAGGCTGAGCGCCGAAGAATTGAGATGCTTTCAAAATGTGGTCCTGGAGAAGACTCTTGAGAATCCTTGGACAGCAAGGAGATGAAACCAGTCAATCCTAAAGGAAATGAACCCTGAATATTAATTGGAAAGACTGATATTGAAGCTGAAGCTCTGATACTTTGGCCACCTGATGCAAAGAACTGACTCATTGGAAAAGACCCTGATGCTGCGAAAAATTGAAGGCAGGAAGAGAAGGGGACGATAAAGGATCATTTGATTGAATGGCATCACTGACTCAATGGACGTGAGTTTGAGGAAACTCAGGGAGATAGTGATGGACAGAAAACCCTGGTGTGCTGCAGTCCATGGGGTCACAAAGAGTCGAACATGACTTAGCGACTGAATATCAACAGGTGTTATGTATATATGTCAATTCACACCCCAGAGCCTCTCTGATGAGGCAGAGGCCTGGCCCCTTTCTAAAAGGACTTTGCAATGTACCTATAGGTGTATATTGTAATTTTCCCCCATAATATATCTAAACATATTCCTATTATATATTAATAAAAGAGCAAAAAACCTAATTTAGGATTTATGGACCTGATTTATGGGTGGATATTTATGGTTTAATGAGACCATCTGTAGATAGGTAGATACTACACTACAATCAGACCTCCCAGGTAGCTCAGTGGTAAAGAATCTGCCTGCCAGTGCAGGAGATGTGGATTCGATCCCTGGGTCAGAAAGATCCCTTCAAGAAGGAAATGGNATATTAATAAAAGAGAAAAAAACCTAATTTAGGATTTATGGACCTGATTTATGGGTGGATATTTATGGTTTAATGAGACCATCTGTAAATAGGTAGATACTACACTACAACCAGACCTCCCAGGTAGCTCAGTGGTAAAGAATCTGCCTGCCAGTGCAGGAGATGTGGATTCGATCCCTGGGTCAGGAAGATCCCTTCAAGAAGGAAATGGTGACCCATTACAGTATTCTTGCCTGGGAAATGCCATGGACAGAGGAGACTGGTGAGCTATAGTCTATGATGTTGGGAAAGAGTCAGACATGACTTAGTGATAAACAACAGTAGCCTTACCATCTCATGCAAGGATGACCCCATGAAAGCCAGCAGGAATAGGAAATGTTCACAAGGTACAGAGCCCTGCAGTCTTCTTTCAGGGTGACTGTAACACTGAAGACAGGGAAATACTCAGACCCTCTGAGTTATTAGATTCTAGATAAAAATGTATACTGATCCCAAGACCTTGAATGCTATCATACTACTATACAATCAGTGTAAAGATTTATGGGGGTCTTGAGAAAAATGATAATGTTCTGAGTACAACAGGATATTCCCTATTGCTGAATGTATACTTGGAGTAGATATAATCAGTACCTGGCAGATTGACACATTGGTTTCCTGATCTACAGACTGAGGCTATTATGATTGCTATGTCACTTCAGTCGTGTCCAACTCTTTTTGACCCCATGGATNAAATGATAATGTTCTGAGTACAACAGGATATTCCCTATTGCTGAATGTATACTTGGAGTAGATATAATCAGTACCTGGCAGATTGACACATTGGTTTCCTGATCTACAGACTGAGGCTATTATGATTGCTATGTCACTTCAGTCGTGTCCAACTCTTTTTGACCCCATGGATGGTAGCCTGCCAGACTCTGTCTGTCCATGGGATTATCCAGGCAGGAGTACTGGAATGGGTTGCTGTGGCTTTCTCCAGGGAATCTTCCCAATCCAGGGATCGAATCTGCATCTCTGATGTCTCCAGCATTGGCAGGTGGGTTCTTTACCAATAGTGCCACCTGGGCTATTATGATTAAAAAAGATCAAATGGAAGTTCCTGGAGTGGCATCCCCTACCTCCCCCAAGATACAAAACCAAAAGTAGTGCCACCTTCCTGAGAAAACTTCAGTGATTACTACCCCCATAAAGGACTAAAATAAGATTGTTCTTGTTTAACGTGACTGTTTGGCAAGTGCAAGAATCACACAGGTCATGGAATACAAGATTATGTTTTTGCACATTTGCTCAGGTGGTGATGCTAATTGCACACGTAGTTCCAATTGTGGTAACTTTATAGGAATAAACTAGCAGAACCCCTCTGGAAGTGTTATATTTTCCATTTCTGTTGGTAAGGAAAAATTAGAAATCATTTGCATTTATGTGGCATTTACAATTTTACCATAAGTAGTAATCAACGGATCACTGACACACATAATCCAAAGGGATTGGGGTTCCTTTATATCAATAGAACATAAAATATTATTCTAATTTAACTTAATGAGCAGGAAGTAGCAAGTATCCTAGTCACCTTAGTAACATATAGACATGTCAGAATATGGTAGAAAAACCAAGTCAGGCTATTTCTTTAAAAACAAGAAACAAATTATTACACCTGCACCTTGAACCCTGTCTGCTACTAAGTGAGGTGTAATGCTTGGTGGAGAAGGCAATGGTACCCCGCTCCAGTACTCTTGCCTGGAGAATCACATGGACAGAGGAGCCTGTAGGCTACAATCTATGGGGTCGCGAAGAGTCCGACACGACTGAGTGACTTCACTTTCAGTTTTCACTTTCATGCATTGGAAAAGGAAATGGCAACCCACTCCAGTGTTCTTGCCCGGAGAATCCCAGGGATGGGGGAGCCTGGTGGGCTGCCGTCTATGGGGTCGCACAGAGCCGGACATGACTGAAGCGACTTAGTAGTAGTAGTAGTAATGCTTGGTAAGCCTCTTTGGTTTTTGAGTGCAACATGTATTACCTTTATGTGGGCTGCTGCTGCCCATTGGCTCAGTAAATTTTAAGGCTGCCAGTTTGAATAAGGCCAGGCGAAAGAGAGAGGTTTTATGTGCAGAGCAAACTGTTCTTCCCATGAATTCCTACCCAGAAAGAAAGCTTGATGTTTTCAATACGTATGTGCCAGAGATACTATTTGGAACTTCTGGCAAATACCGAAGCATAGACCCTTCTTTTGTCAATAAATATTTCCACTTAAAAAACATTTTTTCTAGCTTGCTTATGGATCCTTGTAGGGACTGAACACCTATCTGACCATGGGGCACAAAGTGAGTATGTGACCTGAACTACCCATCATGAACCAGGTGTTATCTAATATAGCGAGCCATAAAATTGGTTGTGCCTAGTAGCATCTCATTATAAATCTACAGATGTGAGTCTGAAAAGGCCCAGAAGGCACAAGTAAACTGCTTAAGTAGGTGATGTATTTCCAAGGTACTTGGTCCTCCTACTTTTCTGCCTCTTCCTCAATGCATACATAAGTATGCAAGTATATAAGCTTCATGCAGAGTTTCATATGAAGGACATAAGAAACTCTATTCCCTGTTATTAGAGAAAGAAAATGTGTGGTTCTGATTTATGGATGGATTTGCATGGTACACTGAAATCAATTGTAGGGGGTAGGTGCTGTACCACAGTTGGAATAACCATGAAAGACCACAGGAGGGGAAATTCTTCCAATGGACTGAACTCTGAGCCCCGCATATAGTTTTAAATTGGAAGAGAAGTAGAGATGTCCTAAGGTATCATATACATTCATTCATTGTCAGTGCCTAACACACTGACTGGCTTGTTTGGAACTTGGAAAGAAAAAAATAAAAAACTTGTGAAGTTGGTGACAAGGAGGTCTGGAGGAGAGCTCTTGGAGTTGTCGGGGAGTGTAAAGCTATTCCTGTCCAACATTAATACCTATCAAAGAGATCCACAGTAGATAAGGAAAAACTTTATAGGTGGGCAAATTACCCCTGGGGTTTGATCAAGGAATTCCTGTACAACGTGGACATAGTGGCTAAATATAAGTATGCAGGGCTCAACAATAAGAATTCCCTTCCTGTTGTTGATGTGGCTTCTACCAGTTACTGAGTTTCTAGCTTGCCTAATAAGGTATTAACACTGAATTCCTGATATAGCATCATTCTAATGGGACCATATAGCTACCTAGCTTTTTGTGGATGGGGTAGGCAGTGCTGTGTCTTCATAAAATTCAAAATCCAAATATTGATTTGCTTTTTCTTTGTAGTGATTCTGCCATATTTCAGTTCAGTTCCGTTCAGTTGCTCATTCATGTCCGACTCTTTGTGACCCTATGGACTGCAGCATGCCAGCCTTCCCTATCTATCACCAACTCCCTGAGCTTGCACAAACCCATGTCCATTGAGTCAGTGATGCTATCCAACAATCTCATCCTCTGTTGCCCTCTTCTCCTCCTGCCTTCAATCTTTCCCAGCATCNTTCCGTTCAGTTGCTCATTCATGTCCGACTCTTTGTGACCCTATGGACTGCAGCATGCCAGCCTTCCCTATCTATCACCAACTCCCTGAGCTTGCACAAACCCATGTCCATTGAGTCAGTGATGCTATCCAACAATCTCATCCTCTGTTGCCCTCTTCTCCTCCTGCCTTCAATCTTTCCCAGCATCAGGGTCTTTTCCAATGACACAGTTCCTCCCATCAGTTGGCCAAAGTACTGGAGCTTCAGCTTTAGCATCATTCCTTCCAAAGAAATCCCAGGGTTGATCTCTTTCAGAATGGACTGGTTGGATCTCCTTGCAGTCCAAGGGACTCTCAAGAGTCTTCTCCAACACCACAGTTCAAAAGCATCAATTCTTCAGTGCTCAGCTTTCTTTATAGTCCAACTCTCACATCCATATATGACTACTGGAAAAACCGTAGCTTTTTCTACATGGGCCTTTGTCAGCAAAGTAGTATCTCTGCTTTTTAAATGCTATCTAGGTTGGTCATAGCTTTTCTTCCAAGGAGCAAGTATTTTTTACTTTCATCGCTGGTCACCATCTGCAGTGGTTTTGGAGTACAAGAAAATAAAGTCTGTCACTGTTTCCATTGTTTCCCCATCTATTTGCCGTGAAATGATGGAAATGAATGCCATGATCTTAATTTCATGACTGTTAGGTTTTAAGCCAGCTTTTTCATTCTCTTCTTTCACCTTCATCAAGAGGCTTTTTAGTTCCTCTTCACTTTCAGCCATAAAGGTGGTGTCATCTGCATATCTGAGGTTATTGATATTTCTCCCAGCAATCTTGATTCTAGCTTGTGCTTCATCCAGCCTGGCATTTTGCATGTCATCTGCATATCTGAGGTTATTGATATTTCTCCCAGCAATCTTGATTCTAGCTTGTGCTTCATCCAGCCTGGCATTTTGCATGATATACTCTGCATATAAGTTAAATAAGCAGGGTGACTATAGACAACCTTGATGTATTCCTTTTCCCGATTTGGAGCCAGTCTGTTTTTCCATATCTGGATCTAACTGTTGCTTCTTGACTTGCATACAGATTTCTCAGGAAGCAGGTAAGGTGGTCTGGTATTCCCAACTCTTGAAGAATTCTCCACAGTTTGTCGTGATCTACATGAAGGCTTTGCATAATCAGTAAAGCAGAATTAGGTGTTTTTCTGGAATTCTCTTGCTTTTTCTATGATCCAATGGATGTTGGCAATTTGATCTCTGGTTCTTCTGCCTTTTCTAAATCCAGCTTGAACATCTGGAAGTTCACGGTTCATATACTGTTGAAGCCTAGGAGAATTTTGAGCATTACTTTGCTAGCGTGTAAGATGAGTGCAGTTGTATGGTATTGAAGATTCTTTATCATTACCCTTCTTTAGGATTGGAATGAAAACTGACCTTTTCCAGTCTTGTGGTCACTGCTGAGTCTTCCAAATTTACTGGCATATTGAGTGCAGCACTTTCACAGTATTGTCTTTTAGGATTTGAAATAGTTCACTGGAATTCAGTCACCTCCACTAGCTTTTTTCGTAGTGATGCTTCCTAAGGCCCACTTGACTTCACACTCCAGGATGTCTGACTCTAGGTGAGTGATCACACCATCATGGTTATCTGGGTCATGACAATCTTTTTTGTTTAGTTCTGTGTATTCTTGCCATCTCTTCTTAATATCTTCTGCTTCTGCCATCTGTAGACTTACAAAATNACTTGACTTCACACTCCAGGATGTCTGACTCTAGGTGAGTGATCACACCATCATGGTTATCTGGGTCATGACAATCTTTTTTGTTTAGTTCTGTGTATTCTTGCCATCTCTTCTTAATATCTTCTGCTTCTGCCATCTGTAGACTTACAAAATGTCTAATCCATCTCCGTATTATCCCCATAACATGACCTGTGAGTAATAGGCACTTGTACAGTGTCAGTGATCTCAAACTCATAGAATTTATTCGTCTTACCATGTACATCTTATTCGTAACTCTTGGCTTTGTAGAATGGTGGCATGGCCTGCTAGAGGCTCAGCAATAATGCCAGCTGGCAGATAAGACTCTGTAAGGCTGTGATACTATACCACAACATGGTGAGTGCCTTCACCTAGCATCCAGTAGTATTTTAGAGAGGAAAACTAAAAAAATTATGCTATAACTTTTTGACTATGTTCTCCTTCCTCAGAAACCTCTTTATTAATATAAGTTCTATGATAACAATAATATCTTGCAGAGTCATTGCTTACCCATAGCAGAAAACTTCTGTTAGAATAAGACATTTAACTTCTATCTCCCTGAAAAATTCATGACATCCACAATGTCTCCTAGAGATCCTCCCTCAGCTGTGGCACTGCAATTATAAATGGTGTTTTTTCATGTGTACAGCACACTCTGGTTTTCAAAGCTCTGTTGTGTAACACTGCTTATCAATATCTGATATAACTAGTAGAATAAACAAGATTTAACAGAATAAAACATTAGAGTCAAAGGGGAATGCCTTCTAACTTAAATGGATTTCAGTCAACTATTAATTTATTCTCATCTAGGGTAATTAAAAAGCACATTGAAATTTTTAGACATTGAGAAACGACTGTAGTTCTTGACAGCTTGATTTTTTGTGAGAGACTGTGTACATTAGAACTTGGCACTGAATTGTCCATTATAGGAATTGAAGACTTTATTTACTGTTAATTGTATCAAGGCCTTTATGTATATGCAGGTCTCAGCAACTGTCCCTGAGAAACTATTGTAGTTAAAAAAAAAAAAAAATCCTTGTCCTAATTTCCCACATGATTCAATTTGGATTCCTATGTGACTCAAATGTTTCCAACTTTGAAAGTACATATACATCATACGGTGCCAATAATTGGATTTCCTTAGTTGCTAATACTTCTCTCTTCTAGTGAAAAAGGCCTTATAATTTTGAAACTTCTGATCTTTTTTGTGTTTATCTTAAATAGTCAGTCTTCTCCCTCAAAACATTGAGAATTAACTTTCTTCTTTTTCTTTGGAGTACTTTACTTTCATTTTGAATTCAAAGGACAACTTTAAATATGTGTTTTCTCATAGATAATAGGCATTTAGTTGCTGATCATGAAATGCTTACTACATTCTACCCAAAACTGCATTATGAAGGGACAGTTAGTGAAAGAGACCGGTGTCAAACAAATACACAGATTTCATTCTATTCAAGTTCTTTTCATGAGTGANTCTCATAGATAATAGGCATTTAGTTGCTGATCATGAAATGCTTACTACATTCTACCCAAAACTGCATTATGAAGGGACAGTTAGTGAAAGAGACCGGTGTCAAACAAATACACAGATTTCATTCTATTCAAGTTCTTTTCATGAGTGATGTGTTTTTAGTGTTAGAATCTCTTGGGTAAATTATGATATGAGTTGCTGTTGTTCAGTTGCTAAGCCATGTCCTACTCTTTGCAACCCCATGGACTGCCGCACACTAGGCTCTCCTGTCCTTCACAATCTCCTGGAGTTCTCAGATTCATGTTCATTGAATTAGTGATGCTATCTAATTTCTCATTCTTTGCCACCCCTTCTCCTTTCGCCTTCAGTCTTTCCCAGCATCAAGGTCTTTTCCAATNTCTCATAGATAATAGGCATTTAGTTGCTGATCATGAAATGCTTACTACATTCTACCCAAAACTGCATTACGAAGGGAAAATTAGTGAAAGAGACCAGTGTCAAACAATACACAGATTTCATTCTATTCAAGTTCTTTTCATGGGTGATGTGTTTTCGGTGTTAGAATCTCTTGGGTAAATTATGATATGAGTTGTTGTTGTTCAGTTGCTAAGCCATGTCCTATTCTTTGCAACCCCATGGACTGCTGCACACTAGGTTCTCCTGTCCTTCACAATCTCCTGGAGTTCTCAGATTCATGTTCATTGAATTGGTGATGCTATCTAATTTCTCATTCTTTGCCACCCCTTCTCCTTTCGCCTTCAGTCTTTCCCAGCATCAAGGTCTTTTCCAATAAATGGGCTCTTCACCTAAAGTGGCCAAAGTATTGGAGCTTCAACTTCAGAATCAGTTATTCTGTTGAATATTCTGGGTTGATTTCCTTTAGGACTGTTTGGTTTGATCTCCTTGCAGACCAAAGGACTCTCAACAGTCTTCTCCAGCACCACAGTTCGAAAGCATGAATTCTTCAGCACTCAGCCTTTTTTATGATCTAATTCTCACATATGTATGTGACTATTGGAAAAACCAATAGGGGCTTCTCTGGTGGCTCAGACTGTAAAAGCATCTGCCTTCAAGGCGGGAGACCTGGGTTCTATCCCTGGGTCAGGAAGATTCCCTGGAGAAGGAAATGGCAACCCACTCCAGTACTCTTGCCTGGAAAATTCCTGGATGAAGGAGCCTGGTGGGTTACAGTCCATGGGGTCGTAAATACAGTCCAGCAGGACGTGACTGAGTGACTTCACTTTCTTTCATGGAAAAAACATAGCTTTGATTATACAGATCTTTTTCAGCAAAGTGATATGGGTGATGGTACTTAATTCAACTAAAACTCATTGAATCACTTTTAGGAAATACTGCTAAAAGTAAGAGAACCTTCTACTTCTCTAATTTGCCTTAGCAGTATATATCATAGTCATTAGCAAGCAGAATGATAATGGCATTTACCAGTTACTGAACAAAAATTAGAGCCGTAAATAATGCGTAGCATCCCATTCTAGGCAGGTGACCTTATCTGCTTATCTTCCTATCATGTATAACAAAATAATGGTTGATAAGGGGTATCAACAGCTGTTCTAATTTGGAATTAAACTTTTATAAATCAAATCAGTACTTCCCTCCAATAAAAAGGGTCACTGAGATTGATTAAACTACCAATGTTTTAAATCTTTTTAAATTCCCATCTCAGTGGCAGAACTGAGAATAACTTTCACATGACTCTTTTTCTTCATACAAATTTCATGTGCTAATGAATTTTTTTATTTGATTTGACATCCATCATGCATATATTTGTATTTGTTCTTTTTTTGATTTTTAAAATTTTATTATTTATTTATTTATTTTTACTTTACAATATTGTATTGATTTTGCCATACATCAACATGAATCTGCCACGGGTGTACACGTGTTCCCAATCCTGAACCCCCCTCCCACCTCTCTCCCCATACCATCCCTCTGGATCATCCCAGTGCACCAGCCCCAAGCATCTTATATTTTATATTGAACCTAGACTGGTGATTCATTTCTTATATGATGCTACACATGTTTCAATGCCATTCTCCCAAATCATCCTGCCCTCTCCCTCTCCCACTGAGTCCAAAAGACTGTTCTATACATCTGTGTCTCTTTTGCTATCTCGCATACAGGGTTATCATTACCATCTTTCTAAATTCCATATATATGCGTTAATATACTGTATTGCTGTTTTTCTTTCTGGCTTACTTCACTCTGTATAATAGGCTCCAGGAAATCAAATCACTTCATTTGTAAAAATATTGCCTGAATTGCTTGTGCAAGTTAAAAAACTTATTTAATTATGATTAGAGAAATTTTGGGCAGAAGAGTATATATAGAGAAAATTTGGGGGCAGAAGGGAATGTTTTTCAGATAATTAATTTGATTTAGTTCAATACATTTTAAATTTGAAGTTATTGGATGATTGTATGTATGTTTTTCCCTGAAATTGTGCTGATAATGAATCTTCTCTACTTTATATCTTGTCTCCATTGTTGTATTTTCTCTGAGAGTTAGATTTATTTCCATATATTTGAGTTTCTACACACTTACTGATTTTTTTAAGCAAACATGCCCATTCAGTGCCGAATATTATGCTAACACTGTGAAGGGGAGATGTGTGTGTGTGAATGAATAATTATATATTAACCATCATTGTTATATAACAGTAAAATCTTTCTAATAGAATCTATAACCTTAACTGGTGTTGTATAAGTTTTCATGGGATTCTTTAGTGACTGGAGATCATTNCCAGGCTTCTCTGTCCATGGAATTTCCCAGCCAAGAATACTGGAATGGGTTGCCATTTCCTTCTGCAGCCTATCTTCCTGACCCAGGGATTGAACCGGTGTCTCCTGAATTGCAAGTGGATTCTTTATCACTGAACCACCTGGGAACTAGGGGAAAACAAACTACTTGGGTACTCATAAGGGTAGCTATGCCAAGAACTTTTAAACAGGGCACAGGAAATGAGAAAGAAATGAAAACAAATCACTTGTTAGTGATAACAATGAAATGAGCTAGAGAGAAGAGAAATGTTCTGTAAACAGATACACGATCAAGTGCTGTAGAGACTTGTAGAAATCAGGAGACTAGGTTTAACATTTTATCCATGTTTCATGCCAAGGCCCAGAGGTCAATTACCTTTTCTTTGTTCTTGTACCATAGGACAAACTGTTAACTCTAGATCCCCTACAAATAATCATAAACATCACATTTTGGAAGCTTGCCATGTCCCGAGCTCTGTGTTGAACATTTTACATATATTATTTTGACTCTTATAGTTGTTTTATGAGGCAGGTGTTATTATCTCCATTTATAGTAAAAAAAAAAACTTGGAGAGATCAGTTGATTATAGTTGATCAGCTAGAATTCAGCGAAAAACTAATCAACTAGTTGATTAGCTAGAAAGAGCAANCCGAGCTCTGTGTTGAACATTTTACATATATTATTTTGACTCTTATAGTTGTTTTATGAGGCAGGTGTTATTATCTCCATTTATAGTAAAAAAAAAAACTTGGAGAGATCAGTTGATTATAGTTGATCAGCTAGAATTCAGCGAAAAACTAATCAACTAGTTGATTAGCTAGAAAGAGCAAGAGGTGTGTTGTGAACCCTCATGCATCTGACTCCAAAGTCTATCCTTTTAAATCTTACACTTTCTGCAGCTGGTCACGTCATGTATTTTATTACTTAAGAATGAGTGAATAAATAAGCAAATTAAACACTGCATGCATCAGTTTGTGTTGCAGAATTAAATGGATGTGCAGAATCATCTTTTTCAAACTTTGAGGCATACACGAGGTAGATTAAAGAAGTTTTAGAATGTTTACCTAGGAGGAATTGCAAAGCTCGTCTTAGAGTACTAGATACTAGGGTACTCATTACTAGTATTTGAACTGTCTTACAGCAGTGCTAGAGGTCAAGAACCCATCTGACAATGCAGAGATGCAGGAAACTCCAGTTCTATCCCTGGATCAGAAAGATCCCCTGTAGGGGGGCATGGTAACCCACTGCAGTATTCTTGCCTGGAGAATCCCATGGACAGAGGAGCCTGGTGGGATACAGTTCAAAGTGTCGCAAAGAGGAGGACATGACTGAAACAACTGAGCACTCATGCAATGTATATATGTAATAGTTCATAGAGAAAGGTCCAGAGTAAGACGGTTTGGAGTCAAAGCCTGGCTGTTTCATTAGTGATGTGACCTTGGTAACATTTCTTAATCATTACAGGTTTTCTGCTTAGAAACGGGGACACAAATAGTATCTAACTTTTGCGGTGCTTGTGATGATTCAAAGTGATAATAAAATACTTAGCACAGATACTGGGACATGAAGAGTTTTCTAAATTTTGCCATTATTATAATTTTGCATATTTTATTAGCTTCTTGATTTTATGAGGCTTTGTATTTTATTGTCATATAAAAGCAATGTAATTTGCTAATGAATTTTTTCTATAAGGGAATAGAACTTTCTTATTTGAAGCGAGTAATCTTGGAATCCTATTTGAATCTGGTTTAAATTACTCCTGAAACAATGTGACTTAAGAGAGGTTTGTTTTTATGATGCTGGAGTTTTTAAAAATAAATAATTTTCTACTTCTCTATTCTATGACTTTAATTGTACTTGTATGTCATCATTTATTAATTTTCTATATGTAGTCTTGTCCATCCAGACTACATATTTGTTTGGATATTAGCCACTAGAACTGTTAATACTTTTATGTGAATTATAAAATAAACTAAAAGCATGAGGGCAATGTTCATACTTAGACAATCAAATTTCCTTTACATTCTTAACTTGATATATAGGCTTTGGGGAATTATTTTCCATGGTTGAGTAAGTTTTTGGAAAAATTCTATGTATTCTTACATTTTCTTGAAAATGCTATTATCTTAGTGCTATTTCTATAAAAAATTTAAAAATATATCACTGCCTATGATCATTAGAGTTAGTTCTTTTTATTATATATATTGATTGAAGTCTATATATTATCTGTATTGATTGATTGATTCAAGAAAATTAGAGATAGCAAGGGAACATTTCATGCAAAGATGCGCTAAATAAAGGACTGAAATGGTATGGACCCAACAGAAGCAGAAGATATTAAGAATTGGCAAGACTATACAGAAGAACTATACAGAAAAGCTCTTTATGACCCAGATAACCATGATGGTGTGATCACTCACCTAGAGCCAGACATCCTGGAATGTGAAGTCAAGTGGGCCTTTGGAAGCATCACTATGAACAAAGCTAGTGGAGGTGATGAAATTCCAGTTGAGCTATTTCAAATCCTAAAAGATGATGCTGTGAAAGTGCTGCAGTCAATATGACAGAAAATTTGGAAAACTCAGCAGTGGACACAGAACTGGGAAAGGTCAGTTTTCATTCCAATACCAAAGAAAGGCAATACCAAAGAATGTTCAAACTACTGCACAATTGCACTAATCTCATACGCTAATAAAGTAATGCTTAAACTTCTCCAAGCCAGGCTTCAACAGTATGTGAACCAAGAACTTCTGGATGTTCAAGCTGGATTTAGAAAAGGCAGAGGAACCAGAGAACAAATTGCCAACATCCGCTGGATCATGAAAAAAGCAAGAGTTCCAAAAAAATATCTACTTCTGCTTTATTGACTATGCCAAAGCCTTTGACTGTGTGGAACACAACAATCTCTAGAAAATTCTTAAAGAGATGGGAATACCAGATGACCTGAGCTGCCTTTTGAGAAATCTGTATGCAAATTAGGAAGTAACAGTTAGAACTGGATGTGGTACAACAGACTGGTTTCAAATAGGAAAAAGAGTACATCAAGGCTGTATGTACTCTTATTGTCACCCTGTTTATTTAACTTATATGCAGAGTACATCATGAGAAATGCTGGGCTGGATGAAGCATAAAATGGAATCAAGATTGCTGAGAGAAATATCAATAATTTCAGATGTGCAGATAACACCACCTTTATGGCAGAAAATGAAGAAGAACTAAAGAGCCTCTTGATGAAAGTGAAAGAGGAGAGTGAAAAAGTTGGCTTAAATCTCAACATTCAGAAAACCAAGATCATGGCATCTGGTCCCATCACTTCATGGCAATTAGATGTGGAAACAGTGACACATTTTATTTTTTTAGGCTCCAAAATCACTGCAGATGGTAATAGCAGCTATACAATTAAAAGACACTTGCTCCTTGGAAGAAAATTTTATGACCAACCTAGACAGCATATTGAAAAGCAGAGACATTACTTTATCAACAAAGGTCCCTCTAGTGAAAGCTATGGTTTTTTCCAGTAGTCTTATGAATTTGAGAGTTGGACTATAAAGAAAGCTGAGTGCTGAAGAATTGATGCTTTTGAACTGTGGTGTTGGAGAGGACTCTTGAGAGTCCCTTGGACTGCAAGGAGAGCCAACCAATCAATCCTAAAGGAAATCAGTCCTGAACATTCCTTGGAAATACTTTGGCCACCTGATGCAAAGGACTGACTCATTTGAAAAGACCCTGATGCTGGGAAGGATTGAAGGCAGGAGGAATAGGGATGACAGAGGATGAGATGGTTGGATGGCATCACCGACTCAATGGACATGAGTCTGAGTAAACTCTGGGAGTGGGAGATGGACAGGGAGGCTTGGCGTGCTGCAGTCCATGGTGTTGCAGAGTAAGACATGACTCTCTGAACTCAACTGATTAAAGTCATGCTCTTTTCTAACCTTAAATCAATAATATTTGGGGCTATAAGAAAATCATGCAAATAAGCATATGTGTTTATGAATGAATGTAGTATGTAATATTTTTGTTTACATTTTACATAATATAATAGGATATGTGGACCTATAAGCTACCCAATTTGTGTAGGTCTGTAATTAACCTAATTAAATCAGAAAAAGGAGATATTACACTACATTCTTAACACTCTGATCGTGGGAATTATTGGAGATGCTGGCATTTGCATGTTTAATATAGGACATCTCAGTACTAAAAATTGTTTGTAGAGTTTCTAAAGACTTTGGTGGATCCATGTTATCTGATTAAGAAATGACAGGCGATCGAAGGCTAATTAATGATTTTCTCAACTACTGATAGTAATTTAGTATATTTTACCCTCTATCCCTGGAATTCCTTGGTGGCTCAGATGGTAAAGAATCTGTCTGCAGTGTAGGAGACCTGTGTTTGATCCCTGGGTTGGGAAGATCCCTTGGAGAAGGGAATGGCTACCCACTCTAGTATTCTTACTTGGAGAGTTCCATGGACAGAGAAGACTGGTGGGCTTCAGTCCTTGGATTTACAAAGAGTCAGACATAACTGAGAGACTGGCACTTTCTCTTCACCCTTTATCCCTAGCACCTTGAAATAAATTTACAGAATGTGCACCAGGCAATAAGTGGGTCCTTAGACTTCTCTTTGTGGGAATAGATTTTTAGGATTGGAGTATACAGGAGACAGATATTTGATAGTTTAATTTTCCTCTTTACTTACTTCCAGTCTTCTGACAATCATGGGTTTTGAGACCTAGATCTTAAGTGTAATTACCCAGATCCTAATTTCCTCATGTATA
Source organism: Neotragus moschatus (assembly GCA_006410615.1). Classification (NCBI taxonomy): domain Eukaryota; kingdom Metazoa; phylum Chordata; class Mammalia; order Artiodactyla; family Bovidae; genus Neotragus; species Neotragus moschatus. Next base: position 115,844 of record SJYA01003057.1, read on the forward strand.
TAAGAGCAAAAAGTGATGCTTCCTTTAAGAGTTCTTTTGGAGATTAAGTGAGATACTTTATGTGAAGTGTCTGGCATATAGTGATGTTCAATACACTTATACGATTTTTGACCTATTATTTTCTTTGTGTCTTTTCCCTTTTGTTTTAACAATTAAGGTTTTTAACCAAAAGTATGTTTTGCCTCTTCCATTACTAATGATCCATAATTGATTTATTACTCCAAAGTGGAGCACCCAGGAGGCATGTAGGATGATCCGGGGGGTCTATGAAAAATGTTAAAACTTCTACTGATATTTAAAATTTTGGGGGNCAATTAAGGTTTTTAACCAAAAGTATGTTTTGCCTCTTCCATTACTAATGATCCATAATTGATTTATTACTCCAAAGTGGAGCACCCAGGAGGCATGTAGGATGATCCGGGGGGTCTATGAAAAATGTTAAAACTTCTACTGATATTTAAAATTTTGGGGGGAGGTGTCATCAACTCAAATTGTATTTAATATTAGGCACTGTACAAAAAAATTGAAGTACTCTGAACTCTTACAGCTGATAAATTAAACTTGATAGAAGTTTCCCAAGTTTGACAGAAATCCTTAATCTTTATACATTTTACCAATATATGTGGAGATGAAAGAAAGTGTAAATGCTATCAGTTAAAAAAATAACAATCAACCATGATAGACTGATTTCTCAAAGAGTTGAAGACAAAAACTATAGGGGAAACGAAAGCTCCTAGAGCATGTACCAGACAGGTAATTGCTAGGAGTATTATGTTATTTTCCTGGATTTGTGTCATGTTTGTGGTTTTTGCCAGCTTTTTTTTTTTTTTGCCAGCTTTTTAAACAAAATGGATGATTTATTTTGCTATCTTTTCTTGTTCTGTAAACAACTGCTACTGTCAATTGCTGCAATAACAAGTGAGTCCAAATCTTAAACAATAACACATGTATTATTTCATATCTGTAGGTCAAGAATTCAAAGGGTCTTAACTTGGTAGCTGTCATTCGAGGTCTTTTAAGAGGCTGCAGTTAAGATGTCAGCTGAGACTTCCCTAATGTGAAGGCTTGAGTGGTGATGGTGTTGCTAAACTTTCCATCCTGTATATAATAAAAATTCCCTTTCCTGCAGTTTCTAACATTCCCCATTTTCCTTAAAGCCCTCATCTGAAGCCTCATTAAAGCCCATCAGGATGCTATGAACAGTCTTAGCAGTGATAGCCTTAACATAGCCCTTCATTAAAATCCTTCTACCCTCTGATTACTATCTAATTTCAAAGTTTCTGCATAGTTTTGGTCTTTATTATGGTAGTGTTCCACTCTTGGCACCAAAATCTGTGTTAGATGTCTTTTCTTACAAAACAAATAGGCCCCAAACTTAGTGTCTTAAAACATCTAGTAACTCACACAGTTTCTGTCTGTTGGGAATTCAGGAATGGCTTCCCTGGATAGTTCTAGCTCAGAATCTGTTATATTTGCAGTTAAAATATTCTGAGATGCAGTCAAGATCAAAGGGGACCACCTTGGAAACAAAGCACAACACATTCAAAATAAATATTTGCCTTCATATCTAATTTTTATTTGCAATTTTATATTCATTATATGTAGAATTTTCCTTTTCCACAACACTTGGATCTCCAATAAATCAGATCAAAACTCATGACTTCTCTCATTGTCTCAGACCACACAGATGGTCTATAATATTACACATCCTGTTAGGTCTACCTTCAAAATATATCCCTAATTCAGTTACATATCACAACTTCAACTGCTACCAAATTTCCTTAAATGATAATCATTGCTCACTGCTACTGCTGCTGCTAAGTCGCTTCAGTCGTGTCCAACTCTGTGCGACCCCATAGACGGCAGCCCACCAGGCTCCCCGTCCCTGGGATTCTCCAGGCAAGAACACTGGAGTGGGTTGCCATTTCCTTATCCAATGCATGAAAGTGAAAAGTGAAAGGGAAGTCGCTCCGTCGTGTCCGCCCCTTAGCATGGACTGCAGCCCACCAGGCTCCTCCGTCCATGGGATTTGCCAGGCAAGAGTGCGGGGGGGGGGGGGGGGGGGGG
>SJYA01003057.1:118064-195514 GCA_006410615.1 Neotragus moschatus
GGTCGGGCACTGATATATACTACAATAGTCTTTTCATTGATTTTCCTACTTTTGTCTTTGTCCTCCTCTCATCTGTTGGCAACATGCAAAATGATTATTTAAAAATAATAGCCATGCCATGTTACCACTTTTTCAAATCTCCAATGACATATTTTCTGAGTGTCAAGCAAAAGCCAACTTCCTTTTATGTTCTGTAAGACTCTAGGTAATCTGGGCCCTGTCTCCCTCCCTGACAGCATAACCACCTGTCTCCTCCTGCTCACAGTCCTCCAACTATAAGGCTTTCGTGCTGTCCCCACCTCAGAAACTTTGTACTTTCTGTTCTTCTGCCTGAATGCTCTTTCTCCCAAAACACCTCTTTTGATATATAAACACACTATATACGTTACTCTCTAAAAAATAGTATTGCCTCATGACCTCCACTAAAATGTAAGGTCTCTAAGGGCCAGAACTTTGTTTGGTACTTGGTAATTTTCCTACCACAAAGAACAAGGCCAACACATGATAGAAGTCAATGAATATTTACTGAAAAATAAATAGATTAAGGAATGAATAAATAATTGAATGTTTTAAGAGATCACATTAGAGTTAGAACTGTGCAGTGTGCATACAGCCAAGAGGAAAACAGATTCAGGAAAACAAGGGTTATTATAGGCTCTGTTAAATGCTGTAGAAAGGTAGAATAAAATGAGACTGGAATAAAGAAAAGGGGGGGAATGTTCAAATTTGGTGCTTAGAAGATTCATTTTGGTCAGTTCAGTTTCTTAGTTGTATCTGACTCTTTGTGACCCCATGGGCTGTAGCAGGCCAGGCTCCCTGTCCATCACCAACTCCCAGAGCATGCTCAAACTCATGGCCATCGAGTTGCTGATACCATCCAACCATCTCATCCTCTGTCGTCCCCTACTCCTCCCGCCTTCACTCTTTCCCAGCATCAGGGCCTTTTCCAATGAATCAGTTCTTCGCATCAGGTAGCCAAAGTATTGGAGTTTCAGCTTCACTATTAGTCCTTCCAATAAATATTCAGGACTGATTTCCTTTAGGATGGCCTAGTTGGACCTCCTTACTGTCCAAGGGACTCTCAAATATCTTCTCCAACACCACAGTTTAAAGCATCACTTCTTCAGTGCTCGGCTTTCTTTATGGTCCAACTCTCACATCCATTCATGACTACTGGAAAAAGCATAGCTTTGACTAGACAGACCTCTGTCAGCAAAGGAATCTCTCTGCTTTTCAATGTGCTGTCTAGGTTGGTCATAGCTTTTCTTCCATGGAGCAAGTGTCTTTTAATTTCATGGCTGCAATCACCATCTAGAGTGATTTTCGAGCCCAAGAAAATAAAGTCTCTCACTGCTTCCATTGTTTCCCCATCTATTTGCCATGAATTAATGGGACCAGATGCCATGATCTTAATTTTCTGCATGTTGAGTTTAAAACCAACTTTTTACTCTCCTCTTACACTTTCATCAAGAGGATCTTTAGTTCCTCTTCACTTTCTGCCAAAGGGTGGTGTCATCTGCATATTTCAGGTTATTGATATTTCTCCCGGAAATCTTGACTCCAGCTGTGCTTCATCCAACCCAGCATTTCACATGATGTACTCTGCATATAATTTAAATAAGCAGGGTGACAATATGCAGCCTTGATGTACTCCTTTCCCGATTTGGGACCAATCTGTTTCCCATGTCCAGTTCTAATAGCTGCTTCTTGATCTGCCTACAGATTTCTCAGAAGGCAGGTCAGCTGGTCTGGTATTCCCATCACCTGAAGAATTTTCCACAGTCTGCTGTGATCCACAAAAAGGCTTTGGCATAATCAGTAAAGCAGAAGTAGATGTTCTTCTGGAACTCTTGTGCTTTTTTGATGATCCAACGGATGTTGGCAATTCGATCTCTGGTTCCTCTGCCTTTGCTAAATCCAGCTTGAACATCTGGAAGTTCACTGCTCACATACTGCTGAATCATGGCTTGGACAATCTTGAGCATTACTTTGCTAGCATGTGAGATGAGTGCAATTGTGTGGTAGTTTGAACATTTTTGGCATTGCCTATCTTTGGGATTGGAATGAAAACTGCCCTTTCCCAGTCCTCTGGCCACTGCTGAGTTNTGAAATGAAATAAAAGGAAGTAAAAGAAAGTACAGACATGTACTACAACATGTATACACTTGAAATATTAGGCAAAAAGAAAAGAAGTCACTCATAAAAACCAAAAATATTGTAGTTTTATTTGTAAGAAATGTCCAGAATAGGAAAGTCTATAGGGGAAGAAAGTAGATTTGTGGTTATCAAGGTTCTGAGGAAGAGCAAGTGGTGAGTAGTTGACTGCTGTTGGAAACCACGTCCCTTTATGAGTTGATGAAAAATTTCCAAAGACAATGGTGATGAATGCACAACTTTGTAAATGTACTAGTACCAACTGAGTTGTATCCTTTAAAAGGGTGAATTTTATAGTAAATGAGTTATATATCTACAAAGCTTTTATTAAAACACTATAGATATTTTTCCATTTTATGCTTTTGCATTGTTAAGTGAATCAGTAAATATGATCTGATACTAACCCCTTGGAATTCTCAGAAGCTTACCTATTGAAATATTTTTGTACCACAGTGTGAAAATTATATTCTATAGTTTTTTATGCATAATAGCAATATTGTTTTATTATCATTACTATCCTAACTTTCCCTATATTCTAACTTGCCTTCTGTATTCTCAGACTTAATTAAGGAGCATCACTGTCCTCCCGGCTGTCCAGTATAGAAACCTAAAATACAATATTGAGTGGATGTTAAAGCCAAAATATTCCTCCTAATTGATATTTTAGTACTATCTTTTACTCCCAATCTCTGTCTAGTTTGGGATTTCTCCATTTCTTACCCAGATGTTGCAGAAATTTCTTTACATAATTCATTGTCTTTACTTTCTATTTCCTTTAATAACCTTCTCTATGAGGGATGTCATATCACCTCCTTACTGTTAAAAAAGCCTTTGGCTCCCTGTTTCTCACGAAATTGTCTCAAAGTTTTGTTCTGGCATTGAAAGCAAAAGTGAAAGTTGCTCAGTCATGTCTGACTCTTTTTGACACCATGAACTGTAGCCCACTNCTTTTTTGTCTTGGTCTCTGGAGTCCTTTCCAGTTCTCACTCTCCTGCTGCTAGGAAACTGGGGCCTGTCCGTTTGGAAGGCATCCTCTCCCACTGGCCATATTTGTCCTGCACACACTACATTCCCCTCCCTTCCCAACACACACACCATCTTTAACATAGTCCATCAAACAGTATTCAACTAGCCAAATTGTCAAATCACCCAGTAAGCCTTTAACTGTTTTGGATTATAGATCCTTCTAAATCTTAGTGATTTAGTGAAGCATTGTAAGTTACTGATATACTTAATACTGTCAACCCAACATGGAACTTTTTTCTAAAATGAAAAATTGAAACATAAAATATAAGCATGCAGCTCTGCCTCATCCAGTATTCAGTGCTGATATAATACTGGCAATCTTAGAAATCTGTGTATCCATTCTGCTACTGGAAAATGTTGTTAACATATAGTTTTCTTCCATAGTATTCACAGCAAAGGTAAGAGAGCCTGGTCGTATGTCCTTAACTAGAANATGAAAAATTGAAACATAAAATATAAGCATGCAGCTCTGCCTCATCCAGTATTCAGTGCTGATATAATACTGGCAATCTTAGAAATCTGTGTATCCATTCTGCTACTGGAAAATGTTGTTAACATATAGTTTTCTTCCATAGTATTCACAGCAAAGGTAAGAGAGCCTGGTCGTATGTCCTTAACTAGAAGTTCACATTGTCCAACACTTGCCTCATTTTGACTCTTGCTGGCCCATCTGTTANCCAGAGAAGGCCACTCACAATTTGTCTTCAGTTTACCTTTGATCATGGGTTTCCTTTCTCTTTCCCTATTTCTTACTTTATCCTTTCCTTTAATTCATTAAAAACATACACATGTGTCATACAGTAGGGATGGGGATTTATTTATTTCCTTCTCTTACTACTCTTTCTAAAACACATCTCATCCTGGAGTAGGAAATGGCAACCCATTCCAGTATTTCTGCCTGGAAAATTCCATAGACAGAGGAGCCTGGTGGGCTACGGTCCATAGTGTTGCAAAGAGTTGGACACGACTGAGAGACTGAGCTCAAAACACATCTTGTTCTGAAGGCTTACCTGTTTATTCTGACCATCAACTTGGTTCACACAGGGGAAGTGTTTTTCTCTGCTGGAGCACACTGCCTTCTTTTGACACCCCCAGAAACACAGCTCTATTAAATTTAAGTACCTGTAGCATCTAACTCAAAGCTTGTTCTAAGCATTAAATGAGATAATGTAGGTGAAACTCTATGGAGCCTATAATAATGTTAACTGTTCATTTCCTCCTCCCTTTCCTCTTTCTTTTCATTCTCCTCTTCTTCCTCTTTCTCTTCCCCTGATTATTAAAAACAAAATTTTTTTTTTTTCTTATTCAGAGACTGCACCAAATGTTTACTTCTTTTGAGGAGGCTTTTTCTGCAATCTGCCTCCCCTGCGTTCTGCCCTTATTTGTGCTCCCATAGCAGTATACCTGCAGAGAAACATCTATCATGGCATTTTACTGCTTATGTACCTTTGTACCTCTCTCCACAGTTAGATTTTTATTTCTTCATACAAAAAGAAAATTTTTGTATGGCCAAAGCTACCAGTAGGGTTATGACATACAGTTATTAAATTTCCATTTAAAATAATTTTATACAAAGTTCCTGAAGGAATAGAGTGGAATTATTTCTCATAGAGATTATCAGTTCAAAATAATATTTGTTATGATAAGCTTAATTTTTCTTTAATTTACTTTAGGTGATAATTATGTAAAAACTGTATTTGTGTAATAGGACCACTGGTATTTAATGTAATACCATTAAAACAAAAGTTAGGACTTTTCTATTGAAAACATAGTCTGTTCAGTAACATTTGTATATAGTAAATAGTCATCATTTATTTGATGGATCAAATAATGCATATTGAGTGAATGAATGCATATTGTGAAAGATAATCCAAAGATCTTTTTTCTGGAAATGATCATCTTTCTTATTAGATTCCAAGTATCCAAAAAAAAAAAAAGATAAATTGAATTTGATTCATTTTGCTGGTAGGATACTTATATCAGAACTAAAGAAAAAGTGATTTGATTATATATCAATTGTTCATGATTAATCACTTATAGTGAGTGAGTGTCCCATTGGAAATTTTTTGTGCTATATTACGTAAATGACAGAAACAATCTATGAGATTAAAATATATTGGGAAAGTAATTTTTATTCCAAATAAACTTTACTACTAATAAGTCTCTGCTGCTTCTGCTGCTGCTAAGTCTCTTCAGTCGTGTCCAACTCTGTGTGACCCCATAGACAGCAGCCATCAGGTGCCCCCCTCCCTGGAATTCTCCAGGCAAGAACACTGAAGTGGGTTGCCATTTCCTTCTCCAATGCATGAAAGTAAAAAGGGAAAGTGAAGTTGCTCAGTCGTGTCTGACTTTTTGCGACCCCATGGACTGCAGCCTACCATGCTCCTCCATCCATAGGATTTTCCAGGCAAAGTACTGGAGTGGGGTGCCATTGCCTTCTCCAAATAAGTCTCTACTGTATAATAAATATTTTAAAATATTTACAAATTGTAAAGCATTACACATATTAGAAAATATGTAGTCTGAGTGTAGAAGCAGTGCTATGCATTTCCCCTCCTACTTAGTGGTTTCTTCTTAAGCTCTGTAATCAAATAAATTTCTATAGTCACTCAGAAGTGTAAACAAAGAACACTCAAAGTGCTTATATATTTTACATTTAGTGAGGGTGCCACACCAGGAAAACAAAAAGACTTGCAACTGAGTCAAAGTGATTAAATGTAATGAATTACATAGATTAAGCAATTAATAAACTACTGGATGGAGAGAATGTTTAAGTGAACATTTTTGTTAGAGAATAAATTTTAAAATGTTAAATAGTTCTTCATTGCTGCCACTGGTTTGTTTGTTTACTTAGTTCAGTTTTCATTTTGGTTAAGATCATCTCTGGAATAAGAAATATTTGAATGACTTCTCATTTTTTCTTTTTCTTTTTTTTTTTTTTTTGACTTCTCATTTTTTCCAAAAGTATAAAGATGAATTAAAGTTGGTAATGAAAGAAAAAGTAAAGAGAGTGGTGGAGGTGTTGCAGGAAGGGGGACCCCTTCCAGGGCCTGAAACTGGGCTCTTGTCTAATACTCGGAAATGAATTATCTGAGGAAACATGTGCTGACAAAGCAAGAGATTTTATTGGGAAAGGGCACCCAGGTGGAGAGCAATAGGGTAAGGGAACCCAGCTCTGCCATGTGGCTTGTGCACTCTCGGGTTTTATGGTGATGGGATTAGTTTCTGGGTTGTCTTTAGCCAATCATTCTGACTCAGAGCCCTTCCTGGTGGTGCAGCCAAGATGGATGCCAGCAAGAATTCTGGGAGGTGGTCAGACATGTGTTGTCTCCTTTTGACCTTTCTGGAACTCTTCTGGTTGGTAGTGGCTTATTAGTTCCGTGTGCTTTACCAGGACCTCCTGTTGTAAAAGAACTCATTCAGATGGTTACTCTGGTGCCTGGCCAGGGTGGACAGTTTCAGTCAATGTGCTTTCCCTAACAACTTCCCCCTGAGAGACTTCATACTCAAGAAACTCCTTGGGAATTGGGGCGGAGGTCTCTTTCTTCTGTAACTTCTTCCTGCTGTGCATGGGTGTAAGCCTGCCTAGCAGAGCAGAAGTCTCTCTCTACCTGATCTAAGTCAAGCCTGAAACCAGCATTCACCATTGTAATGACAGCAATTTTATTAGAAACCATTGGCTCCTTTCAGAGATGAAATAGACAGGGCCCAAATGGGAGACCTAACAGGATGGTCATTATTGGTCCCCAGAAACAGAAGGCAACATTTGGGGCAAGGGCTGCAGGGTTTGTGACTTCGATTGATTAGTGGTGAGGCAACAAAGCTGTGCTCCAGGAATCTTGTGCTCAGCCTGAAGTTACCATCCTCCACCTGGGTGGAGGCCCCAGTTCTGTAGAAGAACTCAAAGACATTGTTATGAATATATTTTTGAATGGGAACCAGGACCCTGTCTCAAGGCTGTACCACCATTTGATTGTTTCTCCTTGTTTCTATATCCCTTCCCTTCCTTGATTAGCAATTATTTGAATCCACCCTTTGGATCTCAGGGAAAGTCAAGGAGGCTGAATGAAGCCTATATCCTACAGGCAAGAAGTGGAGAACACAGAACAGATCTGTACTCCAGAGCCCCGCAGAGTCTCTCTCAATTTTAATTTAGGGAACTAGGCAACTATGACTGTGATAACTTCCTATCAAAATAGGGCATAGGACTGTCTCAGCTTGGAGACTAGACACTGAATTGGAAGTATTCCTGAGTTCCAAGCCCTAGATCTGAGTCTTGTATGATTAAAATCTCAGTCCCTTGGTCTGCCATTTTGGTGTAACAGACTCAATGAGAAGTAGTGGAGGATTGATAACTGGAATTTTAATGGACAAAATAAATCTCATTTCTTTTTAGAAGAATAGGCCTGAAACCCGGTCTGGACCTGGCACTTTGGGGATACTTGTAGTCAGGTAGCCAGTTGCCTAGTTTTATAAAAAGTAAAGTTGCAGTTACTAGCTTCCAACAGACATTGTTTTGAGAATGGTGGCATCCAAACCTGACATGACTCAGAAAACTCAAGTGTTTAGCAATACAAGGTCTAGTCTGAAATTATACCCATAGTATCACCTTGTTATTTCCCAGGATGTCTGAACCATAGTAACACCATTTTGACTTTTAATTGTAAACTTTTCCTTAATAGCCAAAGCAGATGTCACCATTAATGATGCCAGTGTTTCTCTAGGTATGAGAAGGTGCAAGAATTGGGACTCATAAAATCTTTTCCTGAAAAGATCTGACTATCTGAAGGCCTGCTCTGCTAGTTTTTCCTCAGAGCACAGAGTGCCTCATTCCTATTTTTACTCTGAATTCCTTTCAGGGGAGTTGAAGGTAAGCAGTGGCCATGATTTAACCTTTGTAGACGTAGATGGCAAGTGTCAGCTTTCAGTTGGCAGAGCCCCCTTTTGCTTATAAACTTGACCATGGTTTTGAGGGGGGCATTTCATGACCATTTTATCCCATGGTGCTGAGAATGTCCATTATTAGGTTTGGCAAAGATTTTGTTGACAGGTCACTCAATGTGCTATTACTGGACTAGGCCATAAAATAGTATACAAAATACTCTGGATCACCTGTCTTACTAGCCTCTTGGTTCAGGAAAACATTCCTCCTTGTTGCTTCTTCCCACATCTAGAGTTACACTGTTACCATCATCGATCTCACAGGGAACTATATATTATTTTATCAGAGGCCTCAGTCACACATTTGGCAGTGTAAGAAACAGCAATTTTGTAAAACAAGTGAAATACAAATAATATGTTATTTGTAAACAGTGTTAGTAAAGTCATAAGTAAGACTTAAGAGCTTCCATTAGATGTAGCCCAGTATATCTCAGGTCATCTGACTTAGTCTACTCCATATGAATCTTTATCTTCCAGGGAAATTATATATTGGCACTGTCTATAGGCACATAGCCCAGATTTTTAGTGTTACTAGACTGATTATCCTTGCTGCTGCTGCTGCTGCTGCTAAGTTGCTTCAGTCGTGTCCGACTCTGTGCGACCCTGTAGAAGGCAGCCCAGCAGGCTCCACCATCCCCGGGATTCTCCAGGCAAGAACACTGACGTGGATTGCCATTTCCATCCCCTTAGTATGATTTAATTGCTTCCAACATACAGGAGCCTTTAAACCTAAATTACCATGGCCTGGTGTTATCTATATAAATCCATCCCGTAACTGTGGGAGATTTTTTCCTTTGCTGAAACTTTGCTTTTGCTCTGATTGAACTTGAATAATAGAAGAAAACTCAAATTTATGGCCAGAGTCAGAGTAGGCATTATTAATTGACCAGGTGAGGGGATCACATCTAGTAATGTAAATAGTGACCTGAATGTGACTATAATTTTTTTTTTAAGTAAGTTTTCTCAAGGCCAACCAATTAGAGCCTTGTAGTAGAGAAATTTACCAAGGTAACCCAGAAATACACACAGGTAATTGGCCACAAACTGAACAATTGGATTGATTTCTAAAACTAGCATATGGGAAACTGCCCACCCTGGCCAGGCACCATAGTAACCATCTATATGAGTTCTTTTACAACAGGAGGTCCTGGTAAGGCACACGGAACTAATAAGCCACTACCAACCAGAAGAGTTCCAGAAAGGTCAAAAGGAAACAACACATGTCTGACCACCTCCCAGAATCTTTGCTGACAACCATCTTGGCTGCACCACCAGGAAGGGTTCTGAGTCAGAATGATTGGCTAAAGACAACCCACAAACTAATCCCACCACCATAAAACCCGAGACTGCACAAGCCAAATGGCAGAGCAGTTTTCCTGGGTTCCCTTACCCTACTGCTCTCCACCGGGTGCCCTTTCCCAATAAAATCTCTTGCTTTGTCAGCACACGTGTCTCCTTGGATAATTCATTTCCGAGTGTTAGACAAGAGCCCAGTTTCAGGCCCTGGAAGGGGCCCCTCTTTCCAACAAAGGGATGATATTGATGAAAATGTGAAAAGTGAGAATGGGTAATATTGGTATGCTTTTATCATTAGGTAGGTGCTTCCCTGGTGGCTCAGAGGGTAAAGCACCTGCCCACAATGCGGGAGACCTGGATTTGATCCCTGGGTTGGGAAGTTCCCCTAGAGAAGGAAATGGCAACCCATTCCAGTATCCTTGCCTGGAGAATCCCATGGATGGAAGAGCCTGGTGGGCTACAGTCCATGGGGTCACAAAGAGTCGGACATGACTGAGCGAGCTCACTTCACTTCACTCACTTTAGAATTAGGTATATTATTTAATTTCTATTATTAATTAAATATTATTTAATGTATTATTTATATAATAATTGTGTAATAGTAAGGCTCGGGGAACCCTATAAAGTTACGCTAGGCTTTATTATTATCAGTGGATGAAATTCTCTCTGTCTTCTGTTTTTTACTCTCACCTCTTCTCATTTTCTGTTTTTTCTCTTTCCATCTCTCCCAATACACCTTATGAGCTTAGGCCTAAAATTTTTAGCTTTATATTTGGCTGTAATTGTAGCTAGCAGAGTGGCTTTGAACAAGTTATTTAAACATGTAGAGTTCTTAGACTTTTAACTAGCGGGTTAGATTTAATGATTTTGTAGCTCTTTGTAATGTCTACTAATAGAATAATCCTACTCTTCGGAAGGCTTGGTATTGCTTAAACTTTAGGTTTAATTGTTGAATTAACATATTTGATGAGCAATTTAAACTACAATCAATGCCACTCATTTAGTATGGATCTCAGATGTCCTTTTCTAATTACTGCCCCCTGAAACAAGCAACTCAAGATTGACTATCTCTTTGTATTCCCCAGAAAAACTTCCATCCAAAATGTCAGTAAATAATGTTGATTTTACTGCAAGTAATTTAGGAGGAAGATTTTTACCTTGTATACTTAATAACAAACTATGTTCAACATTTTGTTAGACTTGTATGCACTTCAAAACTCATCTGTTTTCCATAATGCTGCCAAGGATATTCTTTCACTTTATTCTACCTGGGACTGAGGTATTCAGCATCCCAACTCCTGGCTGCCTTTCCTCTAGTGTATCTTCATTCAGCTTCGTAAAAGCTTCTTTCTCCTTTATTTTATTAAAAAAAAAAATCATTCACAGTACATACAACCACCCAGCAATATACTCAGAAAATAACGGGCCATCTCAATGGACTGGGAGCCAGTCTCCTCAGAGGGCAGTAGACACTGAACAAACAACCAAAAGGATTCTTATGGTAGAAATAGTTATCATATAGAATTGGTAGAAAGAGTCATCATATAGAATTGGTAGAAAGAGTCATCATATAGAATTATGAATTTAAGAGTTTCAAATAATTTGCCATCACAAAGCAGAGCGAATTTAGTATCCTTTAAGAACCAGGATGCCTATAAATTTGAAAGTCTAATCAGAAAAGTATTAATGAATATGAAAGGGCCAGCCACCCAGCATTAGCCTTTGTTAATATTTTGATGATTTTTTTCAAGATAAGCATGTATGTTATATAATATTGCACACATAATATTGTATATATATATAGATATTGTTATATAATATTGCACACATGTGTATATGTAGATATATGTATATATATACATATTTATAATGAATCTTTTAATTAAAGTCATAATGCACTTATAATATTTTAATACAGGACATTTTGAACGAAACATAAAAATAAAAATAATAGGATAAAGAACATCTATGTTTCCATCACCCATTTTCATAACTATCAATTCATGGCCCATCTTGCTTCATCTGTGTCGCACCTACTTCATCCCCCCACATATTATTTTGAAGCAATCCCAATGTCATATAACATGCACATATTTTCACTATATATAATTTTATAGTTTACTTTTTCATTGCATGTTCTATATCAAACATTTCCTGATGGGATTTTTTTGTGAAAACATAAGTACAATTGATACATATTGTTACATTGTATGGATATAGTATAATTTATTTGACAATATTCTACTGCTGGAATTCTAGTTTTTTTCCAGTTTTTGATATTATAAACAATACTGGATTGAGAATATTGGTTCATATTTAATTTCTAATCATCTGCTTTGAGTAGAATGTCTAGAAATGAAGTTATAAGTATACTGAATGTATTTGAAACCTAGTGTAGCAACTTCTGACTGCTTTAATTTTAAATTTTCAAAAACTTTAATTTTTGATACCTTGTTTGAAAAACAAACAGGAAACTATATAAGGTAGTCTTTATAATTTTTATTCAGATGAAAAAATTGCTTCACGAGTGTCTTATAATGAACTTAATTGGTAAGTCTTGTGTTTGTTTTGATTGCTCCACTGACATGCCATTTCCTCTCTCTCTCCCTCTCTTCAAGTTTTCCTATTATTTGAGACAAAACAATATTGAAATTAGGCCAATTCACAAACAGGAAGCTAAACTCTATGTTGGTTAGGTGACTTACCCATACTCTTATAAATAGTGAATGATAGGACTCTACTATAGGGACGTCTAGTAGTAAAATCTTATGCATTTAACTACTACATTATACCTCAAATAACAACTAGTCTGAAACTTCATTTGAGAAAGGGGTCTCTATGGGCTGAGATGGCTAATGTAAGTGGAAATGATGGGTTTGGACGAACGATTGAGATTCAGATAGCCATTCATTAAGTAGTGGTGGTGTGTGGTAGGGTATAGAGATTTATATAAATACTTCCACGATTCGTTTCTTAGGTGGGAGGGGGGTTCAGGACTGGGAACACATGTACACCTGTGGCGGATTCATGTTGATGTGTGGCAAAACCAATACAATATTGTAAAGTAAAGAAAAAAATAATAAGAAAGAAAGAAAGAAAAAAAAACACTTCCACGAAAAAGATAGCTATTTGGAGCAATAAAGAGACAGACCAGAAATTGACCTTAAAATTCTAAGGTTATTTGAGGCCAGAAACTTTAACAAGTAATTGCTGAGATGCTTCAGTGCATTACAACTTATAAGAAATAAAATGTTCTCTGTTCTTTAAATATTACTCTATATCCTTTACTGCTAAAATGGTTTGGCTTTCACAATTGTGAATTAATAAAGTATTGATTTTACTTAATACTTTTATTGAATGGGCATTTAAAAAAATTGGGTACTACTGTTCTTGAAATAAGTTTGGACCAGTTTAGAACCACAGAATATTTTAACTTGAGCAATTTAGGGCAACTTCAGTGATTACAGAACAGCAAGGATGGTAGGGCATTTAAGTTAGCTCAGTTCTGTGGCTGAACTCCTAAGAGAGATTCTGGGAGAGATTCAAAGTCCTGTCGAAAGTGCAGGGAAGAGAATCATATAAATGTATAAAGTTCTGTGGATTTAGTGACCTATAAACAATGGTACTTTTGGGGGGGAGTATATTTAGTGATAGTCCTCTATTCCTATTTTAAAGCAGTGCAAGAATTTCTCCTTTGATAGTTCTGCTTTGCAGTTACCTGTCTAGATGGTGGTTCATGCCCTGAACTAGTAAATAGTATACCTTAAGAAAAATGCAGCTGAGTCTTTCTGTTTATATGAATGGAACTAATTTCACATAAATTTATGAGTTCTTCCTTTGCTCTTAAACCCTCTGTGAAACTTTAGGGCTTGCATTTTTTTGTGAATCTGTCTACTTCTACTATGAGATGCCTATGATTCTTTCTCTGGCACTCTGCTCAACAAGCACATATCCTGAATGGCTATGTGTGTGCTGAGAAGACTTGGGTTTAACTTAAGGACAGCTGGAAGAGAGGGGGCCTTGTTTGGGCCCTCAACTATATAATTTTAAAATAAAGAGGTTAGAGAAATGGGGTATAGGGTAAGCAAAAATATTGCCCATTCTCCTGCCCCTCTGTGTGTATTTCTACCAATGTTTATATAATATTGCAATTAGAGTCCACTAGACTACATTATTTGGAGAAAAACATCAATCGGTATAATTTCCTATGATCATTGTTTTAAAGGAACTTATATATCTGAGCCTGAGTGAGGTCCATTTGAAAAATAGGTCCAAATTTTTTCATATTGTCAAATTCCTACATAGAGGACATTATAGCTCCATCTGGGGACATTAAATTTTTTCTTTGGCATTATTATCAAGGCAAAATGGCTTCTTTATGAATCAGAGTCACACGAAAACTCAAACAATGGTAGATTTGTGACCGAAATCAGCACTTAAGCATTCTGTTGTATTGACTTTAATGGAAGTTGAAAGCAAGTTATGTAGTCGCTGACACATGAGCTAATATCCCTTTAGTGACTACAGCTTTCTATTTCTAGAGTTCACTTCTTATATGGAGCATATTTTTACTGCTTGTATTATTCTTTAAGAAGCTTAAGACAGTCCTTATATTAAACTTTATTTACTCAATCTCCAAAGTTTGTCCAAGAATTAGAATGATAAACTTAATCTCAGCAATTTTGCAATTAGTGTGTTAACTTAAGTACTATTTTTTGTGTCCCTGTGCTCTGCAAGTCATCTGGTTAATGTGTTTCCTTTTGTAGGATTTTACCAGAGCATAGCAATTGGAACACAGAATAAACATTAACCGACATTTCCTTGTGCTTGCATTTTGTCACAAGGAAAACTTTTCTCATTTGCTGTTTTTATCCTTTTAATAGATTTGAGAGAATAGCACTGAAGCATGTATATTACTATATGTGAAATAGATCACCAGGCCACGTTCGATGCATGAAACAGGGCACTCAAAGCCGGTGCACTGGGACAACCCTAAGGGATAGGGTGGGGCTGGGAGATACATGTACACCCATGGCTGATTCATGTCAATGTATGGCAAAAACCACTACAATACTGTAAAATAATTAGCCTCCAGTTAAAATAATTAATAAAAAAGGTACTCCTTAAAATGAGTGGAATTAAGGATTTTGTGTTTTAAAGGAACAATGTGCCAATATGAAGAGAAACACCTAAATAGATTCTCTTCAAGGATACTTTTTAATTTTTGTGAAGTGTGCACTCTGAAAAAAGGAGGTTCTGTATTTTCAGCTTTTTCTTGACAAATACTGGTATTGTAAATTATCCAGCTGTTCTTCCTCTGTATGGATTTTGTAGTACTCAGAGCGATTTATAGGTCTAGAGTGCAGCTGCTGAAAGTCGTTTATTCTCAGTTCTGTATTAAATCCATCATATTCAAATACATTAGCATTCAGTACAGAACTCAAGGGCTTAAGACATTTCTTCCCTCCTGAGTCGCTGTCCTGCAAATGTTTGTAGACTACACTGAAACAGCATCTAGATATTATTGGGTTGATGCGTGCTTTTAGAAGGGCCCCGTTTAGTGTTTCTATTTAGAGTATTTGAAATCCACTCATATATTGATACAAAAGAAACAGTCAAAATGAGTCTCCTTGTCAACATTAACAGATTGGTAATACTAATGTGCTTACTTTGACAAATTAGGACTTCAGCTTGGTCTGCTCATTTGCTGTTCCCACCATATGTCTACTATTCAGATATATTCATGTTTCAGAAACTTCATTAATTGCAGTTTTTATTTTTTTCAAGAGCACCTGTTTGAAAACAAGTAAGGAAATCTTCACATTTACTTTAGTTCTTTCTTTTCTACCTGAAGACATTTATTCCTCCTTTAGGTGAACAGGAAGCATTTTAACCAATAGTATAAATATAGAGTTTATATAGATCATTGTGTGTGTTACTCCAGGGCTTCCCAGGTGGCACTGTGGTAAAGCATACACCTGCTGGGGAGATGCAAGAGATGTGGGTTAGATCCCTGTGTTGGGAATAGTCCCTGGAGTAGGAAATGGCAACCCACTCCAGTATTCTTGCCTGGAAAATTGCATGAAAAGAGGAGTCTGGCAAGTTACAGTCCATCGGTCTTAAAGAACTGGACTTAACTGAGCCCACAGTTACTTGCTGTGTTACTTGCTTATTTTATTTTATTTTTTACAACACTCATGTTGTTGGCAAAATACTAATGCACGTTTGAAACATATTCGGTGCTTGAGAATGAAGATATTTCTAAAAAATTTGTTTCAAGATAACTATATAGACAATGTGACTTTTTCATTATTTATTAATATTAAAGCATGGCTCTTATTTCTCCTCTTTTATCCTTACTATATATCTTTTCAGATTAACTATACATTTTTCTTAATATTATTCTAGACAGGTCACTTGTTTCTCAAAAACCTCTAAGGACTCCAAAATTTCTGTTATATGAATTTTAAAATGGTTAACTTGATCCTCAAAGATACCTATGATCTGGTCCCGAAAGTTTTCTTTCTTTTTTTATTACCACTTCTTTCCTCCTGAGTTATGATCCAACCAAAATGACTTGCTGGCCTGACATGTGCCACACTTTCCTTTTTACATGCTTTATTAATATTACTATTTTGCTCCCATATAATTATCTTTCCTCTGGCTTCATTTGTTCAGTTTGAGCCTATATTCAAAGACCATCTGCTCCGTGGCCCTCTGAATTATAAGTAATTTTCATTTATCTTCCCCTTTTCTATCTCTTTCATGCCATTATAAAATTTTACTTTATTATGGTAATTGCCATGCATATCTTATGTCCTTTTTTGTTGTTCTTGTTTAGTTGCTAAGTCATGTCTGACCTTTTGTGACCCCCATGAATTGTAGCCTGTCAGACTCCTCTGTCTAGGGGATTCTCCAGGCAAGAACACTGGAGTGGATTGCCATTTCCTTCTCCAGGGCATCTTCCCAACTCAGGGGTTGAACTGGCATCTTTTGCATTGGCAGATGGATTCTTTACAGCTTGAGCCACCAGGGAAGCCCTTATGTGCCTTACAAGATTATAAATTCCTGGATCATGGAGACTGAAATAGTTTAACTTTTATTTCCTACAAAAGTTAAGGCAGTCTTACACACATATATGATAGTTTTTTAATTAATATTTTTTGTGTTTAACTGGAATTTGTGGTTAAGTTAGTAAAATACTTGTTTAAATGAAGATAAGTATAAACTCTTTAGTGTTTTTGGAAAAATGATTCTGAGATGTGCATTACTCAGCCTTAGTAAGTGTAGTATTGCATATTGAAAGTAATTTATTTTTAATTAATTACTTTATTTTAATTGGAGGATGATTACTTTATAATATTGTGGTGGTTTTTGCCATACATCAGCATGAATCAGCCATGGGTGTACATATGGCCCCCCATCCTGAATCCCCTCCTTCTTCCCTCCCCACCCTATCCCTCTGGGTTGTCCCAGAGCCGTGGCTTTGAGTGCCTTGCTTCATGCATCAAAGTTGCACTGGTCATCTGTTTTACATTTGGTAATATGCATGCATCAGTGCTATTCTTTCATATCATCCCACCCTTGTCTTCTCCTGCATAGTCCNTTCTCATTCCCTAGGGTAGATGTCCTTTTCTGCTCTGATTTGCTAGTTCTTCATCAGTGACAGCAAAATTGTCACAACTCTTGGCCCTGCCAACAGTAGAAGTGTGTATAAATCCCCAGAGTCTAGGATGTGAATCAGCTGGCATTTATAGAATTTCACATCTGGTCTTCTTTTTTAACCTGCATATCCTTTCCCTGACATAGATTGAAGTGGTTATGAACAACATTCTTACCAACATTAAGCAGGGAGGCTGGAAAGCGGAAGATCCAGGTCTTTCAGTTGCCCTCTAAATCCTCCCTTGAAGGATGAAATGTTTTTCCTTTTTTTTTTTTTTTTATGAAGAGGTGCTTGTGAAGAATGAAGACTATCATCTGCACTTGTTAATATACCTTTTGGACTTTAATACTGAAGATAAAGATTCTACACAATTATCCATACTACAAATCAGTGTATTAGTAACTTTTCTCCACCTCTGACATATCTTTCACAACAGTGCTGAGACATCCAGGAAAGTTGTTGAAAGTAATGTTTATGATGCTATAATAAAATTATACCCAATCACAATAGTTCTAGGTCTGAAATCAATGCAGTTCCATCAGGTTTTAAATTGAAGTGTTCTTCGGGGCTTCTGGGAGGTAATGAAACTGACGACTGAAGTAAGAGCTCATTTGAGGAAGGAGGGTACTGTGGCCTGGCAGCAGTGGTTGACTAGTTTGAATAAATACTCTAGCCACGGCTTATTATGTCATGTTGGGTGCTTGCCATATGGCATTGCTAACCTCTGTGGACTTAGTTTTATCCAAATTCGTATGTTGTGGCATCAAGTGTTCTCCCGTCCTCCCAACCAGGCAATTTGTGTAAGCAGAAGATGTTAATTACTTGAACTTGTGCAGTTCTTTCTTTGAAAATATTTTCCCCTCAAAGACATATTTAGAGAATCCTGGAGTCTGTCATTTCAGATAGAGCAGTAATTTACTGTGATACTCGCCTTGGCTGATTACCATTGCTATTTTTACTTGTTATTTTTATTATTTTGCACTATCATTTTTAGCATTATCTGTGCTTTTGTGAATTACTTTTTTCCTGACAAATTTTAAATCACTGTAGACTTTATAGTCTTGTTTAATTTCTGTTTCTTTCTGCCTCTGGTAGGGACATTTCTTTCCTTAAGATCCACAAGAACTCTTGTGAAACCACGGTGGGAATGTGAGTTGTTTGTTTTATTTTTAAAAACAGTTACGCTTTTGTGGTTTGTGGGCATATAAACTTTTCTGACATTCATATATACTGTCAACATTTTATATTCTAAATTCCCTTTGTAAGATATTAGAATTTATTTTATCTTGGGGGTAGTTCCTATTTCCCATTAATGTAAGCTAGAGAATCACGTGGTCAGTAGCAATAAACTTTCCTCTCATCTTAAAATCTACATTATTTATCTCAGGTTAGCTCCAGAGCCAATTGATGTTCTTTTTGAGTGGATGTTCTGCTTTATGGCTTTTGAAAGTAGTCCTGGAAAGGTTAAGAATACCACCTCTTTTAATCTTTCAGGTATAGTGAGTTTTATAAAATAGTAGGTATTAGGTTGGGTCTCCTCTTGTTTACTATGGGAATTAAATTTCTTAAGTGACGATTAGGTGTTATTTTTCTATTAGTTGTGAAAATTTGTGATTTTTAGTAATAAGCATTGTCTATTTTCTTCCTTCTTTCTCTTTCTCTTCTTTCCATGTATTTGTAATCTAAATAGATATGAGACTATTGTCACTTTGATTGGGGTTAGTGATTTCTACCCCCTTTCTTTTCCTCAACTCAATTTCAGACCGTTTGACTATTGATTACATCCTGACTCTTGTTTCTTTATCTCTTAAGTACAAATAATATTGTACTATTACACTATTGAAATCCACTGAGTACTATAAGTGAGGCAATTTATATAAAACTCTTAAAAAAATGCTTGACACATAGTAAATGTTACATTCAGTTCAGTTCAGTCACTCAGTCATGTCCAACTCTGCGACCCCATGAATTGCAGCATACCAGGCTTCCCTGTCCGTCACCAACCCCCAGAGTTCACTTAAACTCACATCCATCGAGTTGGTGATGCCATCCAGCCATCTCATCCTCTGTCATCCTCTTTTCCTCCTCCCCTCAATCCCTCCTAGAGAGTTTTTTCCAATGAGTCAACTCTTCTCATGAGGTGGCCAAAGTGCTGGAGTTTCAGCTTCGACATCATTCCTTCCAAAGAAATCCCAGGGCTGATCTCCTTTAGAATGGACTGGTTGGATCTCCTTGCAGTCCAAGGGACTCTCAAGAGTCCTCTCCAAAACCACAGTTCAAAAGCATCAATTCTTCAGCGCTCAGCCTTCTTCACAGTCCAACTCTCGCATCCATACATGACTACTGGAAAAAGCATAGCCTTGACTAGATGGACTAGTGTTGCCTATTAGTTGACTTTTTGAAGGCATATACATTTTGTTCAAATAGAATTCTGTGTAGCTGGGTATGCAAGGAAAAAAAGCATGAAACAGAGCCAGCATTATTGAAAATGTGGCATATCCCTCTGATTTCTCTTTTCTGAATTATTTTTTCTATTCCAATTACCCCTGCTGACCATTAAGAGTACTATACCTTTGAGATTTTTATGTGAATAGAGAAAATGAAAATATTCTGAATAAATGTAGATATTTGGAATGACAGCCACTTTGTGCTATAGAAATGATCTGATTCAGAGAACAGCCATAGATTTTTTAAGATGCTTTATATTCATAAATCTGGTTATGTTATGCAATATGGTTCTAGGCCAGAACTAATGAGAAAGCACACCTCTGTCTCCTCTTTCCTCTGCTTTATTATGCATTATATAATCAGCCTTCACATTAAGATGCCTTAATTTGTTAGTCATTGCAAAATGCCTCCCTCTTGGCACCTACAGTGTTGATATTTCTGACGTTCAGTTTTCCAAATGTTATTTTTGAAGATCATTTACATATTTTTCAAGTTTCATGGTTAATTTTTAGACCTTTTAACGACTTGAACTCAGTTAAATGCAGCAGTATTCTTAGCATTTCTGTCCCTCTTGATTTTAAAGCTTGGCCTTGCTTTAAGTTTAGGGAGATTTTGAACGTTTTCTGAGAACATTTTAAATCTCGTCATTCCAATGCATCTGCTTTCCAGTGTGAGCTATGTTTGTCTATATAAATACTGTTATCAAGGTCAACCTTAGGCAAATTTTGGAGCATAGGCAGCTCACTGCTTATTAAAAACCATCTCCTAAACTGACTCATACACAGGCTGATCATATGTGTGATCACTGACTTTCCTCTTTATCAGAGCACTTGATGTTTTAAATTTCTTTTGTCAAATAAAGAACTGGATTTATCAGTGGAATCACATAATATGTTGTGATTCAATGTTATCCTGTAATGTTTGAATTTCAAAGGTGACATTATGAAAAGGTACTTCTTGACTAATGGGATTAAGAATAAAAGTGCAGGCACTGGATGTGAGAGATATTTTGGAGTTAGAGGACTTTCTGGGACCCGTCAAATGACAGCCACTATATTTTCTGTATTTAAGGTCATTCCTAAAAATTATTTTCTGGATAAAATATTTTGCATTTGTTGTCAAATTTATCTAATAGGACTACTTACCAAGGGAAAGCTAATTGTAAAGCAGCAGCAAATGCCATATTTAGCCAGTCGGTATTGAAGCCTTCCATTTTGCACTCTTTACATACTTTAGGTTCTTTTCCAATATGTCATTCCTTTCTCATCACAAATCTGCAGTTATCAGAATCTAGCTTCTGGTCTACCCTTTCCTTCCCCTTCATCAACTGACTGAGACATACTTATCCTCTATCACTCCAGATTATAGCTCTTATTTAGCAGATGACATCACTTTTATGGCAGAAAGCAAAGAGGAACTAAAGAACCTCTTGATTAAGGTGAAAGAGGAGAGTGAAAAAGCTGGCTTAAAACTCAGCATTCAAAAACCTGAGATCATGGCATTCGGTCTCATCAGTCAGTTCAGTACAGTTCAGTTGCTCATTCGTGTCTGACTCTTTGCGAACCTATGGACTGCAGCACGCCAGGCTTCTCCTGTCCATCATCAACTCCCACAACCTGCTCAAACTCATGTCTGTTGAGTTGGTGATGCCATCCAACCATCTCATCCTATGACATCCTCTTCTTCTCCTGCCTTCAATCTTTCCCGGCATCAGGGTCTTTTGCAGTGAGTCAGTTCTTTGCATCAGTTGGCCAAGTATTGGAGCTTCAGCTTCAACATCAGTCCTTACAATGAACATGCAAGACTGATTGCCTTTAGTATTGACTGGTTTGATCTCCTTGCAGTCCAAGGGACTCAAGAATCTTCTTCAAGACCAAAGTTCAAAAGCATCAATTCTTCGACGCTTAGCCTTCTTTATGCTCCAAGTCTCACATCCATACTTAACTACTGGAAGAAGCATAGCTTTGACTAGACAGACCTTTGATAGCAAAGTAATGCCTTTTCTTTTAAATATGCTGTCAGGATTGGTCATAGCTCTTCTTCCAAGGAATGTTTTCCAAGCATCTTTTAATTTCATGGCTGCAGTTACCATCTGCAGTGATTGTAGAGAGCAAGAAAATAAAGTCTGCCACTGTTTCCATTCTTTCCCCATCTGTTTGCCAGGAAATGATGTGACTGAATGGCATGATCTTAATTTTTTTTAATGTTGAGTTTTAAACCAGCTTTTTTGCTGCCTTCTTTCACTTTCATCAAGAGGCTTTTTAGTTCTTCACTTTCTGCCATTAGGGTGGTGCCGTCTGCATATCTGAGGTTACTGATATTTCTCCTGGCAATCTTGATTCCAGCTTGTGCTTCATCCAGCCTGGCATTTCACATGATGTATTCTGCATATAAGTTAAATAAGTAGGGTGATAATATACAGCCTTGACGTACTTCTTTCCCAACTTGGAACCAGTCTGTTGTTCCCAGTTCAATTCTAACTGTTGCTTCTTGACCTGCATACAATTTCTCAGGAGGCAGCAAGGTAGTCTGGTATTCCCAGATCTTTAAGAATTTTCCACAGTTTGTTGTGATCCACACATTCAAAGGCTTTAGCATAGTCAATGAAGCAGAAGTAGGTGGCAAGCAGATGGGGAAACAGTGGAAACAGTGACTGACTTTATTTTTTGGGGCTCCAAAATCACTGCAGATGGTGACTGCAGCCATGAAATTAAAAGATGCTTGCTCCTTGGAAGAAAAGCTATGCCAAATCTAGCCAGTGTATTAAAAAGCAGAGATATCATGTTTCCAACAAAGTTCTATATAGTCAAAGCTGTGGTTTTTCCAATAGTCATGTATGGATGTGAGAGTTGGACAGTAAAGCAGGCTGAGCACTGAAGAATTTATGTTTTTGAACTTTGGTGTTGGAGAAGACTCTTGAGAGTCCTTTGGACTGTCAGGAGATCAAACCAGTCAATCCTAAGAGAAATCAACCCTGAATATTCATTGGAAGGACTAAGCTGAAGCTCCAATACTTTGACCACGTTATGCGAAGAACTGACTCATTGGAAAAGACCCTGATGCTAGGAAAGATTGAAGGCAGGAGGAGAAGGGGCTGACAAAAGACAAGATGGTTGGATGTCATCACCGACTCAATGGACATGAGCTGGAGCAAGCTACAGGAGATAGTGAAGGACAGGGAAGCCTGGTATGCTGCAGTCCTGGGGTCACAAATGGTTGGACACAACTGAGTGACTGAACAGCACAACTTGTTATTGGATTCATTTGTTATTTAGCATAATGTTAAATAAGGTTAGAATATAGTTGTTCCTGATTAATTACTTCTTTAGGGTACTGGCATAAAATAAAGGACAGCTGGAGAGATTATGCTTTAATTCAAAGTAGTGAATTTGTAATGGTGGCACTGCATAGATTAGATAGAACTGTAGAGGAACTGTGTTTTTGGAAAGGTCACCTTTCCAACACCATTCCAGTCATACTTTGTAGGGAATTACTTGTGTTATTGATGAATCTATTCCACTTGAGCAGTTGTAGGTAAGAGACAAAACCATAGAGCAATGTCACTTTGCATCCTGTAGTTGAAAAACTGAAACTATGTTTGCTAATTAGGCAAATACATACATTGTCATGGGATTTAGAAGCAAGGAAGGTGGAACATAGAATACTGTAAAAATATAATCATTTGGGGAGCAGGCAGCAACATTTGGGCTCTCTCTCTCTTTCTGCCTAAATATTATCTTATGTCATCTTTTGAAACATTGCTTATGATAAGTATTTTTCACTCTTTCTTAAGTTATCCAAGCCTCTGGAGTAAAATGATTTGCTCAAGGACTTATTGACTTGCTGAGAAGCAGGTGAGCTAAGATTGTATCCAGTTTTTTTAATTCTAAATGCTTATTTTGATTGTTCATTTTGGCATAATACAATTTCAGGGTCAAGGTTGAGATTTGATGTTTTAGATTTATGTTCAGAGTCCTAAAGCTGATTTAAACTAGTGTTGTAAAGGTATATCATCAATCCTTGTGAATAAAAGCATGGAGAGACAACCAAGAGAAACACTAAAAGGCTAATTATCCTATGGAACTTCCTTTATATGTAAATAGCTGTTTTACTCGGCTTCTCTATAGCTCAGTCAGTATAGAATCTGCCTGCAGCGCAAGAGACCTGGGTTCAGGAAGATCCCCTGAGGAAGGAAATGACAAATCAGCCCAGTATTATTGCCTGGAAAATTCCATGGACAGAGAAACCTGGTAGGCTACAGTCCATGGGGTCGCAAGAGATGGAAACTACTTAGTGTCTAAACCACCACCACGAGTTGTTTTTCTACTGCTATTTTTCAAATTTTCTTTTTACTTTTGAAATTTTATCTAAAATAAAAAACACATTTATTTATCTGGCTGCATTGGGTCTTAATTGCAGCACATGGGATCTTTTATTGTGGGGGCACGGATTCTCTAGCTGTGGCACTGGGGCTCAGTAGTTGTGATGTGCAGGCTTAGTTTCTCTGTGGCATGTGGGATCGTAGTTCCCCAACCAGGGATCAAACCTGTATTGCCTGCATTGGAAGGCAGATTCTTAACCACTGGACCACCAGAGAAGTCCCTAAAATTTTGACATGATAATTACAGTGTGTCTTCAAATGGATCTCTCTGAAAGTCGGTTAATCGCTCAGTCATTTCTGATTCTTTGCCACTCCATGGACTGCAGCCTGCCAGGCTCCCCTGTCTATGGAATTCTTCAGGCAAGAATACTGGAATGGGTAGCCATTTCCTTCTCCATGGGATCTTCCCTACCCAGGGTGGAACCTAGGTATTGAACCCAGGTTTCCTGCATTGCAGGCATATTCTTTGCTATCTGGGCCACCCTATGGGTTCATCTTGTTTGAGACTGTTTCTTCTGGGCCTGAATGTCTGTTTCCCTTTACAGGTTAGGGAAGTTTTCAGCTGTTATTTCTTCAAATATGTTTTCTGCTCCTTTTTCCTCCCTCTGGGATACCTTAATGTGAATGTCAGTATGCTTGATGTTGTTTCAGAGGCCCTTAAGCCATCTTTATTTGTTAAATTTTATTTTTTGCTGTTCAGATTGGATGATTTTACTACTCTGTCTCTCTTCTATACCATGTAATCTACAGTTGATTCCCTCTTGTGTATTTTCCATTACAGTTATTGTATTCTTCACCTCTGATTTTTTTTTTCTTATAGTTTCTGACTCTTTGTTGAGGTTCTCACTGTTTTCATCCATTCTTCACCCAAGTTTAGGGATCGTCTTTATGATCATTTCTTTAAATTGTATATCAGATAATTTATTTATTTCTTTATTATGAAGTCTTTTGATGAGGGGTTGTCTTCTTTCATTTGGAAAATATTTCTGTTTCCTCATTTTGTTTGGCTCTCTGTGTTTGTTTCTATGCAGTAGGCAGGAAGGCTACATGTCTTATTCTTGAAGAAGTGGTCTTGTGTGGGTGATTAGCCTCTTCCTTGAGCCCTGTGAGCCCTGTCCTAGTCTCAATCATTTCTTGGCTCTTTATAGCTGTCTATGCTGCCTGGTTTATTCTTGATATGCTCCTGTTTTTAAAGATATGCCAGGACCTTCCAGTATTTTAAGGGGAATAATCTTACTTAGCACCTAATTTCAGGTTGATTGGAGGCCAGTTGCTCATGCAAGTATGAAGTATGAAGTATCTTCATAAAGTATGAAGATATATGCAATCCTATGAAACTGTGATTATAATCCCTATTGGCCCATTAACCATGAGATCTGGAGATGTCCCCTGGCTGACAGTTGCAGAAATCGGTGCTTCTGACAAGTATAAATGCTCCTTTCTGGGGAGTCTTATTGAGCTGTAATGAGGCCAGTTGTACATACAAAGATAGTATATCCCTGCTTATGTTCCTTGAGCAGGCATCCTTAGCTTCTAGATGTGTGGGAAACCTGAATCTTCCCCCTCTTGGTGAGGCTCCAGGCTAAGTAAATAGGTCTTTTGCATAGGTAGACTGGGGTGTGTTTCAGTCTGCTGTCTGTCTAGTGCCCTATGGGATGGTGGCCTCCCAAGTACTGTATTTTTAATTGTTGCAATATCTGGAGCTCAGGAATGTCAGTCCCCCAAGCCACCAGGGCCAGGCAGTTAAGGGATGTCCCCTGTATTGACTGTGCTTGCCCTCTGGCTGTAGTTGGGAAGCTAAAGACTGTAGTGGGTAGGGCTTGCTCTCTTGCTTCAGGAACTCAGAGGGGAAATGACAGTATATGATCCTGGACTTCAATATTGCCTTATAAGCGTGACTTGTCTGTGTATGTGTGTGTCAAGTTTAGGCTAGGGAGTGAAAGAATACAACTACCTGGGCTCACCAGCCCCAGTCAGAGGGCAGGGGGGTGTTGGCTGGGCCATAGTCTGGGAGAGGAGTAATACTGTGACCACTTGCATTTGCTAGCCCCAGCGAGGTGGTGGGGGAGGGAATGTCACAGTCTACTGCCTTCACACAGTGTAGCCAGGGAGCAAGAGAATGCTGTGATGATTTGCATGCATCCACCTCAGCCAGGGTACTGGGGAATACTAGAGCTCTCTGGCTTCAGCAGTGTGGCAGGACAGTGCTGTGATCGCTCACTCCCGTGTTTGAGTTTGTGCACTTTGCGTTGATCACCTGGTGATCAATACAAAGAAATAGAGGAAAACAATAGAATGGGAAAGACTAGAGATCTCTTCAAAAAAAAGTAGAGCTATCAAGGAAAATTTTCATGCAGAGATGTGCACAATAAAGGACAGAAAGAGTATAGACCTAACAGAAGCAGAAGATATTAAGAAAAGGTGGCAAGAATACACAGAAGAACTATGAAAAAAGATCTTAATGACCCAGACAACTGGGATGATGTGATCACTCACTTATAGTCAGACATCCTGGAATGCAAAGTCAAGTAGGCCTTAAGAAGCATCACTACGAACAAAGCTAGTGTAGGTGATGGAATTCCTGCTAAGCTATTTCAAATCCTAAAAGCTGATGCTGTGAAAGTATTGCACTCAATATAACAGCAAATTTGGAAAACTCAGCAGTGGCCACAGAACTGGAAAAGATCAGTTTTCATTCCAACCCCAAAGAAAGGCAATGCCAAAGAATGTTCAAACTACCACACATTGTACTCTTCTCACACGCTAACAAAGTAATGCTCAAAATTCTCCCAGTGAGGCTTCAACAGTACATGAACTGAGAATTTCCAGATGTTTAAGCTGGATTTAGAAAAAGCAGAGGAACCAGAGATCAAATTGCCAACATCTGCTGAATCATAGAAAAAGCAAGAGAGTTCCAGAAAAACATGTACTTCTGCTTCATTAACTACACCAAAGTCTTTGACTGTGTGGATCACAACAAACTGTAGAAAATTCTTAAAGAGATGGGAATACCAGACCACCTTACCTCCCTCCTAAGAAATCTGTATGTAGATTAAGAAGCTACAGTTAAAACCAGACATGGAAAAATGACCTGGTTCCAAGTTGGGAAAGGAGTACATCAAGGCTGTATATTGTCACCCTGCTTATTTAACTTATATGCAGAGTACATCATGTGAAAAGCCAGGCTGGATGAAGCACAAGCTAGAATCAAGATTGCCGGGAGAAATATCAATAACCTCAGACAGGCAGATGATACCACCCTTATGGCAGAAGGCAAAGAGGAACTAAAGAGCCTCTTGATGAAAATGAAAGAGGACAATGAAAAAGCTGGCTTAAAATTCAACTTTCAAAAAGCTAAGATCATGGCATTCAGTCCCATTACTTCATCGCAAATAAATGGGGAAACAGTGGAAACAGTGACAGACTTTATTTTCTTGGGCTCCAAAATCACTGTGGATGGTGACTGCAGCCATGAAATTAAAAGGCACTTGCTCCTTGGAAGAAAAACTATGACCAACCAAGACAGTATATTTAAAAGCAGAGACATTACTTTGCTGACAAAGGTCCAGATAGTCAAAGCTATGGATTTTCCAGGTGTGATGTATGGATGTGGGAGTTGAGCCGTAAAGAAATATAAACACCGAAGAACTGATACCTTTGAACTTTGGTGTTGGAGAAGACCCTTGAGAATCCCTTGGACTGCAAGGAGATCCAACCAGTCCATCCTAAAGGAAATCAGTCCTGAATATTCATTGTAAGGACTGATGTTGAAGCTGAAGCTCCAATACTTTGGCCATCTGATGCGAAGAACTGACTCATTTGAAAAGACCCTGATGCTGGGAAAGATTGAAGGCAGTAGAAGGGATGACAGAGGATGAGAATGTTGGATGCCATCACTGACTCGATGGACATCAGTTTGAGCAAGCTGCNTATGAAAAAAGATCTTAATGACCCAGACAACTGGGATGATGTGATCACTCACTTATAGTCAGACATCCTGGAATGCAAAGTCAAGTAGGCCTTAAGAAGCATCACTACGAACAAAGCTAGTGTAGGTGATGGAATTCCTGCTAAGCTATTTCAAATCCTAAAAGCTGATGCTGTGAAAGTATTGCACTCAATATAACAGCAAATTTGGAAAACTCAGCAGTGGCCACAGAACTGGAAAAGATCAGTTTTCATTCCAACCCCAAAGAAAGGCAATGCCAAAGAATGTTCAAACTACCACACATTGTACTCTTCTCACACGCTAACAAAGTAATGCTCAAAATTCTCCCAGTGAGGCTTCAACAGTACATGAACTGAGAATTTCCAGATGTTTAAGCTGGATTTAGAAAAAGCAGAGGAACCAGAGATCAAATTGCCAACATCTGCTGAATCATAGAAAAAGCAAGAGAGTTCCAGAAAAACATGTACTTCTGCTTCATTAACTACACCAAAGTCTTTGACTGTGTGGATCACAACAAACTGTAGAAAATTCTTAAAGAGATGGGAATACCAGACCACCTTACCTCCCTCCTAAGAAATCTGTATGTAGATTAAGAAGCTACAGTTAAAACCAGACATGGAAAAATGACCTGGTTCCAAGTTGGGAAAGGAGTACATCAAGGCTGTATATTGTCACCCTGCTTATTTAACTTATATGCAGAGTACATCATGTGAAAAGCCAGGCTGGATGAAGCACAAGCTAGAATCAAGATTGCCGGGAGAAATATCAATAACCTCAGACAGGCAGATGATACCACCCTTATGGCAGAAGGCAAAGAGGAACTAAAGAGCCTCTTGATGAAAATGAAAGAGGACAATGAAAAAGCTGGCTTAAAATTCAACTTTCAAAAAGCTAAGATCATGGCATTCAGTCCCATTACTTCATCGCAAATAAATGGGGAAACAGTGGAAACAGTGACAGACTTTATTTTCTTGGGCTCCAAAATCACTGTGGATGGTGACTGCAGCCATGAAATTAAAAGGCACTTGCTCCTTGGAAGAAAAACTATGACCAACCAAGACAGTATATTTAAAAGCAGAGACATTACTTTGCTGACAAAGGTCCAGATAGTCAAAGCTATGGATTTTCCAGGTGTGATGTATGGATGTGGGAGTTGAGCCGTAAAGAAATATAAACACCGAAGAACTGATACCTTTGAACTTTGGTGTTGGAGAAGACCCTTGAGAATCCCTTGGACTGCAAGGAGATCCAACCAGTCCATCCTAAAGGAAATCAGTCCTGAATATTCATTGTAAGGACTGATGTTGAAGCTGAAGCTCCAATACTTTGGCCATCTGATGCGAAGAACTGACTCATTTGAAAAGACCCTGATGCTGGGAAAGATTGAAGGCAGTAGAAGGGATGACAGAGGATGAGAATGTTGGATGCCATCACTGACTCGATGGACATCAGTTTGAGCAAGCTGCGGAGTTTGTGAAGCCTGGCGTGCTGCAGTCCATGGGGTCACAAAGAGTTGGACATGACTGAGTGACTGAACTGAACTTGTGCTAGCAGGTTAGGTAGAGAGTGCAGCACTGGCATGTGCCAGCACCTTTCCTTGGAGAGCATTTCCACTTCTCCCTACTCCTTGAGTCAAAGTTTTTAGACTTGGAAATATCCTTCCTTCCCTTGTGGCTCAGCTGGTAAATAATCCGACCACAGTGCGGGAGACCTGGGTTCAATCCCTGGGTTTGGAAGATCCCCTGAAGAAGGGAAAGGCTACCCACTCACAATATTCTGACCTGGAGAATTCCATGGACTGTATCGTCCATGGGGTCACAAAGAATCGGACACAGCTGAGTGGACACGACTGAGTGACTTTAGTCAGGCTTCCCTGATAGCTCAGTTGGTAAAGAACCCACCTGCAATGCTGGAGACCAGGATTTGATTCCTGGGTTGGGAAGATACACTGGAGAAGGGATAGGCTACCCACTCCAGTATTCTTGGGCTTTCCTTGTGGCTCAGCTGGTAAAGAAACTGCCTGCAGTGCAGGAGACCTGGGTTCGATCCCTGGGTTGGGAAAATCCCCTGGAGAAGGGAAAGGCTGCTGCTAAGTCACTTCAGTTGTGTCCAACTCTGTGCTACCTCATAGACGACAGCCCACCAGGCTCCCCCGTCCCTGGGATTGCCCAGGCAAGAACACTGGAGTGGGTTGCTGTTTCCTTCTCCAATGCATGAAAGTGAAAAGTGAAAGTGAAGTCGCTCAGTCGCGTCCGACTCTTGGCGACCCCATGGACTGGAGCCTCTGCGTCCTGGAAAGTCTGGTCTTCCTGGGTTCGTGTCACCACTCACGCAGTCGGCCAAAGTTCCACAAGTCAGTCCACCTCTTTTCAACTTGGTTTCCAGCTAGGATTTCTATACCCAGCCCAAATCTCAATCAAGACAGGTGTTCGACTCAACAGATGCTTCCTTGGTATCACCTGCATCTGACCTGCCCCCCGCCCGTGTGGACTGACCTCCTCTCCTGCAGCGGATCACCCCTNAGGCTACCCACTTCAGTATTCTTGCCTGGAGAATTCCACAGACTGTATAGTCCATGGGGCTGCAAAGAGTCGGACACGACTGAGCAACTTTCACTTCCACTTCATAGATAATTTTGGCACTTTTCAAATTTGTCTTATTTTTCTGGGTTCTGAGGCAAGTGAGGGCACATGTGAGCCTTTTCAGAGAAAAATCTGAGTTTCCTATAGCACTTTGGGACTGTTGGTTTTCTGTGTCAGATGTTTTGGAAACCTGGCTCTCTGCTATTGACCCCAGAACCTAAGGTACATAATGTTATGCCAACTCCTTTCTCCTGGAGAAGTGCCTATCTGGTGAGATTCCTCCCTACTGTGTGCTGTCACACTGGGGATGGGCAGAGAAAGTTTCTCTGCCTTGCCTATTGTCTTCATGCAGTTCTTTTGATCCTTTGTTGTAGAACAGGTGTTCAGATAGTTTGTAGGTTTTTTCCCAGAGGAAATTTATCTAAATATAGTTTTATATTTGTTGTATCCCTGTGAAGAGGTAAATTCAGGCTCTTCCTATGCTGCCATCTTGAACTGCCCATTCTGGAGAATATTCTTGAGACAATATTTGAAAACTTCTAATCCGAAACCAATGCTTACCTTAAAAGAGAGCATATTTAAGTTACATGTTGATTGATGAATGATTAAATTTTTTTTTTTTTTTTTGCTGAGAAAATGACTGATTTTTAGGATCAATTCAACAACTTTAAGCTTCTGATTTCATGGAAAGGGATATAATAAACTAGATATTGTTTGAGATTAAAAAGAATTGCAGGGTAAACAAAATGCCATGAAAGATTGCTAGATATTCACTTTTTGAAAATTATGTATGGTTACTTCAAGAAACTTTGGGTATTATGAAAAATATTTTCAGAAAATATCATTGTTAAAATGGGTGTTGAAACCCAGATTTTTGAATGGAGATTGCTTTTGTAGAGAGAACAAAGGAAGGGCATATTATTGTTAATCTCTGTATCTCATTTACGTGGTGAATTGTCTGATATGCAGTGGATTCTTAATAAATATTGGGAAAATGAAAACTTCATAAATTCTTGGGCACTTGGGTCAGTTTTGTTAAATTTTGTGATGATGATATAAGCAGAATGTAAGAGTTATTACTTTTCAAGTCTTGAAAGTAACTTCTTCTCTTTTTCAGAAATGTGTTTATAGATGTATAAGGAAATCTACATAAAACCTCAATTCGACATTCTATTTTGTATTCTCTGTAATATTATTTGTTCATTATTGCTTTTAAAGAACAAGTTCAATTCTCCTTACTCAAAACAGTTTAATCAGAACAACAACAAAAAAAACAATACAAAAGAAGGGGAAAATTGTGCATAAAAACAGGGATTGAATGAACAATTAAATGACATAATTATGAAAAAAAAAGGAAAGAAACAGTAGTCCACCCACTGTTTAAAAAATTTTGTACTTAAGTGTACTGGAGCATTCTTATTAAATACAAAACCTCACTGAGTAAAACATTAAGATTATATACAAAACAAACAGAAGCCAAGAGACACACTTTATCTCCCTGTAANAAAAAAAAAGGTATGAAACAGTAGTCCACCCACTGTTTAAAAAATTTTGTACTTAAGTGTACTGGAGCATTCTTATTAAATACAAAACCTCACTGAGTAAAACATTAAGATTATATACAAAACAAACAGAAGCCAAGAGACACACTTTATCTCCCTGTAATATTCTGACATTATATGTAATAAGGCATTCATGTAGGAACATAATTAGAGCAAGAACACTGGCCCAGGTATAATGTGAGAAAATTAATGTGGCAATGAGAACATTAGCTTTTGCCTTCTCTAGTTTAAACTGAAATTTGTATTTCCAGCATTGCACTCTGGGAGCCTTTATACACTTTATCCTCTAGATTGTTTTTTTAGTTAAAAAAGCACAAACTCCATCTTTAAATCCCCAAGAGTCTGCTTGTTTTTAAAACAACATGCTTAGAATTATTGCTATGCAATTATCATGTACACAGTGGTCTTAAAAAGCCCAGCTATGTAAGCATCGATGAAGATTCAAAAAAATATTTAGATAGCTGTTGTTTGATATTATTTTAGAATATAAAATGATTCTTTGCTATCAGAATTCTAAAATTATAAACATGTTTATAGCTCTAAACTGGTAAAGTGTATGACTAAATGTAAGCATAATGACTCATATGTAGTAAATGTTAGCAAGGATGCTTTTAAAAAAATTTAAAAGAAGATACTAATAAATAGAATTTGTATTTTGACATTTTATTATTAGCTATTTAACTAAACTCTTCAGTCTTAAATGTGTAAATTTGTTCTGAGTTTCATAAAAATACTGCTAGATATTTTCAATATTTATCTTATGGAAGTTTTGCTATTTTCCTCCCTATATTGCTCCATTTCCTCCTTTATTTTATCTTAATAATCTTAATTAAAGTGGAGATTGAATATTTTATGTTGTGCCCTATATCCTTTACCTGGTGGAAAGAAATTAAGTGCCTAACATTTTTAAACTTTTCAAAGCAGTGTATAGTTCCTAGGTAATTAATCCTAAGAAAATTTCTAGAGCATCCCATCTTATATAATTTAATTGACTGTAGGGATAAAAAATTTTTTAGGGAAAGAACTGTCATCTTTATTAGGTGATCCTTCATTCAGGTAAACAATCCAGTAATAATGAAATTTGTGTGTCCCATTACTTTCTCCCCAAAGAAATCTAAAGCAACATGTTTGATTATGGTTTATATTTGTCGTTAATTTAATAATAAAAGTAAATTCAATATCCTAATATTTTTAGCTATTAAAATGGATCAAAAGAAGTCATTTGGTAAGGCAATAGGGTGATTAAGTAAACAATTCAGACTGAGGCATAATTCTGGTGTAAAATCAAGATGACACCCAGAGGGATGGAGTAGCGAGGGAGTTTGGAGGAGGGTTCGGGGTGGAGGTATACATGTGTACCCATGGCTGATTCATGTTGATGTAAGGCAAAAACCACCACAATATTGTAAAGTATTTATCCTCCAATTAAAATAAATAAGTAAATTAAAAAATATATCTCAGCAGACATATCTATCCAGGTATGCCTCATATTGCATAAACATTTAGGGTATCTTTTCATAAAAGGGAATAAACTGAATACTGCAAAATTATATAACAATAGTACTCTATTTCTGTCCTTTTAGCTGTCCATTCTATAGACAAAATTTGTCATAGTCAATTACTATGTATATTCAAAATGCTAATTCATATTCCAGTTTACTTTGCCCCATCCCATCCTTTGTCTAATGGATTATCTTCAGAATTATGAATATGAGCTAGCAATGCCAATGCCAATTTGACTCCAGTTTCAATATTCTATTACTCAAGGGCATATATATCAGGAAGCAGGAACCACTGAAAGTCATCTTAAAGGATGCATACCACTCCTTTTTCATACATAAGGGCTATTTAAAGCATCACTATTCCTTGCTGCAGAGGATGTGGAGAAAAGGGAACCCTCTTACACTGTGGGTGGGAATGCAAACTGGTACAGCCACTGTGGAGAACAGTGTGGAGATCCCTTTAAAAACTGGAAATAGAATGGCCATATGACTCTGCAATCCCACTGCTGGGCATACAAACCCTTGAAGCCAGAATTGAGAGACACATGTACCCCAGTGTTGATTGTGGCACTGTTTACAACAGCTAGGACATGGAAGAAACCTAGATGTCCATTGGCAGACAAGTGGATAAGGAAGTTGTTGTACATATACACAGTGGAAGATTACCCACCTACAAAAAGGAACACATTTAGGTCAGTTCTAACGAGGGGGATGAAATTGGAGACTATTATACAGAGTAAAATAAGTCAGAAAGAGAAATACCAATGCTGTATATTATACATATATGTGGAATTTAGAAAGATGGTAACAATGATCTTATATGCGAGGCAGCAAAAGAGACACAGCTGTAAAGAACATATTTTTATATGGGAGAAGGCGAGGGTGGGATGATTTGAGAGAATAGCATTGAAACATGTATATTACCATATGTAAAATAGATGACCAGTGCAAGTTGGATGCATGAAGCAGGCCACTCAAAGCCAATGCTCTGGGACAACACAGAGGGATAGGGTGGGGAGGGAGGTGGAAGAGGGGTTCAGGATGAGGGGACACGTGTGCATCTGTGGCTGATTCATAGTATGGCAAAACCCACCACAATATTGTAAAATAAATATCCTCTAATTAAAATAAATTAATTTTTAAAAAGCACCATTTTAAAAACAAAAATCAAGATGACAAGGCATTGCTTCCCTAGTATAAAGAATAGGTTTCCTAGTTCAGTAAATAATCAATACAGTAAGAAAAAATTAATTTACATCAAATTAAAGGAAGAGAGAAAAACATAGGAAAGGTGGGGGCAAATAATTATTTTTCTAATGTTTTAATTAAGTGGCTTAAATCATTAAGATCCAAAGGCCTTAGTGTAATCTAACCCAGTTCAGTGATAAATGAAATTAAACAATGTTTGAACATTTCAAAGGAGAGAAATCACCATTTTATTGCTCCTATTCTCTCATCTATTATGTCTATTAATATTTATAAATTTAATATCTTACCTTTAAATTATTATATATGTTTCTGATGCTTGTTTTTAGTGGTAAGAGGTAAGAAAAATTTCACACAGTATTGCAAAAACTCAATTTGTTTTCTGCTACTTGCTATATGACATTGAACAAGCTGTTTTTTTCTTTATCCTTATAATAAGCACAATATAATGGGATCAAATAAGAAAATGTATAGACTATTAAAACACTGTGAACCTCTACTAGGGTGTTTTCAGTTCTCATTGGAAGGTCTAACAGCCTAGTGATTAAGCCTCTGGATTCTGGAGCTAGATATTTTGGTTTAAAACTCCATCTCCATCACTTACCAGTATTGTTTGCTTTAGACAGTTAACATGATTTGCAAAATGGAGATGATGCTAGGTTTCATAGGATTATTAGATTAAACCATTTAATATATATAGGTTGGATATAGCAGTGCTGATGCTTAGTAATCACTGTACACAGTCAATGGACCTGTGTATTACCATAATACTTGGAAGAAACACTGTCTTAGTATTGTTAGACTGTTAGACTATATAATTTTCCCTCTAAATACTATTTAAGACATAATTAGATAATTTTAGAGTTGTAATAGATTTCAGAAATTATTTTAATTTTGTACCATAGGAACAATCACATACAATTTTTTTATTTTAGAGTGACCACTCAAAAGTTAGACATCTCATTTATTATATTAGAAAAATGAGTTTGAGAGAAGTTAATAAATGTAGCATTGCCTTGTGCTTAGAACATGGATGTAGATCAGAAAGATCTAGATTCCTGTACCAGCAATAGTAGTAGTTCTATGAGCTTGGATGAATTATAAGCTTTCTGTGCTTCTGTTCTTATATATAAGAATGACAATAAGGATTCTTACTTCATGTAGATGGGAAAGCACCTGGAACATTGCCATCTATGCAGTAGATGCTCAATATATGTTAATTTTTATTCATCCCTTCCTCTTGTCCCTTCCTCTCTTCCATCTAAGTGACTCTTCTTAGACTCTGCAACTTATTAGTATTTCTCATTAATTTATAAGTGATGTGTATTCAGTAAATCTAACCTTAATATTGAAGGCTATTTTGGGACATTTTCTTTATTACATCAGCTTTAGATATTTTTTCTACCAATATTCTGAATATCAAAGGTAGCAAGATGATCAATCTGAAAAAGGACAATACAAGAGGTTGTAATAATTTAGAGAATATAATCGAAATAAATTGGTAAGAGAGAACACAGTGTTTCCACTTAAATAAGAAATGCTCTCTCTATCACAAAGCGTGGAAGGAAGACTAAGTACCTGAAACCCTACCATGTATACAATAGTCACTAAATACATGTCCCTCATGGTTCAGTCGCAGCATGCTAGATTCTGTGTCTGACTTGCCAATAAGGAATGAACTGGGGATGTGTCAGTGGCCCTCATTACACATCACTTTCCATCCCTCCTGGTTGGTCTGGGGCTAGAACCAGGAGTCTTTCTTACTCTGTTCTGCCAGTCAAAGTTTGTGTCCATCTCCACCACTATCATCATTGTCATCACCTGTCATTGTTTTTCATTTGTGATTTCCTTTAGTATTGTTCCGTTAGAGAGAATACTGCAAGGAACAGCTGTGATCTCTTATGGTACTGGCATTCCCTATCACCTCTTACGACTCTGCATTCTCTACTCCCAAGAGCCATGTCTCTTCTGTAAGATGCTAATTGTACATTTGTCACAAAAGGTCTTTATTGTGTTGAGATATGTTCCCTCTAACCAATTTTGATGAAAGTTTTTGTAATAAATAGCTGTTGAAGTTTTCCAAGTGCTATTTCTGCACCTGTTGAGATGATCATGTGATTTTTATACTTCTTTTGGGATGCGGCATATCACACTGATTGATTTGTGAATTTGGAACCATCTTTGCATCACTGGGATAAATCACACTTAATCGTGGTGTATGATCTTTTTTATTTATTGACAAATTTGGTTTGCCAATATTTTGTTGAGGATTTTTACGTCTAGATTCATCAAAGGTAGTGTCATGTAAATCTCTCTCTTTCTCTCTTTCTTTTTTTGTAGTGTTTTTGTCTGGGTTTGGTATAAGAATAATGGCGGCTTCATATAATGAATTTGGGAGTGTCTTCTTCAGTTTTTGGCATAGTTTGATAAGGATAGATATTAGTTCATTTTATATATTTGATCAAATTCCCCTGTGAAGCCATCTGGTCTCAATGTTTGTTTGCTGGGAATTTTTTAAAGTTACAAATTCAGTTGCATTACTCATAATCAGTCTATCTAGATTGCCTATTTCTTCCGAATTTAGGCTTGAAAGATTGTATGCTTTTGGAAATTACTCCATTTCTTCTGTGTTGTCCAGTTGCTGGCATATAATTATTCATAGTATCTTCTTATGATTCTTTGTATCTCTGTGGTATTAGTTATTATTTCTCCTCTTTCATTTCTTCTTTTGTTTATTTAGGTCTCCCGTTTCTCCTTGATGATCCTGGCAAGAAGTTTACCAATTTTGTTTATCTTTTCAAAAGTCCACCTCTCAGTTTCATTGACATTTCTATTTTTTGTTTTATTTTCTGTCTGATCTTTATTATTTTCTTTCCTTTTGCTGACTCCAGGCTTTGCCTATTTTTCTTTTTCTCATTGCTTTAGTTAGTATATTAGGTTTTTGAATATTTTCTTGTTTTGGTGGGTTGGCCTGCATCTCTATACATGATCTAGCCTGAAGAACATTTTATGTGCACTTGAAAAGACTATGGATTCTCCTATCTTTGGATGGGATGTATTATAGATAACTATTAAGTCTAACTGGTCTATTTTGTCATTTATGTGTCATTTAAGATCATTGTTGCTCTGTGATTTTCTGTCTAGGTGATCTGTCCATTGATGTAAGTGGAGTGTTAAGGTACCTTACTATTAATATTATTTTATTCCCATCACTTTCCCCCTTTATGTCTATTAATATTTGCTTTATATGTTTAGATGTCTTGTATGATGTGCTTATGTTAAAGTGTTATCTTTATTATCTTCTTGTGTTTTCCCCTTTATCATTATGTATAATGTCCTTCTTTGTCTTTTGTTATAGTTTGTGTTAAAGTGTATATTGTCTGGCATGAGTATTGTTGCTCTTACCTTCTTGTTTGCATTTGCATGGGATGTCCTTTTCCGTCCCCTTATTTTCAGCCTGTGTGTGTCTTTTCTCCTGGAAGGGAGTCTCTTGTAGGTAGTATATTAAAGGGTCTTATTGATTATCTGATAAGCCACCCTATGTCTTTTGACTAGAACATTTAGTCTATTGATATTTTAAGTAATTTTTGATTAGCTGTACTTACTGCAATTTTACTACTTATTTTCTGGTTGTTTTGTAATTCTGTGTTCTTTTCTTCTTTTTGTTTCTTTGTGCTTTGAAGATTTTCTTTAGTAATGTGCTTATGCTCTTTTCCCTCTAGTTTTTGATATATATGTATGTATGTGTATGCAGTATGTGTGTGTGTATATATATATATATATATATATACACAGTAGGCTTTTGATTTGTGGTTATCATGGGGTACATATATGTAGACCTATAATTATATCTACTTACTTTAAATAGTTAGTCCTTTAAATTCAAATGCATCCAAAACTATCTACTTTCATTACTCCCCTTTCCCACATTTTGTATTTATATCTTCAAATTATCTTGTTGGTTATTGTAGAGATAGTTGATTTTTCATTTTTGTTTTTTGATTTTTATACTACGTTATTTAGGTGGTTGGTCATCAGTCTTTATTGTCTATTTGCCTATACTAATGGGATTTTTCTTTTCCTATGGATTCTACTTTTATTTTCCATTTAGACATTAAAGATTCTTACTTCTTTATTTTCCACTTAGAGGAAAAGACTAAACCCTTTAACAGGTTTAGTATTGATAAACTCTTAGTTTTTGCTTGTCTGAGAAGTTCTTTATTTTTCCTTTTATTGTATACAATAATCTTGCTGGGTAGAGTATCATAGGTTGTAGGTTTTCAGCACTTTGAATAGATGGTTCCATTTCCTTCTCACCTGCAGAGTTTCTGCACAGAAGTCACCTGATGTTGAAGCTGAAACTCCAATACTTTGGCCACCTGATATGGAGAGCTGACTCGTTTGAAAACACCTTGATGGTGGGAAAGATTGAGCGCAGGAGGAGAAGGGGATGACACAGGATGAGATAGTTGGGGCATCACCGACTCAATGGACATGAGTTTGAGTAAACTCTGGGAGTTGGTGATACACAGGGAGGCCTGGAGTGCTGCATTTCATGGGGTCACAAAGAATCAGACACAACTGAGTGACTGAACTGAACTGAACTGAACTGATACAGTTGTCTCAGAACTATTTATTGAAAAGACTTTTCTTTCTGCAGTGGTTTGTCTACACACCATTGTTGAAAATTGATTGGCTATAAACTTAAGGGTTTATTTTTAAACCTCAATTCTATTCCATTAATCTATACTTATGCCAGTATCACACTTTCTTGTAGTTTTTTCGTAAGTTTTGAGATTAGAAAGTATGCGTCCTCCAGTTTAGTTCTTTTTAAAGTTTATCTTGGCTATTTTGGGTTCCTTGTATTTTCATAATTTTAGATTCATCTTGTCAATGTCTACAATAAATACAACTGGCACGGTGATAGGAATTGTACTGAATGTATAGTTTAGTTTTGGGGATTATTGCCATCATAATACTATTGTCTTTCATTCCATGACATGAAAAGTTTTGCTGTTTATTTAAATCTCTTAATGTTTTTTTATCTTTTTCATAGCTCTCAGTGTAGAAGTCTTGCACTTACTTTGTTAGATTCATTACTAAATGTGTTTTTGATCTATGTATAGTATTGTTTCCTTTATTTTTAGATTGTTCATTGTCAAATGTATAGATATATGATTCATTTTTATACATTAACCTTGTATCCTGCAACACTGCTCATCTCATATATTAACTAACTAAAAAAAAATTCTTGGGATTTTCTGTATACCAGATCATGTTATACTCAAATAGATAGTTTTACTTCTTTTCCAATTTAGATGCATTTTAGATGCTTACTTTCCCTTCTTAAATTATTTTACTAGATAGTGAATAGAACTGAGAGAGGATATTCTTGCCTTATTTCTGATCACAGGCAGAAAGCATTTAGTCTTTTAAGCATTTAGATTAAGTATGATCTTCCTTGGGCTTCCCTCATGGCTCAGATGGTAAAGAATCTGCCTCCCCTGTGGGAGACCCGGGTTTGATCCCTGGGTTGGGAAGATCCCCTGGAGGAGGGCATGGCAATCCACTCCAGTATTCTTGCCTGGAGAATCCCATGGACAGAGGAGCCTGGCTGCTACAGCCCATGGGGCCATAAAGAATGGGACACGCCTGAGTGACTAAGCACACACATGATCTTCCTTACTGTCAGTTTTCCCCTTTATCAGGTTAAAGAATATCTTTGTCTTTTTTTGACTGAAACTGAATGTCTCTGAGTATTCACTCCTTACATATCCAACAGTGAATAAACATAGGAATGAAAATTCAACTTACATTTGGGTAGTAGGATCTAGAGAACCTTATGGAACCAAGGGTGATGTACTGTCATAATTCTTGTGCAGTATTCTTTTAGAAGAGGTGATATGATGAAATTGGGTCTTCCTAGTAAGGTACATTTTTCATACTTAATATTGAAAGGGTCCTCCTGTGGCTCAGAGGTTAAAGCGTCTGCCTCCAGTGAGGGAGACCTGGGTTTGATCCCTGGGTTGGGAAGATCCCCTGGAGAAAGAAATGGTAACCCACTCCAATATTCTTGCCTGGAGAATCCCATGGACGGAGATGCCTGGTAGGCTGCAGTCCACGGGGTCGCAAAGAGTTGTACATGACTGAGCGACTTCACTTCACTTCACTTCACTCCCTCCTCTATTACCTCATATTTTAGAGATCATAACTCATGTCTTTAACTGTCTCCTAAGTTTGGGTAATGCTCAGTATTTAGTGTGAACTATAGTTTTTCTAAATCGTTTATGTGGCAATCCTTTATCTTGGACTAGAATTACCAT
This sequence comes from Neotragus moschatus, assembly GCA_006410615.1. Taxonomy (NCBI): domain Eukaryota; kingdom Metazoa; phylum Chordata; class Mammalia; order Artiodactyla; family Bovidae; genus Neotragus; species Neotragus moschatus. The sequence goes on from SJYA01003057.1 coordinate 159,098, forward strand.
TGCTATAACTTTATAAGATAATTAGTGATGCTTAGTATCAAAGACCATCTTATGCTTCATTTGGGCTACAGAGGTATTTGTGGTATAGTTAGTCATAACCTCACCTTGATGGCAATACCTAAACCAGGTGGTTCTTGCTGATTCTTGCATGCTATATCAAATGCATTTTTGAATTGCTTATTTCTGCATAAGAGGAAAATACCATCCTTCTAGGAGTTGTCCATATTCCAGCATTTTGCATCTGTTGTATTTATTATGGAAACAAGGCAAAAAGAGTATTTAGTCATCTGCTGTTTCCATTTGGTGCTAAACACATACTTTTCTCCAGAGTGCAAGAATGCTAATTTATTTTATATACCAGGGTAGGTTGCAGCCATTCCTAGAGATGTGAATATTTAAATTGGCAAAAACTAAACAGTGGATACTCAACGTATAGAAGATACATTCACAATATCTAGTTCTTAAGCAAGGCAAAATCTTTGTTAGTTAGAGATCTGGATGATTTTAAATATAACTTACCTTCCAGTAGACAGGCATATGCAATTGACCTTTCAACTACAGCCATAGCCGTTATGTTTTAAGTTCAGAAGCTTTCTGTATGCATTACAGAAAGTATGAAATATGACATAAGTAAAACTCAGAAGCAAATCGTAATACACACACACACACACATAGGTAAACTTGTTTTGAATTCTGTCCCTGGTATAAGAGGGAAAAAGAAGCAGGAAGTTTTGTGCTATCTATTTTTGTGTCCTTTATCTGTCTTCCTAGTTACAACTACACAGTTTTTTGGTATTTTATTCCCATATGTGATAGGATAATATTTGTATGTGTGAGATATTTCATAGTAATTGCAAAATTTTAATTTGAGTGGATGTTCATTCATTCACTAATGAGCATTTGGCAAATACCTTTCATATGCTCCCATGAAGCTTACATTCCATTGAATAAGACAGAAAGCAAACATGATAAATAATAATAATATAAAGTATAAAGAAAGAAAGTCGCTCAGTCGTGTCCGATTCTTTGCAGCCCCATGGACTGTAGCCTACCAGGCTGTTCCGTCCATGAGATTTTCCAGGCAAGGATACTGGAGTGGGTTACCATTTCCTTCTCCAGGGGATCTTCCTGACCCAGGGATTGAACCTGGGTCTCCCGAATTGTAGGCAGATGCTTTACTATCTAAGCCACCAGGGAATATCAGTGATAAATAGTAATATGAAGAAAATAAAGCAGAGAAGGAGTATGACATACTGAGAGTGAAATTGCTGAATTTTTTGATAGAGGGGTAGAGGTCTTGCTGAAAAGGTGATTTTTGAATAAAGACTCAANAATTGTAGGCAGATGCTTTACTATCTAAGCCACCAGGGAATATCAGTGATAAATAGTAATATGAAGAAAATAAAGCAGAGAAGGAGTATGACATACTGAGAGTGAAATTGCTGAATTTTTTGATAGAGGGGTAGAGGTCTTGCTGAAAAGGTGATTTTTGAATAAAGACTCAAAAGACTCAAAAGTAGGAGAAGGAGCCAGTCACAGATCCAGAAGAGTGTGCCAGAGCGGGATAGCCTAAGGCAGAGGTGTGATGTGCATGGAGTTTGAGAGAACCAGCGAGGAGGTCCATGCTGTTGGATCATAGTGAGCAAGGGGAGTAGTAAGGATGAGGTCAGTAAGATGTGTAGGATAGTTTGAGCAAAGCAGTGACCTGATGACAAGCTAGAGGTGATAAGATGCCAAATTCTCAATAATGAAAATAAAAGTGATAGATTTTGCTGACAAGACAGATATGAGGTTTGAAAGAAACAGTGGTAAAGGCTGAAAAGTTTTTTGGCCTGGGCAACTGAAAGAATTGCCATTTCCTGAACTGGTGAATTGCTGGGAGCAGAGGATTGAGGGGTATTATCAGGAGCTCAGGTTTTGATATGCTATGTTTGAGAAGCATACTAGAGAACCAACTGACTTTTATTTTTAGTTGTTATTAGTTTTTATTTTTTGGCCACAGCCCATGGCGTTTGGGGTCTTAGTTCCCTAACCATGGATCAAATCCATGCCTCCTGCATTGGAAGAGTAGCATCTTAACCACTGGACCACCAGGGAAGTCTCAAGAGCCAACTGACTTTATGTCAGCTTTTTTTAACTCTTTTTTACCTGATAACTTTGAAATGCTCACCTGCTTCTCTGTGAAGAAGTTCTTAACCTAGACATGCTTTTCTTTTTTGTTGTTTAGTCACTAAGTCGTGTCTGACTCTTTGCAACCACATGAACTGTAGCCTGCCAGACTCCTCTGTCCATGGGATCTCCCAGGCAAGAATACTGGAGTGGATTGCCATTTTGTTTTCTAGGGGATCTTCCCAACCCAGGGACCAAACCAGAGTCTCCTGCATTGGCAGGTGGATTCTTTAATGCTGAGACCTGCTTTTCTTTACAGTTCCTGTAATAACTCTGATCTGTCCCACTAATTTTCTTCACCATTTAACATATATTATTTTACAATTTCCAGAGAGTGGAGGACTTCAGAGTGGGTGCTTATTTTCACTTCGTATTTGTATTTCCTTGTAGCTCTTAGTTCAGTTCTATTGTATACTTTGTTGAGATCAACACTTAAGAATACTTAAAACTTAACAAGATTATTAACCTAAGTTATTTCTGTTTGCCTCAATCAAATAGATCTGATTATTGATTAATGTAGAGAGCACTAACTTAACTTTCTAAAAACATGTTAAATATGGGACATTCTTCATGCATTCTGCTTAAGGTCTTGCTTCTTACTAGGGAATGTAATTAGAAATTAGTTATTTTCAGAATAACCTGAGATACACAGCAATAAGCACTGAATGACACCCTTGCAAGTAAGTGCTAAAAACTGTCAGCAACAGCTTGGCCAGAACTCTTGGAAGAATAGTTCATAGGGAAAATCTAGTTAGCCTAATTGGGAATACAATTAAAGAAAATATATCCATTCTAGAATAAGTGTAACTTAGCTCTTTACAGTTGTGATTTCCTCTTCAGAATTAGAAATTTTATCTCATGGAGAAGTAAATTATTTTAAGGCAGTAACCATCAAAGTTTTCTGATGTCTTTAAAGTGTTAATAGATGTTATTAATTAATTGGTCATTCTGTATACAAAGCCCAGGGAATGAAAGAATTAGGACAGTATTTTGGCCCCAATAGGAACTCATAATTCAGTGAGAAACATAGATATGTAGTGAATAAATATAGCCAATGGCAATGGTTTAATACCAGTAATGCTTAAGAATCTGCAGTTGAACGGTTCTATGAAGACATATGAGACCTTTTAGAACTAACACCCAAAAAAGATGTCCTTTTCATTATAGGGGACTGTAATGCAAAAGTAGGAAGTCAAGAAACACCTGGAGTAACAGGCAAATTTGGCCTGGGAAAACGGAATGAAGCAGGACAAAGGCTAATAGAGTTTGCCAAGAGAAAGGACTGGTCANGTTTTAGAAAAGGCATAGGAACCAGAGATCAAATTGCCAACATCCACTGGATCATGGAAAAAGCAAGAGCTTCCAGAAAAACATTTATTTTTGCTTTATTGACTATGCCAAAGCCTTTGACTCTGTGGACCAGAATAAACTGTGGAAAATTCTGAGAGAGATGGGCATACCAGACCACCTGACCTGTCTCTTGAGAAACCTGTGTACAGGTCAGGAAGCAACAGTTAGAACTGAACATGGAATGACAAACTGGTTCCAAATAGGAAAATGAGTACGTCAAAGCTGTATATTGTCATCCTGCTTATTTAAGCAGAAAGTGAAGAGGAACTAAAAAGCCTTTTGATGAAAGTGAAAGAGGAGAGTGAAAAAGTTGGCTTAGAGCTCAACATTCAGAAAACGAAGATCATAGCATCTGGTCCCATCACTTCATGGGAAATAGATGGGCAAACAGTAGAAACAGTGTTAGACTTTATTTTTTTTGAGCCTCAAAATCACTGCAGATGGTGACTGCAGCCATTAAGTTAAAAGATGTTTACTCCTTGGAAGAAAAGTTATGAACAACCTAGACAGCATATTCAAAAGCAGAGACATTACTTTGCCAACTAAGGTCCATCTAGTCAAGGCTATGGTTTTTCCAGTGGTAGTGTATGGATGTGAGAGTTGGACTGTGAAGAGGGCTGAGCGTCGAAGAATTGATGCTTTTGAACTGTGGTATTGGAGAAGACTCTTGAGAGTCTCTTGGATCGCAAGGAGATCCAACCAGTCCATTCTAACAAAGATCAACCCTGGGATTTCTTTGTAAGGAATGATGCTAAAGTTGAAGCTCCAGTACTTTGGCCACTTCATGGGAAGTGTTGACTCATTGGAAAAGACTCTGGTGCTGGGAGGGATTGGGGGCAGGAGGAAAGGGGACAACAGAGGACGAGACGGATGGATGGCATCACCGACTCGATGGACGTGAGTTTGAGTGAACTCCAGGAGATGGTGATGGACAGGGAGGCCTGTGTGTGCTGCGATTCATTGGATTGCAAAGAATCGGACACGACTGAGCGACTGGACTGAACTGAACCAAATGGTTTAATAACTCATAGATTAGTGCTGGAGAAGGCAATGGCAACCCACTCCAGTACTCTTGCCTGGCAAATCCCATGGACAGAGGAGCCTGGTAGGCTACAGTCCATGGGGTCGCTAGGAGTTGGATACGACTGAGTGTCTTCACTTTCTATTTTAATTTTCATGTATTGAATAGGAAATGGCAACACACTCCAGTGTTCTTGCCTGGAGAATCCCAGGGATGGAGGAGCCTGGTGGGCTGCCATCTATGGGGTCGCACAGAGTCAGACATGACTGAAGCGACTTAGCAGCAGCAGGAGCATATTAATGCTATGTAAATACTGTTGGAACACGTGAGTGTGTCTTCAGGTGACAGAATCTGAGCATCCAAATTGTCTTGAAGGATAAATGGACACACAGCAGGAGGTATGAAGGGAGGCAGGGGCATAGCTCATGCAAAGGCACCTGTACAACCTCATGTGATTCTGTGTGGCTAGAGAAAAGGGTTCCTGTGAGAGAAGTGGTAGAAAGTGAAGTTAGAGAAGCTGGAGTCAGATCATGCTTTTCTATAATAAACAATATGAAATTTATTGCGGTTGAATTAAAAGCCATTTGAAAATTTCAAGTTGGGATGTGAGAATCATACTTGAAGTTTAGAAAGATTCCTCTAATTGTATCATAGACAAAATATTGTATTAGCCAAAAAGGTGTCTCTAATATTTCTGTGATTTTTTTTCTCTCCTCCTTGTATCACACTTCTTCCATTTTCTCCATAATCATTTTTTCTCTAGACTACTACTAGCAATGAGGATAAGAACAAAGGGTACTTATTGGAGAAGTATTTGATAGGGAGAATCTTACCTAATGATTGGAATGAGGGAATGGCAGCGTCAAGGGTACTCCTTAAGTCTATTGTTAGTAAGTTGGGAATTGGGGCGCTTCAGTCTGAGAATGTTGAAGGAGAAACATATTTGGGAGTGTGTATAAGAAAAGCAGTGGGTTCAGTTTTGGACATGTTTATTTTGAGATCCAACTTGAATTATTCTGCTGGCGCTCAGTAGAGAGGTCACTTCCTGTCAACCTAAATTTAGTATTCATTGTCATCTAAGAGGACAGAGGAGAAACTTTTAGGGAGGGAATATGGCCAATCGTTTGCCATAGAGTTTGCCACAGAGAGAAGTCATATAAGAAAATTCTGGAAAATATTTCACATTAAATTAGGTAACCTCATTAATACCTTGGAAGGTAGGAATTATCATCCCCATGTTGTAGCTGAAGTAAGGTTAGTTATGACAATCAAAATCTCCTGCTATCGGAATGTTTTTCTGTTGGAATTGTAACCTCAGAAGTCATGCTGTTTTTATTATGAGACAGACTTCCTGCCTTGGAGTTGCTCAGGATTTGCCGCACCTCATGTTTGGTAGACTCTTCAGGCCCAGGGATGTGTATTATCCATCTTTCCAATCTCTTCCAAGGTCAGATACACATATGCTGTAAATATAAACCATGGAGGCTGCATTTGTAAGGTTTACACAAGCATCTGTGCTAGAATTTTAGAGTAGAGGTCAGGGATTTTGTTGTTGTTGTTTGTTTGGCCAATTGGGTTTGAATGATTTTTAAATGGGCTGGATACTCTCTAGTGTATGAGAGCTTCACCACTTTCCATTGACTGACATCTGGGCTATTCATGCTTCACACTTAAAATAAGCACCTAAGTTTATAGATTTAGCTTTGCAGTCGTACCTTGTAGCAGGTGTTTCAGGCCTGTGAATTAAACTAAAAAGCCAAACAGGTTTTTTTTTAACCTCTGAGAAAAGCAACCATTAAGCTATCATTACTAAGTTGCTATGTTTAGAGTTGTTCCTTTATCAAAGGTAGATTAAAAAGGTCAAGAAGATACTTTTACTCTTTCTTCAAATATGTTTTTGGCAAAATAAATAACCTTATCAATCACAGTTTAATTTATAGTCTTACAATTTTGGCCTGAGGTTTTCTTATCAGCCTTATTCTAAAACTGAGTTAAGGAATAAGTTTGTTACTTGAGTTGTATTAGGTGTGACAATTATTTGTTAGGAAGGAATGCCTAAAATGTGTATTTTCTTTTGGGCCACTACAGAACCTACAGTCTGTCCTTAGACAGATTTTGTGAGAGATAATGAAGCTGCTGACAATAACATAAAAAATAGTGTTGGGTAGAAGAGCGTTAATATAGGAGCCAATCCTGGATCTTATTCATAACTGGGCCATTAAATGAGAGAAAACAGTGTTTCCCTGCAGGAAGTATTACATCTATTTAATAAATGTTGGCTTTACTAGAAACAATCAGCTATAGCACATTTTATTAATTTAAAAAATAATAGTACTTTTTATATCTTCTCAAGGTATTCTTTGTGAAAGAATAACTGGAAACATATTAAGCAGGATAAACCACTCCATGAATGTAAAGTATTATTAACTAAGAAGTTGCATCAATGTCCCTGGGCTTGGATCCCATTTATACTAAGTAACTCTATTCATTTTCTGAGATGCACCAGAATATTTGGGAAGCCGTGATTTATTTCTCTCAAGTGAGTTACAGAAACTTATATAAGGAATTGTATGTCCATCAACAGCTGAATGGATAAGAAAGCTGTGGTACATATACACGATGGAGTATTACTCAGACATTAAAAAGAATACATTTAAATCAGTTCTAATGAGATGGATGAAACTGGAACCAATTATACAGAGTGAAGTAAGCCAGAAAGAAAAGCACCAATACAGTATATTAACTCATATTTATGGAATCTAGAAACATGGTGATGATAACCCTGTATACAAGACAGCAAAAGAGACACAGATGCATGGAATGGACTTTTGGACTTTGAGGGAGAGGGAGAGGGGGGGAAGGTTTGGGAGAATGGCACTGAAACATGTGTACTGTCATGTGGGAAATGAATCATCGGTCTATATTCGGTTCAGGATACAGGATGCTTGGGACTGGTGCACGGGGATGATCCAGAGAGTTGATGTGGAGTGGGAGGTGGGGGGGGAGTTTCAAGATTGGGAACTCATGTACACCTGAGATGAAAAAATAAAAATTAAAATTAAAAAAAAAGGAATTGTAAAGATAATGATAATTATTGATCCTTGGCTAGATATTTAAATTCAAGATAACTCTCAAAGGTACTAATAAATCTATATGGGGAATGTTTTCTGACTTATGGTATTTGAATTTTTAGATTAGATTAATTAGATTAAGTGATGAAATATATACACGAATGGAAGGGAAGCATGAAGCACAGCAAGTGGATCTTATTGAAGTAGCTCATTTTTTAATGCTTTTCTGCTTATTCCTTGTACTATAATCATATGATAGATGACTTCAGATAATATTTATTTTTAGATATAAATGTGAGGCAAATAATAGATTAATGCATACTATATTGCTTTCAGATGGATAGAAAATGAATGCAGTGTATTTCTGAACTGTATATATACATTTTCTTAACTGACACAATAGTCTGCATCAGAATTAAGTAATATTGCTTTCCTAGGAGGTTTCTTTGGAGTTTTAATATTCACTTTGGTGTATTTCAACTACTCAAGGTACGCATTAAGGCTCAGAGTACATACCTTGGGGATATTTCAATACAATCATTATATGGTTTCTCAGTTTTCTATTTGAATTTGAAGAATTCTTTTATTTTCTTCTTCATTGATTTTTTTCTATTAACATGAAATAGAAAATGAGAAATAAGTATAGAAAATCAGTGAAGGTCTTTCTCTGCTGCTTAATAATGTTTTGATTGTAAAATCTTCCATATTTTTAATCTTTATTTTTTTCCTCAGAACCTTCTTTTTATCTCTGCCCAGTCCAGTGAAGCAGTTAGTAGGCAGCATCTTGGCAGAAAGAAGATGGGATAAAAGCCAACCGAGAGTGGAATCCAAATAGCAAAATATCCATTAGACTTTTTTGCTGTATATCTCTTAGTCTTAAGAAAACAAAACTGCTCTTTACGAGCTCCCATCCCTCTACTACCAGAATGGTTTTGTCAGCTCCAGAAATTTCATTTAAACAGCTGGAAAAGAAAAAATAATTTGCATGTAGTTCTGCTTTGTCGAGCAGGGTATCTATTGAGCTATTCCACTTGGGCAGGGATATAGCTTAGTAAGGAAGTTTTCTCTGATTCTTTGAAATGTGAGTTTGTTCAAGGGTATATGGAATCAATGGCTGTGAAAATCCTTTAGCTTTGCCCTTTCTGATGGCCAAGTTATAGGAACTTTCCCTTCTTATTTTTGAACCATTTAGATTTTTTTCTTTTTTAAACAGAAGTCCCTAAATGGGTAGATGATATTTACAAATGTATTTCATATCCAACTTTTTCATCCTTCCCGTAATATCATGGGAAATGTAACATAAGAGGTCTATATAGCTTTTTATACCAGTGAATATGTGCTTGGCTTTAGTAACACTTTTGTATTGTATGATTTTTGATATAAATTTTTAAAATTAATGAATAATATGCATTCATGAAATGTATAGCTTATATACATACAGGTGAATTAATTTTTCAAGCTAAACATATCACCTCCAAGGTAACAAGTATCCAGAGCAAGACACTGAGAATTGCCAGAATTCAAANTAGTAACACTTTTGTATTGTATGATTTTTGATATAAATTTTTAAAATTAATGAATAATATGCATTCATGACATGTATAGCTTATATACATACAGGTGAATTAATTTTTCAAGCTAAACATATCACCTCCAAGGTAACAAGTATCCAGAGCAAGACACTGAGAATTGCCAGAATTCAAATAATCCCTTATGCCCCTTTCTAGTCTCTAATCACTCTGAAAGAATAAACCACTACACTGATTTCTAAAATTATAGATTAGCTTTGCTGAGTTTGAACTTTATATAGACGGACTCAAATAATATTAATATGTCTCTTATGTCTGATATTTTCATTCCATATTTTATATTGTGGCATGTAATTGCATTTTGTTCATTCTTATCACTTTGGATTGCTCCTAATTTGTGTCTATATGAAGAGTATTTCTATGAACAATTTTATATGACTTTTAGTGAACATGAAAATATTTCCATAAATGTGTATCTTCTCCCAGGAGAGGAACAAAGTTGGCTTGTGGGAATGTACATATATATTAAAATTTACTAGACACTATCAGTTTTCCAAAGCAGTTGTATCAGTGATTTCACTAAAATTTGATGTAAAGATAAATATCGTTTAATTATACTCTTTAGCTTTTTGTAGAATTATCATGTACAAGTTTGTCTAGACTCTGTGGATTATGTATATTTTCCATATATTTGTTTTCTTGAAATAATCATATCCCAAGTTTCTTACCCTTTTTGAGTATAACTTCCTCTTTCTTATTTCTTACTCATTTTTCTATTTGTTTCTTCAAAAATGATTAAGATCCTTATATGTGCCATGTACTGCTAGATAATGGATTAAAAAATAACTAAGTTATGTGCTTGTGTTCAAGGGAAGTGTAATGAAGTGAGGGAGACAGCAATATGACTAGATGTATTTTTAACTGATTTCACTAGAATCTAAAATGTTTCTTTCTTGATCTATTGTTTCTATATTTAGTAAAGAAGGTCATCAACAACTTGTAAATTTCATTTATAATTTCTATACTGTTATACTCCACTCCAGCACTCTTACCTGGAAAATCTCATGGATAGAGGAGCCTGGTGGGCTGCAGTCCATGGGGTTGCTAAGAGTCGGACATGACTGAGTGACTTCACTTTCACGTATTGGAGAAGGAAATGACAGCCCACTCCAGTGTTCTTGCCTGGAGAATCCCAGGGACAGGGGAGCCTGGTGGGCTGCCGTCTATGGGGTCACACAGAGTTGGATATGACTGAAGTGATTTAGCTGCAGCAGCAGCAGCATACTGTTAAAAACTCATGGGTAATGATAATCCTGTATGTGAGACAGCAAAAGAGACACAGATGTATATAACAGACTTTTGGACTCTGTGGGAGAGGGCGAGGGTGGGATGATTTGGGAGAATGGCACTGAAACATGTATAATATCATATATGAAATGAATAGCCAGTCCAGGTTCGATGCATGATACTGGGTGCTTGGGGCTGGTGCACTGAGACGACCCAGAGGGATGTACTGGGAGGGAGGAGGGAGGGGGGTTCAGGATGGGGAACACGTGTATACCTGTGGCGGATTCATGTTGATGTATGGCAAAACCAATACAATATTGTAGAGTAATTAACCTCCAATGAAGCAAAAAAACCCTATATTTTTAACTCCCTCATACAGAAGTCATACAGTCTTCCAAGTTGCTCTTTTTTAAAACTTTTAATTCTTTTTTTAGAATATAGTGACCATAATTATCCACGGTATTTGGGGCCCTAAACTCTAAGATATGGATGTGTTTTTGCTTGCTTCTTTGTTGTTTTTGAGAGTTCAGTATCTTTTAGTGTCCTTTTTATTAATTTATAATACATATTTAGCTTTATGGGCTAGCACAGAAAACTTTCAGTTTTGTATCTTCAAGAAACAACTTATGATTACTCCCAGGTTTTCCTTTTTGTAACATTTATCCTGGTGAAGGCCCTATAACTTCAACACACACATGACTTTAGCTCCCAACTATAAGCTACTGATTCACAGATCTCTATTTCTTGTTCAATTCTCAATCCATGTATAGTATATTTTTATTTGGATATTATGCTGGCATCTCACATTTGGCAGATAACAAAATGTACTTTACCTTACTCTTTCAAATGCATTATCCATCCCATATTCTCCATCTTAGTGAATGCATCATGAGGTACACAATGGTTAAAATAACTTTCTAGATGCTTCTAGATCCCTCCATTCCTCTTCCCCATCTAAGTATCATGAAGTCTTTCCATTTTTCCCTCATAAATATTTCTGGACCCATCCTACTACAGGCTAGCAATAGTGTTCAGCATTTAGGCCCTCATTGTCTCTTGCTTGGATTATTGCCCGGTCTCCCTGACTGAAATTTCATTCTCTCTGGTCACCAAATGGCCACTGCTAGAGCAATCTTTGAAGAACACACATCTGAGCTTGTTGCACTCACAGTTCTTCAGCATGGCATCTGCTTGTCTTTCTAGAGGGTTCATCACCATTCTTGCTCAGCGTCCCTATACCTGTAGTGCTACTTGCAGAAGCATGCATGCTCCTTGCTCTGTTATGCCTCAGGCCTTTACACATGCTGTTTTCTTCACACGGTTCACGGGAATACTTTTTACTCACTGTTTAAGAGTCATCTCCTCTGACACATTTTCTTCAGTTCCCCTCAAGCTGAAGAACTTCCTCTATGCTATCAATAACTCTATTTTAACTCCCATGTAAATTTTTTGTTTTCCCCTTCTGATCTGTAAGCTCTTTATCTTGCTTGCTTAACATTTAGCACACTGCCTGATATGTATAGGGGGGCTCAACAATACTGTTGAATGAACAGTTGAATTAATTAACTGATAGCTTAGAGCCCTCCGTTTTTATACTTTATGATCTTTCAAATCCCTAAATATATTTTGTTCTCTTGCCAGGGTTAAAACTCATATGTTGCTTCTCTACCCACTTGCACAGACTTGTAAGATCTTCTTTTAAGTCCCATCTGTGTATTTCTTCATCAGCTGGAAGCATTTAATGTCTCCTTAACTTGGAAATCTCATGTAAGCTCTCTCTTCTGGAGCATTAAAAAAGATATTAAATAAGTACCAATCCTCAAGATGCAGTTCTTTACAGTTCTTCATCCAAAGAAACCGCTAATTGACCCCACCATTCAATTCCTATTTTGACCTGGTTTTAAATTTAAGTATAAATAGACAACTTATGAACCTTTCATGTGATCATTAAAAAAAAGAACAACAACTTTTGTTTAGAAGTGTGACATTCGTTAGCTGTCCTTTTATTTGAGTGCTTATTTACTACATTAAATTTATCCTTTGGGATGTCTTTTAGGAGAAATAACCTTGTCTTCTCAATTTTTCTTTCCTAAACTCTGTAACCTGCCGTCTTTTTCCACCTGCTGCCATAATACGATATTTTTATTACATTCACTGAACCTTTCTCACAAGCTTTGCTGGCTTGCTATTTAGGCTATCAGTGTTCATTAAGAATTCTGAAATTGCTTTGGGCAGAGATAAAGTATAGGCTCAAAAGCTAAAATATATTATAGTTTTTAAAACTTCAAATTTCCTAGAGCATAAACGTTAGCACAATTAACAGTTATATATATATATATTTATATATATATAGCTACTGTCAGAGTAAAAGGAATAATGTTTTAACTTTATCCTTCTTTGTAATAATACACGTCCACTGACTTTCATCTTCCAGAAAGTACCTAAACGTTGACCTTGTCATTCTAAACAGTATAATGTGTAGGTCATTTCAGAGGAAGTTATATAGTTATAGCTATACTGTAATATGCTAATATGCAGAGAATTTTCTTCAGTTCTTTCTGAATATTTATACATGGTATCATTATTCCTTGGAGGAGTGTACATCCTTTTTAAACATTAAATTATTTTTCCTCTAAGTCACATTGAGATAAATGTAGATAAAGAATCCACCTGCTAATGTAGGAGAAGCAAGAGATGTGGGTTCAATCTCTGGGTTGGGAAGATTCCCTGGAGTAGGAAATGGCAATCCACTGCAGTATTCCTGCAGAAAATTCCTTGGACAGAGGAACCGGGCAGGCTACAGTTCTTGGGGTCGCAAATAACTGGACGTGACTGAATGACTGAGCACACACACACACATACACACACACACATACACACACACACACACACATATACACACACACACATACACACACACACACACACACACACACTTGTACAAAACTGTTGGGAATATGAAAATCACTAAGACTATTACAGAATAAAGACAGTGCCCTAAGTTTGATAGGAATAAAATATTTTTGAACTTTTTCTGTAATTCTCTACTACTTTACAAGCATATTCCAATTCTGTTATGCTACTTACTGAATCCCCTTACCAGGCTGGCAGGAGTACAGTTATCCTCATTTTTACAGATGGAAACACAGACACTGAAAAGTAGACTTGCCCAGGTTGGAGAACTAATGACGGAGCTGAAACTAGAACCCAGACCAGAAGTCTAGAGAGGAAATCATAGCAAGTCAAGAAAACCATGCAGTGTCTTTTCTGGGGTAATTAATGAGTATGAACAGTGAGTTGACAGCTACTTCTAACTGTCCTCCCTGCATCTTGTAACAAAGTTAATCTCTCTCAAAGCCCACCTGAAGTAGCAGACAGCCTTCATTTTCAGAAAGGAAGGAGCTGAAAGTACAGTAGTGCAGCCATTTATTCGCCTCAGGCAGCATTACTCAAAGGTAGCAGAGTCTTGTGAATTAGTCACGGGATTTGCAATCAGAAGATTTAAGTTTACATCTCAGTTCTTCTGCCAGCTTTTTAATCTCCCGATAATAAATACCTGTTTAGTTAAAATGGGGCTGATAACACCAGCCTAGCTGCCTCAACGGGTGTTGTGATGATCAGTGAGATACTATCCAGAAACACTTTATAAACTATAAGTCATTGTATAACACAAGTCCTCATCCTTGTATAATAGCAAGTGAGAGAAATCCTTTCCCTGCAAGAAGCTGTTAAGATCATGTCTTAGCAGTCAGACTGACTTGTGTTACAATGCAAGAAATGCTACATTTAGCTTAGTCAGTTGGCCCAGGAACTCATACCATACCTAACTTTCTGAAAGATAAAATTTGGCAGTATGTCAGATAAAAATTAAATGTATAGTTTATGATTTTTTCTACCCCTAATTCTGAGTTTCCAAACTTTTTAAAGGTATTATCACATTTGAGGCAATAAATACAAATCACTGTGCAACAAATCATGGAAAGTTAATGCGCAAGATCCTGGAGACGTCACTCTGGCAGGGAGCCAGTTTTCTCATCTTTAAAAAGAGGAATAATATGTATCATGAGTTTTTATAAGTATTACATGGGATATTATGTGTGCAATGCATAAATTATTGTTCAGTTCACTTGAGTTAATTTTATTTAAAGTACACTTTTTATTTTATATTAATAATTTTAGATTTCTGGGAAAGTTGCAAAGATAATACAGAAATTTCTGATCTACTCTTCTGATTTCCTCCATTGTTAATATCTTACATTTGCCACAATGACCAAACATTGATACATTACTGTTAACTGAACTCTGGACTTTATTTGGAATTCATTAATTTTTCCATTAATGTCTTCTTTCTGTTCCAGGATCTGATCCAGGGCTCTGTGTTGCATTTAGTTGTCATGTCTCTGCTCTGTGATACTTCATCAGTCAGTCCCTTTGTTTTCTGTGACCTTAACCAAGGATTACTGTCCAGATATCATGTAGGATTTTCCCCAATCTGGCTTTGTTTGTTGTTGTTTTTTCATGGTTGAGACTATGGGCTTTGGAGAGAATTCTGGGCAGGTGAAGTACTTATCCTGTCGCAATATGTCAAGAATCACCCGATATCCTTGTGACATCAGTGATGATATTAACGTTCACTTCTTGGCTAAGATAGTACTTGCCAGGGATTTTTCCTGTAGATTTGAGCTGGTTTCGATCCACTATCACTTACATGGGACTTTCTCTTTCCTCTTCTCCCACTGTTTGAAATGCTTTTTATTTATATTTATTGCAAATGTCATCTCTGAGGAATTCTCTTCTCTGATCACCCAAGCTAAACCAGCGTCTCTTCTCATCAGTTGCTGACACTCACTTTTGTGTTTTCTTGATAGACTTTGTCATTACCTGAGATTGTCTTATGTATTTGTTTGCTGCTAAGTCGCTTCAGTCGTGTCCGACTCTGTGCGACCCCGTAGATGGCAGCCCACCAGGCTCCCCCATCCCTGGGATTCTCCAGGCAAGAATACTGGAGTGGGTTGCCATGTCCTTCTCCAATGCATGAAAGTGAAAAGTCAAAGTGAAGTCGCTCAGTTGTGTCCGACTCTTAGTGACCCCATGGACTGCAGCCTACCAGGCTCCTCCATCCATGGGATTTTCCAGGCAAGAGTACTGGAGTGGGGTGCCATTGCCTTCTCCGTGTATTTGTTTGCATAGTTTATCATTTGCTTTTGGTCCCCTTTCCCTCAAACAAGAATATAAGCCTCAGGAGAACAAGGTCCCTATAGGATTGTTCCCTTCTGTGCACTTGACATCTAAGCACAAGGGCTGCTGCTGCTGCTGCTGCTAAGTCACGTCAGTCGTGTCCGACTCTGTGTGACCCCATAAATATACTAAATGCTCAATAACTCTATGTTGAATAAATGTTGACGAAAGAAAGACCCAAGATTAATTTATTAGCAAGTATTTCTGAAAAAGAATGAAAGATGGCTGAAAGGTGGGAGGTTTAATTTAGTATTCTAAATTAAACTGGTTTAGTTTTAACAAAAACATAAAATGGAGTCATCATGTGTAAGCAAATAAGTAATCAGCATCCTTGGAATTGAAGGTCTCTTATAATTCAGTTAATAATGTGAATGCCAGAGTACTTTTCTGACATAAGTATATGACTGACTCATGTAAAAGTTAGTAATTGTACATCTGTACCATTNTAACAAAAACATAAAATGGAGTCATCATGTGTAAGCAAATAAGTAATCAGCATCCTTGGAATTGAAGGTCTCTTATAATTCAGTTAATAATGTGAATGCCAGAGTACTTTTCTGACATAAGTATATGACTGACTCATGTAAAAGTTAGTAATTGTACATCTGTACCATTGTGACCTTTATTTGCCAGTTGGCTCAGCTTTATAGAACGTTTAACAGATTCAAGAGTGCAGAAATAACTTATGCCCTTAAGTTTAACTTATAGTTATGACTTCCTAGTATCTATTATCTTTTTGTTTATATTGGCAGAAAAATGGAGCTTCTTTGTATAAATCTTTCTTCCATAACCTCTCTTTTCATTTCTCTCCTCAGGACCTAAAATCTCCAAATCAGAGGGATGAAATTGCAGGTGCCCGGGCCTCACTGAAGGAGAACTCCCCCATACTGCATTCAATTTGTTCAGCTTGTTTGGAACATTCTGATGTTGCATCCCTTAAAGCTAGCAAGGACACAGTTTGTGGAGAAATTCAGAATGCCCTCAATGTAATTTCAAATGCTTCACAGGGCATCCAGAACATGTTAGCCCCACCAGAGCCTCAGGCAGCAACACTGGGAAGTGCCCTTGATGAGCTTGAGGTAAGTTGAGAGAAAATTAAAATGTGATTTGATATGCCAGTAAGAAAATAACTAAATGCGTGCGTTTTAAGATGCTTGGGTTGGAGTTCAGAGTAATGAGTAAATAAAAATCCTACTCAGTCTCAATCATTGTTTATGTTTTCCAATGAATTGATTAGCAGGTAGATATTCTACCAGCAAGGGGAAGGAAATGGCAACTCACTCCAGTGAGAATCCACTTGCCTAGAGAATCCTGTGGACTGAGGAGCCTAGTGGGCTGCCGTCTATGGGGTCACAACTGAAGCGACTTAGCAGCAGCAGCAGCAGCAGCATTCTACCAGTGGGTTTCCTGGGTGGCTCAGTGGTAAAGAATCTGCCTGCAGTGCAGGAGACATAGGTTCAATCCCTGGGTCGAGAAGATCCTCTGAAGTAGGAAATGCCAACCCATTACAGTATTCTTGCTTGGGAAATTCCTTGGACAGAAGAGCCTAGAGGATTACGGTCCACAGGATCGCAAAAGAGGCGACACAACTGAGTGACTAAACAACAACTACATTCTCTCTGTAGACTTCTGATTCAATGAATTTAAATTGTGATTGTTAATTATATTGACATGACTTTATTTTACATAGATCAGTTTATGAGATATAGAATTTATTCACTCCATGAACACTTATTATTGAACTGTTCTTTCTGCTTGGGGTATAATTGAGCACTGCTCTCATGACCTCTTTACATTTTAGTCTGGACTAGGGTGGCTAGTGAATATTAGAGCTAAATTTTGTAAGAAGAGCCAGCTGGATTTGACAATTCAAATTAGTTGTCGGGTGAGAGAGAAAGTGAAGAGTTATGGCTGGTGTTTCAGTTTAGAGCCTCTAGAAGCACACACTAGACAGAGTCTTGGATACAAGGTGTTAGGAACTAATGTCTATGAAGGAAGAGAAAGGGAGCAGGACTGAGTAGAGGAAGTCTACGTGTGAGCTGGACCTCCAAAGTTGAACCAGTGAGCAGGGAGCTCTGACGAGAGTCTTAACCTCAAGTGTATCTTGTCGGGCAAAAATAGTCGGGCCTCTTTCAGTCACTGGAGGCAGGTCACCCTGCCCTGGAAAGGGTTTGACCCGCAGACATGGGGAGTGGGGATAACCTCTCTGCAGGTGGGACAGATCCTGAAGAAACTGACATTTGCTGGTCTTACTCTTCACAGCTAGGCAGGAAGTCCTCCCTGGAAGGGAGACATGGACACTACATCTCTGTTCCTACCACAGATAATTACAAAGTTTTCATTGTTGCTGCTTGTTTATTTTTTGGCTTGAGGAATTGCATGAGTTTTTATCGACTATGATGGGAAGTCAGTTTTGAAAGGAACATCAGCAACTTAGTTTTCAAAATGTTGAGCTGAGATACTTCTCAGACATTCCAGTAGAATGTCAAAGATCATTGGTTATCCAAGTCAGATATGTACTTGTTTAATGGAAGACAATTCTATATAATGCTTAAAGATAAGGGTTCAGGAAACTAAATGCCTGGGTTCCTATCCCAGCTGTGGTGGTTGCTGCCCATGCAATCTTAAGTAAGCTATTTTATTCAACTCTTAATTTTCTAATTTTCTCACCTATAAATTGAAAATAATAATTGTACCTATATCTTAGTGTTGTCTGACTCAGTGAATAATAATACATGTAAAAATGCTCATAGCAGTGACTGGCATACAGTGAGTTCTCAGTAGATTTTAGCTTTCATTATTAGTGGCAGAGGTGACTATTTGGAAGCAGATACTTCCATAATTGAAAAAAAAAAGCACAATTAAAATTATTAAAGTTTTACTGATAACTTAAAAAAAGCACACAGCCTATAATTCTTATGTTGTTTTTAACAGTATTACTTTCACAATAAACTTATTAGATATATAATCCATTTAAGTTTAATGAAGTTTAAAATAACCTTTCCATATGCTTTAACTTTAGTCACACATCTTAAACAGGCCTTTTCATTTCTATTCTAATATTATTAAATTCTTAATTATTGGCATCAATGAAATAATCTATTAAGTTCCCAATTATTACCATTTATGTGAAAATTTTAGGACCTCTTTGTCTAGATAAAGTGGAAAAATAATGATGGTTCTTTAATAATACCCAGTCATCTAAATGTAATGAGTACTTGGTAAACTTGTCTATTAGATGAGTGTTTTGTCTTCACAATAAGATTAAAAAATACCCAGTAGGCAAGATTATGTTTTTAACTAATTTTATACCAGTGATAGTAGCAGAACATTAGAACTCCCATGGAACAATATGTAGCATTTTTTGATAGCTAAACATCTAACATAAATTTATCACTTGTTACAAGTGTCCATTATAAGTGAGGGCTTCCCAGGTGGCTTAGTGGTAAAAAAATCTGCCTGCAATGTAGGAGATGTGGGTTCACTTCCTAGGTCAGGAAGATCTCCTGGGGAAGGAGATGGCAATCAATTTCAGTATTCTTGCCTGGAAAATCCCATGAACAGAGGAGCTGGCGGGCTACAGTCCATGGGGTTTCAAAGGATTAGACTCAACTTACCCACTGAGTAACAACAAACCATAGAAATGTTTTTTTGTTGTTGTTGGTGGTGATGTTATTGTTTTACAGAAATAAAACAGGTTTATATAAGTTTTTTTCAATCAGAAGGCTAGTGAGTGGTAGTAATCAGGATTTAGCCTGTCTGACTTTGGAAGATATTTCTAATTTCTGTGTTATACTGAATTCTCACAAGTAGATATTAATGCACTTAATTAAAATTCAACAAAATATATTATACAATTCTTTGTTTATTGGAGCCATCAGAAGATTTATAAATGTAACTTAGCCCCAAAGATGGCATAACTTTTTATTGAAAATTTATTTTCTGGGTACCTGTATTACTTAAGTAGAAATAGTCTATATATGGGAAGTGACTAGAATAGTGAGGTGAAACTTGCAAGAGTGCACAGACAGGATTGTGTATCACGTTTTTCATAGTACTAAACCGAATTGTGTCAGGGGATGCTTAAGAGGTCCAGTTTATCTCAGACACTTTTTTCTTTATTAGGATTATAGAAGAAGGCAGAAGATTTTGAAGTTGTCTTCCTTCAGGGACTTCTCTTTTCTCACTTTATTTGAAAGTGATAGGCAAGAAATAGCAGTGGTTGGAGAAAAGGAAAAAGTAATTTTGTGTGTGTGTGTGTGTGTAGCTTGGATGTAAGTGGGCGTACACATAGTGATAGAGACTTTCTTTTCATAAGATAAGTGGCTGACTCCCTTATCAAGGCAGGGTGGAATTTCAAGTATATTGCCCAGAAATCCCGATACTGTCTCAACAACCTTTGAAATTCAGTTCCAGTCAAAGTTAGGGACAGAAAGCTGGTATAAAAATGCTTCAATTTTATATACATTTTATACCCAAGTTACAAATAGCTCTGAGGCTGTCCGGACTAGATAAAGCAGAATTTATTGAGCATTTAGCCTTTTAAGATGATTTTGTAAATTAAATGGCTGCACTTTTCTTTATTTACAGGAAGTGGTATTGGTAAAGGATCCAAAATAACCTTTGCTCTATCTTGCTTCTGCAAACATAATACTATGAAATAAATTGATGTAGTAAATACTCTTTGGGAGTAAGTCTCATTAAATGTTTATGGTGTAGAAATGTATCAGAATGCTTATTCAACAACTACCAAGCTGAAGCTTCGTTAAATCTTTCATTCTGGTCCATAGCTGGTTGTGGAATTGAACCCTGAGATTTACTGTTGGAGAAAATAGAAGTTGAGTTAGAACACTGTTTAGGCTAAATCGATTAATTTATTGGAAAAGCTAATGCGAATTATAGAGTGTTATTTCTGCATTTATGACTGAATGAGAATTGAGAAGTGTCCAATTGTAGATTAACATAATTTTGAATATATTTTAAGTCAGAAACTTTGCCAGTGAAAATTGCTTTGAAACTTCAAGTCTACTAAGGTGTATTTGCTCTTGTGTGTAAGGAAAACGCAGCTTTTATAATCATAATCCACAGAATTATCCAGATTCTCTTGTGATAAAGATGATAATGACCAAGGAGTTTTGTAGTATTGTGTGTCATTTTCAAAGAGCTGTCATTTGTATTCTTATCTTCTTTCTATGTATTCATTTGTGTGTCATCATTCATATATTCCTTTATTCAGTGTTGTATCCTCAACATCTGGAACAGTGCTGTATACATAGTAAATGTTAGGTAAATATCAATGAATGAATGAAGGAAATAATGAGTATAGATACGGTGCCTGGCATTTTGCAATATTGGAGTGAAGAGCATTTTGTCCTTAGCCCTGTTTTTGCACTTTTCTCCAACTTGTAGTGTAAGTTGTTGGAGTATGTACTCTATTTTGCCTAACTTTTAACTGGGCTGCAAATTTATAGTGAAGAAAACCACAGGGAAAAATAGCTGGATGATATGCTGCTCAGCTTCCTTTCTGTCATAAGAGAGCCCAAAGAGAAAAAAAATCTTTTCCCAGTAGCTTTCTAGCCTTAGTTTATGTTCCATGTAACTGCCAAGCTATGCTGCCTTTTACTAAGAGTAATAATTCTGAGATATGTAGACCCTGTATTCTTATATTTTTACCTGAGAGAGAAAATAGGACCTCTATTAATCAAATTAGTGTTTAGGAGCTCAAGAAAAATAGGCATCAGTAATATCTAGAAGCGATTTAATATGAAAACATCGTTTGGGTTTTAGGAAAATGGTGAACTAGAAGAATTAAAAATAATAGATAAAACATTTTTAACTATATGGATCATCTGATAGGTAAATTAGGGAAACTTCCTGGGGCCAGCCAGGTGCTAAGAGCACAAATCCAAACTAGCAGGCCAGCACCTGCATTGTGATAGGCAACACAGGGAATTTCTTTTGTGTTATTGCCTATAACTTGGATTTTGAAAGATCATGAACTGAGGACAAAAGACAAAGTCTATTAGCTGAAAAGGCACATGAGACCCTTCCAAGAATCTGAGAATCCTTTTATTTGACCACCTCACTAGATAAACAACAAAAACACTAGCCTCTACAGCAAGAGGTAGTAGGAAAACTTGAGTGGCTTAATTTGGCCCTAGGTGGTTCAGGAAAAAAAAAAAATCCTGGAAATTTTCTAGTCTATTCTTATCTGGACTTTGTCAAAATTTACATTATCTGTGTAGCCTCTAAAACTTCAGCTGAAAATGTAAACAATCCTGTTTTGGTAATATATGGAAGTAACTGCCAGAAGTAAACCAAATTCTGCACCATACTCTCAGTTCACAAAATATTCTCATCCAAGTTCAAAGGAAATAAGTTGTCACAAGACACACAAATATGCAAGATACATGAATGAAGTTTTGTAGAAATAGCAAACTGCAGAATCAGATCTGAAAACACTGCAGATACTGAAATAGTAAGATAATAAATGTAGATTGGTATGCTTAACAAATATTATTTTCTCATTTACTCAGTAGAGTATGAGGAGTATAATGAAGAAACAAAAGTCTATCAAAATTGATCAGGCAGAACTATCTAAAATGACAAACATATTGTGAAAAATTCAATAGTTAGACAAAATAAGAGATTATATAGCAAATTAATGATCTGAAAGATGTATTTGTAGTTATTTGCAATACACCACAGAGACACAAAATAAGGTATTTAAAAAAACAGTTAAGATGAAGGATAGTGTGACAAGATCTAAAATAATCTGATATAAGATACAGAAGAAGAAAAGTATAAAACAAATCCTAAGAATTTCCTAGAACTAATGGAAGACAACAAAATCCATAGTTAAAAATTCCAATAATTTCCAGGCAAGATATATAGAAAGAAATCCATATTTATACAGATTGTAATGAAACTGAAGAACACCAAATGCAAAAAGAATATTTTAAAAAGAAAGTAGGGTTAGCTTTATTCTCAGNTTCTTTTGTGTTATTGCCTATAACTTGGATTTTGAAAGATCATGAACTGAGGACAAAAGACAAAGTCTATTAGCTGAAAAGGCACATGAGACCCTTCCAAGAATCTGAGAATCCTTTTATTTGACCACCTCACTAGATAAACAACAAAAACACTAGCCTCTACAGCAAGAGGTAGTAGGAAAACTTGAGTGGCTTAATTTGGCCCTAGGTGGTTCAGGAAAAAAAAAAAATCCTGGAAATTTTCTAGTCTATTCTTATCTGGACTTTGTCAAAATTTACATTATCTGTGTAGCCTCTAAAACTTCAGCTGAAAATGTAAACAATCCTGTTTTGGTAATATATGGAAGTAACTGCCAGAAGTAAACCAAATTCTGCACCATACTCTCAGTTCACAAAATATTCTCATCCAAGTTCAAAGGAAATAAGTTGTCACAAGACACACAAATATGCAAGATACATGAATGAAGTTTTGTAGAAATAGCAAACTGCAGAATCAGATCTGAAAACACTGCAGATACTGAAATAGTAAGATAATAAATGTAGATTGGTATGCTTAACAAATATTATTTTCTCATTTACTCAGTAGAGTATGAGGAGTATAATGAAGAAACAAAAGTCTATCAAAATTGATCAGGCAGAACTATCTAAAATGACAAACATATTGTGAAAAATTCAATAGTTAGACAAAATAAGAGATTATATAGCAAATTAATGATCTGAAAGATGTATTTGTAGTTATTTGCAATACACCACAGAGACACAAAATAAGGTATTTAAAAAAACAGTTAAGATGAAGGATAGTGTGACAAGATCTAAAATAATCTGATATAAGATACAGAAGAAGAAAAGTATAAAACAAATCCTAAGAATTTCCTAGAACTAATGGAAGACAACAAAATCCATAGTTAAAAATTCCAATAATTTCCAGGCAAGATATATAGAAAGAAATCCATATTTATACAGATTGTAATGAAACTGAAGAACACCAAATGCAAAAAGAATATTTTAAAAAGAAAGTAGGGTTAGCTTTATTCTCAGCAAAATTACCCCTGGAGAAGGAAATGGCAACCCATTTCAGCATTCTTGCAATGGCAACCTACTCCACCCAATCCCATAGACAGAGGAGCCTGGTGGGCTACAGTCCATGGGGTTGCAAAGAGCAGGATATGACTGAATGACTAAACCATCACCACCAACAGCAAGATTGCAGAATAGGAGGCTCCTGACTTTCCCTTCTACCCATAAACACATTGAGTAAACAACTATACATCTATCAGTTGCCTCTGAGGCAAATCCAGAAAATAATTGAGAGATACCTGCATGATGGATGGTCAACTAAGAAAATACCCACCTCAAAAGAGTCAGGAAAAACTGAGACACACTTTCATCATAAACTCCATTCTTAACACAACCTTATACAGTTGAGAGGAATCTGCCAGCTTCTCCTTGAGGAGAAAAGATTTTGCCACATATCTAACACTCCAACTTTTCTGGCTGTTATCAAAGGGACTGTCTACTAGCTTGTCTATATTTGGCAGCTGATGGAGCCTAGTGTTTGCTAGACCTTTGGGGCCATAAAGAACAAAAAGGTAGTTTGCAAATAATTCATGTAGCTCTCACCATTGGCTCAGTTTATAAAGCCCAGCTTCCAGTTCTCCCTGGAAGGGATTAGAATGCACGTAACTTTTCCACTTGCTGACCAGATTCTGGCTTCTAACACAGCTGTCTTTGGGAACTGATGAGACAGGCAATCACTAGTCTCCTAGGACTTTGAGCCTGCGTGTGGGCACTTTGCATGACTTTTCTTGTGGCTTACTCCAGTGAAATAACCAAGTCACCATCTTCTTCCTGAAAGGAGTTGGATTACATATCTAGCATAGTAGACTTTTCTGACTACTGGCTGAAGATCTAGTTTCTCACTTGCCTGCCTCTCGGAGCCAGTGCAGCCATACATTCTCTAGTTTCTTGGGGTCCACAGAGAACAAAGTGGCAGTTTTGAATGAGCCCTCCTGAACCCTCTTTCCACAACTCCTTTCCAAGGCTGGTGCCAGCAGTAAAGCCCAGCTACGAGTTTCTTCCTGGTAGGGGTTTGATGACAGATCTAGCGTCCCCGCTTTTCCAGTTAGACTAGCACAAAGATTCAAGAAGCATCCAGGTTAGCTGGATGGGCTGATTATTGGGGTTCATCTCTTACTTGAGACCAGTCCCTCAACTTAGAGAGGTGGATATTTTATCTAATACATAGAAATCAACAGAAATAGTTAAGGGGAAAAAACAGGAAAATATGTTCCAAATAAAAGAACAAACTCCAGAAATGGAAATAAAGATTTGTGATATACCAAACAGATAATCCAAAATAATGATTAGGAAGGTGCTCAGTGAGGTTAGCAGAGCAATTTATGAACAAAGTAAGAATTTTAACAAACAGAAAATGATGAAAAAACAAGCAAATCATAGAGCTGAATAATGCAACTGGATGGAAAAAAAAATCAATAGATGGATTTAGCGCAGACTAGATCAAACAGGAGTATGATAAAGCTGTATATTATCTCCCTATGTATTCAACTTATATGCAGAGCATATCATTAATGAGCTGTTTCCACTTTGAGCTTGTAAGAGAACATAAACCTAAAACGAATAGAATATATGAGTAGAAATTGATTACATCACAAGCAAAAGAAAGATTCTGTAGTGAGGGTCAACAAAGACAAAAGCATGTTATTTGGAAAGACTAATAAAATTGATGACTTTCCAGTGAGCTATATTAGGAAGAAGGATTCAGTTCAGTTCAGTCACTTAGTCGTGTCCAACTCTTCACGTGTCTGACTCTTCATCCTGTCCATCACCAACTCCCAGAGCTTGCACAAACTCAAGGCCATCAGATTGGTGACGCCATTGAGCCATCTCAGCCTCTGTTATTCTATTTTCCACCTGCCTTTGATCTTTCATAGCATCAGGATCTTTTCCATGAGTCAGTTCTTCACATCATGGCATGGGGCCAAAGTATTGGAGCTTCAGTTTCAGGATCAGTCCTTCCAATAAATATTCAGGACTGATTTCCTTTAGGATTGACTGGTTTGATCTCCTTGCAATCTAAGGGACTCTCAAGAGTCTTCTACAACAGCACAGTTCAAAAGCATAAATTCTTCAGTGCTCAGCTTTCTTTATGGTCCAACTCTCACCATACATGACATCTCGAAAAAAACACAGATTTGACTAGACAGACCTTTGTTGGCAAAGTAATGTCTCTACTTTTTAAGAGCAATCTAGATTGGTCATAGCATTTCTTCCAAGGAAAAAGTGTCTTTTAATTTCATAGCTGCAGTCACCATCTGCACTGATTTTGGAGCCCAAGAATATGGTCTCTCATTGTTTCCATTGTTTCCCCGTCTATTTGCCATGAAGTGGTGGGAACGATGCCATGACTTTCATTTTTTGAATGTTAAGTTTTAAGCCAGTTTTCTCATTCTCCTCTTTCACTTTCATCAAGAGGCTCTTTAGTTCCTCTTCACTTTTTGCCATAAGGGTGATGTCATCTGCCTATCTGAAGTTATTGGTATTTATCTCTGCAATCTTGATTTCAGCTTCTGTTTTATGCAAACCAGCATTTCAGATGATGCAGGGTGACAATATACTGCCTTAGTGTACTCATTTCCCAATTTGAAACAAGCCCATTGTGCCATGTCTGTTACTAACTCCTGCTTCTTGACTTACATACTGATTTCTCAGGAGGCAGGTCAGGTAGTCTAGTATTGCCATCTCTTGAAGAATTTTCCACCATTTGGTGTGACCCACACAAAGGCTTTAGGATAGTCAATGAAGCAGAAGTAGATGTTTTTCTGGAATTCTGTTGCTTTTTTTGATGATCCCGTGGATATTGACAATTTGATCTTTTGTTCTTCTGCCTTTTCTAAATTGAGCATTGTTTTGCTAGTTTGTGAGAAGAGTGCAATTGTATGGTAGTTGGCATTGCCTTTCTTTTGGATTGGAATGAAAACTGACTTTTTCCAGTCCTGTGGCCACTGCTGAGTTTTCCAACTTTGCTGGCATATTGAATGCAATGCTTTCACAGTATCATCTTTTAGGATTTGAAATAGCTTAGCTGGTATTCCATCACCTCCACTAGCTTTGTTTGTAGTAATGCTTACTAAGGCCTACTTGACTTTGCACACTAAGATGTCTCACTCTAGGTGAGTGATCACACCATCATGGTTATCTGGGTCATTAAGATCTTTTTTGGTACAGTTCTTCTGTGTATTCTTGCTACCTCTTAATCTCTTTTTCTTCTGTTAGGTCCATACCATATTTGTACTTTATTATGCCCATCTTTGCATGAAACGTTCCCTTGGTATCTAATTTTATTGACGAGATCTCTAGTCTTTCCCATTCTATTGTTTTCTTCTCTTTCTTTGCATTGCTCACTTAGGAAGGCTTTCTTATCTCTCCTTGCTATTCTTTGGAACTCTGCTTTCAGATGTGTGTATTTTTCCTTTCTTCCTTTGACTTTCACTTCTATTCTTTTCTCAGCTATTTGTAAGGTCTCCCCAGACAACCATTGTGCCTTTTTGCATTTCTTTTTCTTGGGGATGGTCTTGATCACTACCTTCTGTACAATTGTATGAACCTCTATCCGTAGTTTTTCAGGCACTCTATCAGATCTAATCCTTTGAATCTATTTATTATTTCCACTGCATAATCGTAAGGGATTTGATTTAGATCATACCTGAATGGTCTAGTGGTTTTCCCTCCTTTCTTCAATTTAAGTCTTGATTTTGCAATGAGAGTCCATGATTTGAACCACAGTCAGCTCCTGGTCTTATTTCTCTGACTATATAGAGCTTCTCCATCTTCAGCTGCAAGGAATATAATCAATCTGATTTCGTTATTGGCCATCTGGTTATGTCAATGTGTAGAGTCATCTCTTGTGTTGTTGGAAATGGGTGTTTGCTATGATCAGTGCGTTCTCTTCACAAAATTGTTAGTTGTAGCCCTGTTTCATTTTGTACTCTAAGGCCAAACTTGCCTGTTACTCCAGGTATCTCTTGACTTCCTAATTTTGCATTCCAGTCCCCTGTGATGAAAAGGACATATTTTTTCTTGTTAGTTCTAGAAGGTCTTGTAGACCATCATAGAACCATTCAACTTCAGCTTCTTCAGCATCAGTGGTTGGGCATAGACTCGGGTTATTGTGATATTGAATGATTTGCCTCGGAAACAAACAGAGATCATTCTGTAGTCTTTGAGACTGCACTTCCTAAGTCCTGCAGTTTGCACTCTGTTGTTGACTATGATTACCTCTGCATTTCTTCTAAGGGATCCTTGCCCACTATAGTAGATGTAATGGTCATCTGAATTAAATTCACCCATTCCAGCCCATTTTAGTTCACTGACTTTTAAAATGTCGATGTTCACTTATGCCGTCTCCTGTTTGACCACTTCCAATTTACTTTGATTCATGGACCTAACATTCTGGATGGATGTTCTATATGGATATAACATAACTATAAATATATGAAGAATTTTATCCTAATAAAAATGAAAATTTGGATGAAATTTAGAAAAATTCCTAGGAAAACATAATTTAACAGAACTGATTCAAGAATAGATAATGTGAACTAAAGAACTGAATTAGTAGTTAACAGTTTTTACTGCAAACAAACCCTAGTCTCAAATATGTTTATGAAGAATACTAAAAATCCTTTTGAGTATATGTAAATATAACTTCCTAAGAACGACAGAAGAAATGCCAGCTTTCAGTTCACTAAATGAAGCNGCTTCTTGACTTACATACTGATTTCTCAGGAGGCAGGTCAGGTAGTCTAGTATTGCCATCTCTTGAAGAATTTTCCACCATTTGGTGTGACCCACACAAAGGCTTTAGGATAGTCAATGAAGCAGAAGTAGATGTTTTTCTGGAATTCTGTTGCTTTTTTTGATGATCCCGTGGATATTGACAATTTGATCTTTTGTTCTTCTGCCTTTTCTAAATTGAGCATTGTTTTGCTAGTTTGTGAGAAGAGTGCAATTGTATGGTAGTTGGCATTGCCTTTCTTTTGGATTGGAATGAAAACTGACTTTTTCCAGTCCTGTGGCCACTGCTGAGTTTTCCAACTTTGCTGGCATATTGAATGCAATGCTTTCACAGTATCATCTTTTAGGATTTGAAATAGCTTAGCTGGTATTCCATCACCTCCACTAGCTTTGTTTGTAGTAATGCTTACTAAGGCCTACTTGACTTTGCACACTAAGATGTCTCACTCTAGGTGAGTGATCACACCATCATGGTTATCTGGGTCATTAAGATCTTTTTTGGTACAGTTCTTCTGTGTATTCTTGCTACCTCTTAATCTCTTTTTCTTCTGTTAGGTCCATACCATATTTGTACTTTATTATGCCCATCTTTGCATGAAACGTTCCCTTGGTATCTAATTTTATTGACGAGATCTCTAGTCTTTCCCATTCTATTGTTTTCTTCTCTTTCTTTGCATTGCTCACTTAGGAAGGCTTTCTTATCTCTCCTTGCTATTCTTTGGAACTCTGCTTTCAGATGTGTGTATTTTTCCTTTCTTCCTTTGACTTTCACTTCTATTCTTTTCTCAGCTATTTGTAAGGTCTCCCCAGACAACCATTGTGCCTTTTTGCATTTCTTTTTCTTGGGGATGGTCTTGATCACTACCTTCTGTACAATTGTATGAACCTCTATCCGTAGTTTTTCAGGCACTCTATCAGATCTAATCCTTTGAATCTATTTATTATTTCCACTGCATAATCGTAAGGGATTTGATTTAGATCATACCTGAATGGTCTAGTGGTTTTCCCTCCTTTCTTCAATTTAAGTCTTGATTTTGCAATGAGAGTCCATGATTTGAACCACAGTCAGCTCCTGGTCTTATTTCTCTGACTATATAGAGCTTCTCCATCTTCAGCTGCAAGGAATATAATCAATCTGATTTCGTTATTGGCCATCTGGTTATGTCAATGTGTAGAGTCATCTCTTGTGTTGTTGGAAATGGGTGTTTGCTATGATCAGTGCGTTCTCTTCACAAAATTGTTAGTTGTAGCCCTGTTTCATTTTGTACTCTAAGGCCAAACTTGCCTGTTACTCCAGGTATCTCTTGACTTCCTAATTTTGCATTCCAGTCCCCTGTGATGAAAAGGACATATTTTTTCTTGTTAGTTCTAGAAGGTCTTGTAGACCATCATAGAACCATTCAACTTCAGCTTCTTCAGCATCAGTGGTTGGGCATAGACTCGGGTTATTGTGATATTGAATGATTTGCCTCGGAAACAAACAGAGATCATTCTGTAGTCTTTGAGACTGCACTTCCTAAGTCCTGCAGTTTGCACTCTGTTGTTGACTATGATTACCTCTGCATTTCTTCTAAGGGATCCTTGCCCACTATAGTAGATGTAATGGTCATCTGAATTAAATTCACCCATTCCAGCCCATTTTAGTTCACTGACTTTTAAAATGTCGATGTTCACTTATGCCGTCTCCTGTTTGACCACTTCCAATTTACTTTGATTCATGGACCTAACATTCTGGATGGATGTTCTATATGGATATAACATAACTATAAATATATGAAGAATTTTATCCTAATAAAAATGAAAATTTGGATGAAATTTAGAAAAATTCCTAGGAAAACATAATTTAACAGAACTGATTCAAGAATAGATAATGTGAACTAAAGAACTGAATTAGTAGTTAACAGTTTTTACTGCAAACAAACCCTAGTCTCAAATATGTTTATGAAGAATACTAAAAATCCTTTTGAGTATATGTAAATATAACTTCCTAAGAACGACAGAAGAAATGCCAGCTTTCAGTTCACTAAATGAAGCTGGTGAAATCAATACCAACAATTCATGGGTAAGACAAGGAAGAAAATTCACATGCCAATCTAAGGATGCAGAAATCTTAAAATGTAAGCAGACTGTTAAGCAATAAGTAACTCATTATAATAAAGTTGGATTTATTCTAGGAATGTGACATTAGTTCAACATTAGAATATCTACAGATGTTATTTACCCAAGAGAAAGAAAAGATATTTTAATCTCAGAGGATATAGAAAACTTTTGAAAAATTCAATATAGTTTATTTGAAACTCCTAGCTAGTTAGAAAGAGAAGTAAATTTTCTTTACTTAATAAAGGGTTCCTATTAATTTTAATTTAAATTTATTTATTTTAATTGGAGGCTAATTACAATATTGTATTGGTTCTGCCACACATCAACATGAATCCACCACGGGCATACACATGTTCCCCATCCTGAACTCCCCTCCCACCTCCCTCCCCGTACCATCCCTCTGGGTCGTCCCAGTGCACCAGCCCCAAGAATCCTGTATCGAACCTGGACTGGTGATTCATTTCTTATATGATATAATACATGTTTCTATGCCATTCCCCCAAATCATCCCACCCTCTCCCTCTCCCACAGAGTCCAAAAGACTGTTCTATAGTGAGCTTTATACTTACATTTGAGTCATTAAAACTATTTCTCTTAAAATTAGAAGTGTGAGTATAATGAATGAAAATGAATAAGTTATAGCGGTGCATATTATCATGAAAAGAATGTGAAAGTGAAAGTTGCTCAGTTGCGTCCAACTCTTTGGGACCCCATTGCACTCCATAGTCCATGGAAGTCTTCAGGCCAGAATACTGGAATGAGTAGCCTTCCCCTTCTCCGGGGGATCTTCCCAACCCAGAAATCGAACCCAGGTCTCCTGCATTGCAGGTGGATTTTTTACCAGCTGAGTCACAGGGGAAGCTCTACAGATATTAACATGAGTGAATACCACATCATAAAGCTTTACCTAACAAAGAGTAAGCCATGTAAGAATCCATGCAAAAGGTTTCCATTTATATAAAGGTTGAGACATGCAAAACTAAACCATATATCTATCTACTTATATGTATAGAGTGGTACAGGCATATATGATAAGTTATAAAAAAGAGAGAATATTTAATGCAAAATGTAAAAATGGAGTGGGTGTAGAGAGAGGGTGCATAGCCACATCAAGAGCTTTAAAGTCACTGGGCACAATTAATTTTCTTTCTTTTTTAAAAAATTTATTTAATAAATAATTAAGTACATGAATTCCCAACCCTGAACCCTTCTCCCACCACCCTCTCCATATTATCTCTCTGGGTCATCCCAGTGCACCAGCCCCAAGCATCCTGTATCCTGTATAGAACCTAGACTGGGAGAATGGCATTGAAACATGTATACTATCATGTAAGAAATGAAAAGCTAGTCTAGGTTTGATACAATTCATTTTCATAAGCTGCATTGTTTCATGGATGCTTTATTATTATTATTTACTCTTATTCTTGGTATGAAGTAGTTCTTAAAATGTAATAAAATATATTACAATAGGATGATAAATCTGAGAATAGCTTATGTTACAAGGTGCTCATTAAATTTAATAAATATTTGTTAAATCTAGTCTGTATGAGGCATTTTTCTAGGTACTGGCTTAATACTAGCACTATTTAGCATGTTTACTTATTTTCTTATTAGGACCAAATTGCCTTGTGGAGCAAATAGGTTAGAAGTTATTATGTCCTTTTTAAAGAAGCAAACTACTCTTCTGTCAAGTTGCACTACTTGTCTATGTTGAAAAGAAACAAGAATTAAAAGACATACCTTAAGCTTGTTTCTCATGACCACCTCCCCTCAGTAATCGCCCTTTCTAAATAATAGCTCTTGTGACAAATAATAGCCAGTGTTGAAATTCAATTATATCTTGAGTTTAAAACATTTGTTTAATACTTTTGCATATGTTTTTAATACATTTGTTTATCCTGTTTTTCCCTATTAGTGTCGAGTTCTTGAGTAGATGAATGATATAAATATTTATATTCCCCACTTCTTAGCACAGTGACAGACACATACTGGAAAAAACCATAGCTTTGACAAGACGGACGTTTGTTGGCAAAGTAATGTCTCTGCTTTTTAATACGCTGTCTTGATTGGTCATAGCTTTTCTTCCAAGGAGTCTTTTAATTTCATGGCTGCAGTCACCATCTGCAGTGATTTTGGAGCCCCAAAAAATAAAGTCTGTTAATGTTTCCACTGTTTCCCCATCTATTTCCCATGAAGTGATGGGACCAGATGCCATGATCTTCGTTTTCTGAATGTTGAGTTTTAAGCCAACTTTTTCACTTTCATCAAGAGGCTCTTTAGTTCTTCTTCACTTTCTGCCATAAAGGTGGTGTCATTTGCATATCTGAGGTTATTGATATTTCTCCCAGCAATCTTGATTCTAGCTTGTGCTTCATCTAGCCTGACATTCTGCATGATGTACTCTGCATATAAATTAAATAAGCAGGGTGAAAATAAATAGCCTTGACCTACTCCTTTCCCAATTTTGAACAAGTCTATAGTTCCATGTCTGGTATGAACTGTTGCTTCTCGATCTGCGTATAGGTTTCTCAGGTGTCAGGTCAGGTGGTCTGATATTCCCATCTCTTGAGGAATTTTCTGCAGATGGTTGTGATCCACACAGTCAAAGGCTTTGGCATAGTCAATAAAGCAGAAAGAGATATTTTTCTGGAACTCTCTTGCTTTTTCTATAAAACAGATTTTGGCAATTTGATTTCTTATTCCTCTGCCTTTTCTAAATCCAGCTTGAACATTTAGAATTTCTCAGTTCATGTACTGTTGAAGCCTAGCTTGAAGAATTTTGAGCATTACTTTGCTAGCATGTGAAATGAGTGAAACTGTGTGGTAGTTTTAACATTCTTTGCCATTGCTTTTCTTTGGGATTGGAATGAAAACTGACCTTTTCTAGTCCTGTGGTGACTCTAAGTTTTCCACATTTCCTGGCATATTGACTGCAGCACTTTTGCAGCATCATCTTTTAGTATTTGAAATAGCTCAACTGGAATTCCATCACCTCCAATAGCTTTGTTCTTAGTGATCCTTCCAAAGGTTCACTTGACTTCACACTCCAGGATGACTGGCTCTAGGTGAGTGATCACACCATCATGGTTATTTGGATCATTAAAATCCCTTTATTAGCTAACTCTTTTCTAGTCCCTCATTGTCATATCCTTCATAGAACTAGAAAAGAAGTAAAAGAAGTTGTCTGTGATTCTAAGAATTGCATGCTGATTTAGGAGATGAGAAATATGTAAACCAAACTATTAGAATTCAACACAGCATTCTTCCTTGAAACCCTCGCTCGTGGGTCATAAGTTGTACTGTCCCCCAAAACTAACGTGGGATGAAATTTAGTACTATGTAGTGTTAATTCATGTTCTTAGGGATTCCCACCCCCCAACTTCCAGATGTTCAACCTGGTTTTAGAAATGGCAGAGGAACCAGAGATCAAATTGCCAACATCCGCTGGATCATGGAAAAAGCAAGAGAGTTCCAGAAAAACATCTACTTCTGCTTTATTGACTATGCCAAAGCCTTTGACTATGTGGATCACAGTAAACTGTGGAAAATTGTGAAGGAGATGGGNATGTGAAGAGTTGACTCATTGGAAAAGACTCTGATGCTGGGAGGCATTGGGGGCAGGAGGAGAAGGGAATGCAGAGGACAAGATGGCTGGATGGCATCATTGACTCAATGGACATGAATTTGAGTAAATTCCAGGAGTTGGTGATGGACATGGAGGCCTGGCATGCTGTGATTTTTGGGATCACAAAGAGCCGGACACAACTGAGCGACTGAAGTGAACTGAAGGGGGAAAAATATGGGAAGTAATAAAGAGACTATGTAATAGGAGTAGACAATTCACACTTAATGTTTGTTGAACTCTAGCTTAGGAAAGCACTTTTAAGGCATATTATTAGAAGGCCAAATAGATCAATTTTTATGTTTATTTATTGTTTATTCATTGAGCTTTCCAAGTTGTTCAGTGGTAAAGAATCCACCTGGCAATCAGGAGATGTGTGTTCAATCCCTGGTTTGGGAAGATTACCTGGAGAAGGCAATAATTACCCAATCCAGTTTTCTTGCCTTGGAAATCCCATGGACAGAGGACCCAGGGATTGAACCCAGATCTCCTGCATTGGCAGACAGGTTCTTTACCATCTGAGCCTCTAAGGAAACCCAAATACTCATGGAACTTACACAAAAATAGATCAAAGGCAAAATAGAAAACTTCAATAAATTCTGCAAAGTAGAATAGAGTGAACAATGAATGACATTAGGAACATGTTTTGTCTACTTTTTTTTAGTCTAAATATTACAATTCTGACTTTTTCTACTTAATTCTTTGTAAAGATATCTGCTGTTAATTAAATTTTCTGTTTATTTTAAATTTTAGTTAATTTCTGCTTTTGTCATTATTAACTTCTACTTTTTAATTTTTGAAGGTTAATTTTGCTTTTTCTTAACATTATTTTTTACTGTGCTGGGTCTTTATTGCTGTGTGGGATTTTCTCTAGTTGCAGTTGCAGCCTTTTCATTGCAGTTGCTTCTCATTGCAGTTGTTGTAGAGTGCGGGCTCTATGGCATGCCAGCTTCAATAGTTCCAGACATAGGCTCAGTAGTAGTGGCTCCTGGACTCTAGAACACAGGCTCAGTAATTGTGGCACATGGGCTTAGTTGCCCCATAGTATATAGGATCTTCCCAGACCAGGGACCCATGTCTCCTGCATTGGGAGGAGAATTTTTTTTACCACTAAGCCACCAGGAAAGACCAATTTTGCTCTTGTTTTGTATCTTGAGTACATTTATTTAATTTTAGTCTTCCTCATTTTTTTCTTAATGTCTTAAATTTATTCATGGTGCCATATTCCTCTCTGGATACATTATATTTGAGAGGCAGTATTTTTTACTTTGGCTTCCTAGGTGGCACTAGTGCTAAAAACCTCACCTGCCAATGCAGGAGATGAAAGAGATTTGATATAAGAGACACGAGTTCCATCCCTGGGTCAGGAAGATCTCCTGGTGGAGGGCATGGCAACCCATGCCAGTGTTCTTGCCTGGAGAGTCCCATGGACAGAGGAGCCTGCCTGGGCTACAGTCCATAGGGTAGCAAAGAAACAGATATGACTGAAGTGACTTAGCAAGCTCATGGGTTTACTTATGGGCTCTCTATTCTGTTCCATTGATCTATGAATCCATTTTTGTGATAATACCATGGCACATACTGTAGGCTTTTGATTTGTGGTTATCATGAACTTCATATACATTGACCCATATTTATATCTGAGGTTCGTGACACTGTATGGGAGACAGGGATCAAGACCATCCCCAGAGAAAAGAAATGCAAAAAAGCAAAATGGTTGTTTGGGGAGGCCTTACAAATAGCTGTGAAAAGAAGTGAAGAAAAAAAAACAAAGGAGAAAAGGAAAGATTTAAGCATCTGAATGCAGAGTTCCAAAGAATAGCAAGAAGAGATAAGAAAGACTTCTTCAGTGATCAGTGCAAGGAAATAAAGGAAAAGAAGAGAATGGGAAACACTAGAGATCTCTTCAAGAAAATTAGAGATACCAAGGGAACATCATGCAAAGATGGGCTTGATAAAGGACAGAAATGGTATGGACCTAACAGAAGCAGAAGATATTAAGAAGAAGTTGGAAGAATACACAGAGGAACTGTACAGAAAAGATCTTCAGGACCTGGATAATCACGATGGTGTGATCACTCATCTAGAGCCAGACATCCTGGAATGTGAAGTCAAGTGGGCCTTAGGAAGCATCACTATGAACAAAGCTAGTGGACGTGGTGGAATTCCAGTTGAGCTATTTCAAATCCTGAAAGATGATGCTGTGAAAGTGCTGCACTCAATGTGC
>SJYA01003057.1:202897-215423 GCA_006410615.1 Neotragus moschatus
AGTTCCTCTTCACTTTCTGCCATAAGGGTGGTGTCATCTGCATATCTGAGGTTATTGATATTTCTCCCAGCAACCTTGATTCCAGCTTGTGTTTCTTCCAGTCCAGCGTTTCTCATGATGTACTCTGTATAGAAGTTAAATAAGCAGGGTGACAATATACAGCCTTGACATACTCCTTTTCCTATTTGGAACCAGTCTGTTGTTCCATGTTCAGTTCTAACTGTTGCTTCCTGACCTGCATACAGATTTCTCAAGAGGCAGGTCAAGTAGCCTGGTATTCCCATCTCTTTCATAATTTTCCACAGGCTAGCAGTCTGTTAATGAAAGAAAGGAGTGTCTCAAAACTTAGAATGGCACCAGGCCCCTCACCCATAAGATGCATTTTGGGATAATCTTGGCACCAAATGGTTTATATTGGGCCATAAAATGGTTAACTTGAATCTTGAAGAAGGGCAGATCACCATGCAAATAGTTTCATTTACATAGATTAGAGGAACAATATCTGAGTATAACATACTGGTTTATCAAGTAGCTTCTGAGTTAAAAGATGGAACAGACTTGAAGACAGTTTGGGGTAAAAGCATAGTACATTAGCATAGCTTAAGATAAACATTTCCATAAGAAAAGGGCATTGGTTAACTTCAGGTGAAACCAGGTGTCATGGCAACACAGAATTTTAAGAGAAACATCCTTTAAATTTGTATAGAGAAGGAAAAAATATCGCTAGTTCGTTTCCTCCCGCCGCTTAAGAGAGAGAAAAATGTCTGACACTTGCAGGCTATTTCCTCCCTTTGGAGACCCCTGGCTTTCCTGCCTGTTACCCTCTCAGTAGAGAGGGAAAGGAAATGTTTCATCTTTGTTTACAAAGGTATACTTTATCAACTTGTTATAGGTTGTAGTGTAAGAGGTATTTTTTTTTTTGTAGAAAATAAAGAGATGTATTACAGAAAAAGTAATTGTTGTATTACAAAAAAAGTCATAAATTATGAATAATATTTATCAGTACATTCAGTCTCACATAATTAATTCCTGTTGATCTGGATGAAGTTGTTAGGTTTTCCATTAGGGTTTTTTATAATTTCTTAGCCAACTTAGTGATATAATCTAAAAATTATCAGAAATATACTTGTAACAAATCATTTTTAGGGATCTTCTTGAGGAATTTCATTTTATAAAAGCATCAGAGTAAAACAATGATTGTTTATAAACAACAAGACTTCAACGCCTGAATAAACATAAAGGTTTACACTTTGGGTGCATATATAGGGATCCTTTAATAAGATAGTTTTCCAGTGAGAAAATCTTTATGTGGACTGGCAGAAAACTTCTCACAGGAACATACCATTAAGGATGAATATTAGAACAAAATTGAGGTTAGTCTTATTTGGGACTGTCATGCCAGTTTGATTAATCAGTAAATCAATCTACTTTAGTTTCAGAGCTTAAAGACTCAGGTTTCTTAATAGCAGTGATTACGGCATTTTGTAGTACTTATCTGGGAGAAAAAGTGCTTTTGGTTCTAAGAGATTTGCCTTAAAGTTTTCTTTTAATGAAAGTTTGTTTTCCACTAGGGGCAACTGCATTCTTAAGTTCATATTTTCCTTTTTAAAAAAGAGGGATAATATTGCTCCTTTCTGCAGTAATGAAATTGGAATTCCCAGCCCATGCTTCTAAACACTATGTTATAGTGTCTATAGCTGGAGACTGGTAGACAATCTGGCTTGGAAACTAAATTTGAAGGAACCATACCAAATATCAAGCTAAGTAATTTGGAATTTGTTAAATGATTATTTGATTGCTGAAGGGAGAAAATCAATCGAATGTTGTGGGAAGATTAATCAATTGTCATGTGTAGATCCCTGGTGGCTCAGATGGTAAAGAATCTGCCTGCAGTGCAGAAGACCTGGGTTTGATCTCTGGGTCCGGAAGATCCCCTGGAGATGGGAATGGCAACCCCCTCCAGTATTCTTGCCTGAAGAATTCCATGGACAGAGGAGCCTGGGGGCTATAGTCAATGGGGTCACAAAGAGTCAGGCATAACTGAGTGACTAACATAACACATGTGTAGATTAATTTGTAGGACTAGATGGTTGGAGGCAAAAAGAATCAAAAGATTTTTTTAACATTTAGAGTAAGAGATAATAAGTATTAAAACTAGGACAGTTGAAATGGAAAGGGAAGAGATATATATAAAGAAGGAAGAGTTGACAGTTGTGACACAAAGGATGAGAATGGAAAATGGCCCAAGATGGCTTAGAAATTAAACAGATCTATGATTAGAAGAATGGTGGCATCATATCCTCAATAGGGTGAATGAACTGAATTGGTAGAAGGAAGATCTGATATGAAGTGGAGGAGACAGACAAAAATAAATTATTAAAAGCTTTTGAGTATTCAAATATATTTTTTAGAGTTAGTCTTATGAAGGAGAATCATTTGAACACATGTAAATATGGTATGTTAACTGAAATAAATAATCTAACATTCCCATAACTATTTTTTAAAGTATTAATTAAAATTCTTCCAAGTCCAGAAGATTCTCTAGTCTCTAGTGTTATTTTAGCAAAGATGCCCATGATTCCCTCTTCATATAGATGCAATTAGTAATCAGATTATCACAAAGTCTTTGGAATGTTATATTTACCATGTAAAGTGATAAATTATGGTCACTTTATTTCTGCCAAATGTAGCAAATTTTCTATCTAACATGGCCAATCTGTTGGACAAAGCACTTTGCTCAAAATGGATAGGTGTTTGAGGTATATCCTGAGAATAAACTGAGATAAAGAAATGTAAAGTAACTTAAGTTACTGATCTGCTCTTATCTTTAAAAATTTAGTAAAATATAATTTTTTTTGTGTTTGATCTTGTGAGTTCCAGTTTTAATTTATAGGAATCTGGTTTTGCTTGAATAAAAATATGGAGGGTGGAAAATTTTAGTCTTTGTTTTTAGGACACAGTTAGATTAAACTAGGTTAGTGGTATGGGTCATAATAGAGCGCCATGCTTTCCTCTTTAGGATGTTGATTGCTGCTTTATTACAGAGAACATTGTACAATGGCCATACTATTCATAGACTTTGGCACCTATAGATTTTGTTAGTGGCAGGTATTCACTGCTAAGTTTAAGATTTTGGGTTAGCTATGGATTTATCATTTACGAGCTTTGTTTGCACATTTTAGTATTTATAGTGGATTTGGAAAGGTGAGAGAGGTGGCAGGTAATTATACTTCAAAATCTCNCAATGGCCATACTATTCATAGACTTTGGCACCTATAGATTTTGTTAGTGGCAGGTATTCACTGCTAAGTTTAAGATTTTGGGTTAGCTATGGATTTATCATTTACGAGCTTTGTTTGCACATTTTAGTATTTATAGTGGATTTGGAAAGGCGAGAGAGGTGGCAGGCAATTATACTTCAAAATCTCATTAAACTTTATGCTCTGAGTAGAATTTCAAAGCTTATTCTCTCAGAACAGTTGAAAAGAAAAAAAAATCTTTGTAAACTCTAAATAGAAATTTTTGTTGAAAATACTATAGATTATAAAGGAAATACTGTTAACATATTAGTTTTTATAATAAGTAGCTTAATGGTTGAAAGAAATGGCAAAATATCTCATGTTTTCTTCCATAGATCTGGGGCTGTCTTCGTGGGTATACAACCTTCTCAGTGACACAGGACCCCATGTTTGGAAGTTTTATTTTAATAAAATAAATTTATTTTATTTATTAAATTAAATAAATCTGACCATACTTATTTTAATCATCTGAAGTTGCTGTCTTGAAATTCTGCATACATTTTTAACAAAGGGCTCTGAATGTTTTCATTTTGAATCCCCTATGGCCACCCAACTATATGAAAGTGAAAGTGAAAGTGAAGTCACTCAGTCGTGTCCCACTCTTTGCAACCCCATGGACTAGCCTACCAGGCTCCTCTGTCCGTGGGATTCTCCAGGCAAGAATACTGGAGTGGGTTGCCATTCCTGCCTAAATCCTTTGGCTACTTTCAGATGAACTTGTACTTTGCTAAGTTCCTATTACCTGATCCCAGATCACTTTTAACATGTGAAATTCAAGATAGAGTTGTAACTAAAATGAAGTCTGCTAATTTAGGTTGATTACTGACATCTAAGCAGTTTGGACTAAGTAAAAGATATATATTCACAAAATCTTAGCTCTATTAGCGACAAATGACCACTTGAAGTTGAATAAATAATTTAGTATGCGGGATCCAAAAGAGGAAAGACCAAAAGCCCCAGAGCAAAGGGAAAAAATGAAAAATGAATAGACATGAAGTGCCTGCCAATACTCTCTTTGACTCTTCTCCAAGCCTGCTGCTGCTGCTGCTGCTAAGTCGCTTCAAAGCCTACTGTAAGCCAGTCAACTGGCGTGTGTCATATCCTGCACATGGAAAAGCAGTCTGTGTAAATGTATACACGTGCAGATGCATGGATCTGTCATGCAGCTGCCAGAGGTTATATTTGTTAAGCAGCCTACAATGGCCATGAGTTTTGAAGAAGCGTAGTTGCTTTGAGAGAGGCCAGTTATTCTTGTTTGATAGGCATAGCGGCTTCTTCAATGCCTAGAATGAGTCTGATTTTATTTTTCTTCTTCCACTACTTAGTCATGTGACTTTTGGACTGGTATATGGACTCAGCATTATGGAGATAGAGGGAGGCCAGAGGTAGAGTTGGAATTCTGGTGATAGATGCAGCAGTGTGGTAAACAGATTTAGCCATCAGGCGACTGGTCCAGAGATTGAAGAAGCGTCAGTTGAAAGCAACTGACATCTTGATGAAAAACAGATGCGGCACATCACACTGCGACACCTCATACAGAAGGTAGTGAGAATAACACTATGGAATTTCTAAATTTGAATATTTCTAATCTGAGTATAGAGCTTAAATGTAATATTAATAAGATGCAATGTGTATGGTGTTTATGCTCCAGATATCATTGAAAAGGTGAATGAAAAGTATATACATGACTCTCTTTTGGGCTTGGGGATATTAATGAGGATGGGGCAGTAGACTGAGAATCATTTTCTCTCTGATACATGATCAGTGGGCATTTTGGGGGTAATGAAACACAAGAGCGACTTGAGCTGGGGAAAGCATGAGTGTTTTGACTTCCTGCAGACCCCCACTCACTGATCCTCAGTATAAGAGGATTTGGAGGAAGGGGTCACTTTACCTGTAGCACACAGACTACAGTTTGCCAGAGAGCAGGAGAGTCACAGTGCTGATAGCAACCAAGGATCCTGACTCTAAAGGAACTTTGTGCTCTTTTCGGGAGCATTTGCCTTACCTTACTTTGAAAGTCTCCTTAACTTGAACTGTTGGGTGCTCTACTCTTTTCATCAACTGTAAGAGTTTACATTTGTGATGTGTTTACATTACAGTGATGACTCATGTAATCACTCAGGATATTTTGAAATTTCATCACATTTTTTTCCCTGCCAGATCTTCAAATATGAAATGAGCAGATATAGTCACAATTAAGTTATATTGAAAACCCTTTAAATTTATTAATTTCTTATCCAGACTATAGAAAAATATTCCTATTCATTCTTACCTAAATTAGGTTTCATTGACACCTGATATTTCTTTCCTATTAGCTGTCTTGATATATACCCTGTTAGTCTCTCTCTAGATAAAGTGATCCTTCCAAGTACTGACTTTGACCTTCTATTCAATTACTTTTAGGGAGAAAGAGAGCTTACCACAATTTTGCTTAGCATTCATAAAGGTAAACTAGTGTTTTATGGCAACCTGAGTAGAAAACTTTCAAATGGAGCCCAAAAAACTTCCAAATGGAATCTTTCTTCGTGGCGTTATGNACCAGGCTCCTCCACTCATGGGATTTTCCAGGCAAGAGTACTGGAGTGGGGTGCCATTGCCTTCTCCAGATTTATACCTAGTTGTTACACTATTTTCAGGTACTGTTAATGATATTATATTTTAAATTTAAATTTCCACATATTTACCACTTATATATAAAAATACAATAGATTTATAAGTATTTATCTTATATCCTGTTGTTGTTTAGTTGCTAAGTCATGTACAACTCTTCTGTGACCCTGTGGACTGGGGCCTGCCAGGCTCCTCTGTCCATGGGATTTCCCAGGCAAGAAAACTGGAGTGGGTTGCCATTTCCTTCTTTAGGGGATCTTCCTGTCTAAGGGATCAAACCTGAATCTCTTGTATTGGCAGATAGATTCTTTACCATTGAGCCACCAGGGAAACCTTTATATCCTATAATCTTG
The DNA here is from genome assembly GCA_006410615.1 of Neotragus moschatus. Classification (NCBI taxonomy): domain Eukaryota; kingdom Metazoa; phylum Chordata; class Mammalia; order Artiodactyla; family Bovidae; genus Neotragus; species Neotragus moschatus. The sequence continues at coordinate 209,163 of SJYA01003057.1, forward strand.
TATCCTGTAGTCTTGTATCATATAACCTTGCCCAACTCACTTGAGTTCAAGGTTTTGGGTGCTTTTTTGTTCTTGTTTTTAGATTCCTTGTTTTCAACATAGAAATTCATGTCTTGTACACATTCAGGTAGTTTTATTTCTTCCTTTTTTATTGAATATAGTTGATTAACAAACTTACGTAGCTTATATAAGTTTCAGGTATACAGCATTGTGATTCGGTACTTTTGTAGTTTATATTCCGTTAAAAGTTATTAGACAATAATGGCGACATTTCCTTGTTGCTTATTTAATTTATACACAGTAATTTGCAGTGAAAAATTTATTTTAAAATTCATTTTTAATTGCAGGATAATTGCTTTACAATATTGTGTTGGTTTCTGCCATCTATCAATATAAATCATTTAGTTCAGTTCAGTCGCTCAGTTGTGTCTGACTCTGTGAGCCCATGGACTGCAGCATGTGAGGCCTCCCTGTCCATCACCAACTCCTGGAGTTTACTCAAACTCATGTCCATTGAGTCGGTGATGCCATCCAACTATCTCATCCTCTGTTGTTCCCTTCTCCTCCTACCTTCAATCTTTCCCAGCATCAGGGTCTTTTCCAATGAGTCAGTTCTTCACATCAGTTGGCCAAATATTGGAGTTTCAGCTTCAGCATCAGTTCTTCCAATGAATATTCAGGACTGATCTCCTTTAGGATGGACTGGTTGGATCTCCTTGCAGTCGAAGGGACTCTCAAGAGTCTTCTCCAACACCACAGTTCCAAAGCATCAATTCTTTGATGCTCAGCTTTCTTTATAAATCAGTCAGGGACATATAGAGGTCCCCTGCCTCTTAACAATGATATCCAAATAATGCATATCGATATTTGACTCTTCACCCTTCCCTTACCCCATAGATAACCACTAGTTTTCTATATCTGGTAGTCTATCTTGCTAGATATATTTATTTTTAGATTATATACAGAGATGATATTATACAATATTTGTCATTATTTGACTTATTTTACTTGGCACAGCATTTTCTAGGTTCATCCACATTGCTACAAATGGCAGAATTTCATTCCTTTTTATGGCTTAATAATGTTCATTTTGGTATAATATATCTTCTTTATCCATTGGTCTGTTATTGGACACTTGGGTTGATTCCACTATTGTGAATATTGCTGCTGTGAACATTGAAGTGCATGTATCTTTCCAAATTAGCGTCTTCGTTTTTTCCAGGGATATACCCAGAAGTGGAATGGCTGGGATAGCTGGCGGTTCTATTTTTAGTCTTTTTAGGGGCCTCTATACTGTTTCCCATACTAGTGACACCAGTTCACATTCTCATCAGCAGGGTGCAGGTGTTCCCTTTACTCTGCATCCTTTTCAACAATTGTTATTTGCTGCCTTTTTGATGATAGCCTTTCCGACAAGTGATAATGATATCTCATTGTGGTTTTGATTTGCATTTCTTTAATAATTAGTGATGTTGCACATCTTTTTCATGTGTTTTATGGTTGACTCTCAGTCCTTTCTAGTGGGATTTTCCCTTTTCTGTGGATTTTTATTTCTTTTCTACTTTAAGAGTACCTTTTAACATTATTTTTATGGTAGATTTAGTATTGGTGAATTTTTAGTTTTTCTTGTCTGAGAAGTTCTTTTAACTCCTGTTTTAAATGATTATCCTGCTGTGTAGAGTATCCTAGGTTGCAGGTCTTTCCCTTTTAGTATTCCTAGTGTATCATGCCGCTCTCTTCTGGCCTGGAAAGTTCTGCAGAGAAATTAGCTAATAGCCTTATAGAGGTTCCTTTGTGTATTTTTTTTCTTGCTGCTTTTGGAATTCACTCTTTAACTTTTGCAGTTTTAACTATGATACGTCTTTGTTGTGAATCTTGTTTGGAACCCTCTGCGCTCCCTTTGAGGAAGCTTCCAGGTGGTGCAGTAGTAAAGAATCTGCTTGCCAGTGCAGAAGATGCAAGATGTGGATTCGATCCCTGGATTGGGAAGATTCCCTGGAGTGAGAAGTGGCAACCCGCTCCCCAGCATGCTTGCCTGGAAAATTCCATGGACAGAGGATCCTGGCAGGCTACAGTCCATGGGGTCGCAGAGTCAGACATGATTGAGCACACAGGGCACGGCACAAGGTAGTGCTTCCTTTAGCTTGATATCTGAATCCTTGTTTGGGTTTGGGGAGTCTTCAATGATAATTTCAAGTATATTTTTTTATCCTCCTTCCCTCTCCTTCTCCTGGGATTCCTATAATGTGAATATTGGTACACTTAGTGTTATCTCAGAGATTTCCTAAATTGTTTTCATTAAAAAATTTTTTTTTCTTTTTACTACTCTGACTGATTACCAATATTGTTTTCCAGATTACTTATGCATTCGTATCTGTTACTTAGTCTGCTATTCATTCCTTCTAGTATGTATTTTATTCCAGCTTTTGAATTATTCATTCACTCATCTTTTTTTGTATTTTCTAGTTCCTTGTTAAAGTCTTCACTGTGTACATCAATTTTCCCCCAACTCACTTAACGTTTTTATTACCGATGGTTTGAATTCTTTATCTGATAAATTGGTTTTGTTTCATTAGTTATTTTTTTCCAGAGGTTTTCTCTTTGCTCTTTCAATTCTCTTTCCTCTGGCTTTTAATTTTGCTTAAATTTGTCTCTATGAATTTAGGCGAAACAGTTTCCTTTTGCAGTCTGGAAGGTGCTGTCTTAGGTGGGAGCTTCCCTTACAGACTGCCCCTGGTGCCTTTAGTGGAAGAGCTGGATTTCTCGTGGATGCAAGCCTGTCTTTCTTCAGAGTATGCTGACAGCTCTCTTGTTGGTAGGGGGTGAGCTGGAGATGGAGGGGCTAGAGCTGGGGCTGGGTGTGAGGTGGGACTACCCTTCTGCTCAGTGGCCATAACTGCATATTGAGAGGTGGAATCTGATCCCAAGCTGCTGGAGTAGACTCCCTAAGAGTCGGATCCCAGCTGGCTCTGTTCCCTTTAAGTGTGTGTTTTCCCCTTCATTGTTCTGGGAACCTTGTCCCAGCTGGCGTGGAAGTGGTCCTCAAGCAAGTGGCCCTGTGTGGGCTCTTGGCTTGTGTTGGACATGGACAGAGGTCCGATGCATTGTCTGTATGGGTGTCCATGGTTTCTCTCAGATGCAGCACTCATGGCAAACTTCCTTTTGCCCTCATAGCCAGTTGCTGCCTCTACTGTTTAGTGGAGTAGCCAGCTTTGCAGGACAGGCAGGGCCTGTGTGGCCTCCTGACAAGTATCATGATGTGAGTTGCGGTAGAGCATGCCCTGTCAGAGATCTGGACTGCTTCTTACGTACTTTTTTTGAGTAGGTAGCAACAGTGGCCCCTGCTGCCTCACCCAAGCTCCACCGTGGGACCGGGATGCCTCTGCCTCCCATGGTCGCATCGTTTCCCCAGTCCTGGGTGTGCTCGATCCAGTGTCACGTTGTGACATGAAGTGAGCAGAGCTGGAGCGTTTGCTTCTCTTGGGCTAGAGGGCATGTTGTGAGCCCAGGTCATGAAAACCTGGCAGCTGCTAGAGCAAACTTCTCTGCCCTTCCTCTGGAGCAAGACTGCACATGCATGCACCTCAAGAGGGAGTCCAAGCTTCCCACCGCCTTTCAGTTCCATAGCCTTCCAGGGGTCCTTCAACCACCTAAGAGGGTTTGTCTCCCCTGCACAGGACCTCAGGGCTGGGGTATCTAATCTGTGGCTCCATCTGCTTACTCCATCCAAGTGGTGTCTGCTTGTGTAATAATCCTTTCCTCTGGGTCCCCTTCTGGAGGCTCAGGTCCCAATCCGGATGTTTTTCTTCCCTTCCTCCCTATGGATGTATCTTTCTCAAAGTCTTGGTTTTATAGGAATCATTAAGCCAGATTAGTTTCCATTGAGAATTTTTCTACATGTAGATGTATTTTGGTTGTGATTGTGGGAGGAGGTGAGCTCTATGTCCTCTGACTTGGCCATCTTGATCCAAAGTCCTCTGTTTCTTCCTTTTAAAGCTGTATGCCTTTTATTTATTTTTTTATGCTTCATTGCACTGTCTAGAACTTCAAGCCTTATGTTGAATAAGGGTGGTGAGAGCTAATATCCTTGCCTTCTTGATTTTCTTAGGATGAAAGCATTCAGCCTTTTACTATTATGGCCATACCTTTGATTTTTTTTTTAGTTAAAAGAAGGTATAGAAGTTGTCCTCTATTTTTTACTTTTCTGAGAGTCTTTATCATTAAAAGGTGTTGAATTTTGTCAGAAATCTACTTTTTCTGCATCAATTGACATGATCATGTGATTTTTCTTCTGTAACCTATTAATATGATGGATTACATTAGCTGATATTCAAATATTGAACTAACATCTGTTACGTACCTGGTATTGAAAAAGAGAATATAAGGATGAATTAGCAAAATGTGTTCCATGCTTTCAGAAATCCAACAGCCTAGTGGTGATACAGAAATAAAATAATAGTCTCTTAAATTAATATAAAACAACAAATTGGTATAGAAATGAGAGAAATGTACAGGGTACTTAAGACTAAATTTGAAACTAAAGGAGGAGAGATGGTATGAAAGCCTCTTCATTTTAAGAGCCAAGGAGAGAAAGTTTTTAGCCAGGTGAGGGGAGAGGTGAAGATGAGAAATTACTTTTCAGAAAAACATAATGTTTCTACAGATGCACTGCAGTGAGAAAGACCTTAGTCCCTAGAAAGACCTGAAAGAAAGCCAGAGTAAATTCAGTCTTGAGATATCAGAGAACTGTAGTATGGGTTGATGCAGGGCAGAGATCATGCTAGGCATTTAAGCTTGTGCCAGCAATCTGAAATATTAAGCAAAATGCAGTAGGTACCGGATTTGGAGGGGGTCAAGAATGAAGGGTGGACTACTGCAAAAGCCATGTTGATGGTTTGCATAGTGAAAAATCAGGACTAAATGACTCGTATGCTTGTTCATTTAAGCTAAAAAAAAAACTTAAGTGTTTTATTCTAAGAATTTCCAAGCATCCAAGGTCTTTTCCTTTTCTTATAATACCTTGATTTAATCTTTGTAGTGCTAGTAACTCAAAGGCAAAGCTCTTATTGGATTTGTAATCCAATGAGAAATATAGCCCTCATGTATGTGCCTGACTTAATGACTCCTGCTGAGGTTGAATTGTGAGATGTTATCCATCTCCTCTCTGAAATATGAATTCAAGCTTAGTGGAGTTCATTGCCCTTAAGGAGTTGGTAATATCACTATATGGTGTGAATTAAAAAAAAAAAAAGCCCATTGATAATATGTTTTAAAGTGGAAAGCAATAGAATGCACACTGTTTATATATTTTCAGCTAGCTAGATGAAACTGCATGCTAACTTTTTACTCTTATCATAAAGTTATCAAGCATTCATGTGTGTGTGTATGCATTATCAGTTGTGTCTGACTCTTTGCGATCTCATGGACTGTCTGTTGCTGGGTAGGCTCTTCTGTCCATGGAATTTCCCAGGCAAGAATACTGGAGAGGGTTGCCATTTCATTCTCCAGGATCAAGCATTCATAAATTAGATTAAAAATATACAAACTTGTTGAAAGTTAAAACAAAATATTAATATGTATTTGTATTTATACATGCATATATTATGTATTTTGAAAATATATTTTTATTAAGTATTCTGTTCAAGTTTGGCTGTTGCTTAGATAGCCATGATGTGTTGTGCTGTGTCTGACTCTTTGTGAGTCTGTGGATTTTAGCCCACCAGGCTCCTCCCTCAAGCCCCTAAATAAACATGATATTTTATATCAAATGCCACCTTTCTCCTTGAAAAGTGATAAACAAAATAATTGACAAATGTAATCTATTTTATATTTATCAAATGATTTTATATTTCATCTTCCTTCTTATCTCTGATAGGCAATTCTAAAATCCATAATTTTTAACAGATTATCTGTGAGAAAAAAACCAGAAACATCTTGAAAATTAGAATATATATGATACCTTAATGGCATAAAATACAAAGTAATTTCATCTTTTGTGATGGTTTAATTAGTTCAATTAAGAAAATGGCGTCTTGCATTCAGATGGTCAGTAGGCAGATGAAAAGTTCCTCAACAACACTGATTATTAAAGAAAGGCTTTACTGGTGGCTCAGTTGGTAAAGAATCTGCCTGTAGTGTGGGAGACCTGGGTTTGAACCCTGGGTTCAGAACATCCATTGGAGGAGGGCATGGCAACCCACTCCAGTATTCTTCCTGGAGAATCCCCATGGAAAGAGGAGCCTGTGGGCTGCAGTCCATGGG
>SJYA01003058.1:0-25700 GCA_006410615.1 Neotragus moschatus
CATGGGATTTTCCAGGCAATAGTACTGGAGTGGGTTGCCATTTCCTTCTCCAGGGGATCTTCCCGACCTGGGGATCAAACCGGGTCTCCTACATTGTAGACAGACGCTTAACTGTCTGAGCCACCAGGGAAGTCCTCATATCTTTAATAATGTTTTATTAGGATAAAATTATAAGTGATTTATAATGTTGTGTTACTTCAGACCACAGCAAACTATATCAGCTATACATACACACCTGCCCTTTTCAGATTCTTTCCCATACAGGTCGTTATGGAGTCTTGAGTATTTACTGGTGTTCTATAGTAGGCCCTTATTATCTATTTTATATACAGTAACTGTGTATGTGTCAATCCCAGTCTCTCAGTTTATCCCCCTCTTACCTCCTAGTAATTGTTTATTTTCTACATCTGTGACCCTATTTCTGTTTTGTAGATAAGTTCATTTATACCTCTTTTTAATTTCCTGATAGCTCAGTTGGTAAAGAATCCACTGCAATGCAGGAGACTCTGGTTCAATTCCTGGGTTGGGAAGATTCGCTGGAGAAGGGATGGGCTCCCCACTCCAGTATTCTTGGTCTTCCCTTGTGGCTCAGCTGGTAAAGAATCCAGGCATAATGCGGGAGACCTGGGTTCGATCCCTGGGTTGGGAAGATGCCCTGGAGAGGGGAAAGGCTACCTACTCCAGTACTCTGGTCTAGAGAATTTCATCGACTGTATAGTCCATGGAGTTGCAAAGAGTCGGACACAACTTTCACTTCATACCCCTTTTTAGACTGCACATATAAGCGATATCAGAGACCTTTCTCTGTGTTATAAGGTGCCAGACACCACTTGGTAAGATCAGTGAGGTGTTGCTATCCTCATTTTGTGGCAAAGAACTTGGAAACTTACAGGGGTTAAGTCACTTTTTCGTTATTATACAGCAGATAAGTTGTAGAATGCTAGAGTTCAGATTTTCTTACTTCTTTCCTTTATCCTAGTCTACCATGTCTCTCTGTCAACATATTCTCAGCTCTTCTTTTGATCATGCTGTTCCTTCTGTTTATGCGGGGGTAACATGATGCCAAAAAATCGCATCCCTACCATCATGAGCTCATTCCTTTTAGTGACTGAAACTGATTTTGAATAAACTCTGATCTCCCCCAAATTTGATGGGAGAAATGGAAAACTTAGCAGAAAGAAAATTCCATATTTGCATCTGGAATTTTTGTTACAGTGATGGAGAAATTTTTAGTGGCAATACAATAGAATTTCTTAATCCATTTCCTTTGAAGCATCTATTGCAGAGGCCCCTGGACTGTCCAGAGGTCAACACGGACAACTCCTATTTCTTCAGGAACCAGTACTGACATCTCATGCAAAATGGAAGGAAGAGGGAAATTTTCAGTACTTGTTCAACTTGCTCAGATCTTGGTGATTAAATGGCCTTTTGTCAGATAATTAAGATTGTATCCCTGGATGCAGATGTTCAAAGGGCTTGGTTATAAATAACATTTATTTAATATGAACAGATCTTGATCCCTTTGTCTGTCTAGGATCACTCAATAAGACTCCTGTTTCAAAATGGATTTAGCTCACAGACTGTTTTATCACCTGCCTTCATCTTGGACCAAAGCGAGAAAAAGGCAAAATGCTTTTGTGTGTGTTTGAATTTGTCCTCTCCTAATAAGAATAGGGAAACACAGTCTAGCCATCCTGACCCCTTTTATCACTTTGCTCACAGCTCTTGTGCCAGTTGTGAAATGGACATTGACAACTGGAGCACTAATGTTTTTATCCTCACATTTTATCCACTTCATGGATAAAAAAGCCTCTAGAGATTCACTCTGCTGGGTGGAACATGGACTTAAACTTGTACCTAGAGGGGGATGAAGTTTAGCCCGTGCTTGTGCTGCTTATGAGGGTGGTTCATTTCACCTTGGGCTGTGACTTCTCTACAGCTACTGTTGCCCTGACATTAGACCTCTGTTTGAGGACAGCTTAGTTGTGGTCAGCTTCTGATTAAAAGCCAGCCACTGCACCATCAGCCTCTTCTCATAGCACCAATTACACAGACTCAAAGCAGTGTCTGTTTGGGGCTAGTTATTCTGGGAATGGCTTTTCTGAGGTGATAGATGCTCTGTGTTTTAAAACAACTGAATAAACAGTCCTGTTTCATTTGAGAGCTCTCAACCACGGAGTGTTTTTTTTTTTTTAACCATTTAGTATGTATTTTCTTATTCACCTAATGTGGATCTACTCCATTTTCTTTGGAATTTTTTATTTAGCTTTTCCTCCTTCTAATAGCTGTCATTTTGAGTTGCTTTAAATTCACATTGTGAAGATCTGTTTACAACTAAGCGAGCCTCCTTCCTTCTTTCCAGCTCTATATAAGTAGTCATATACATCCATCAAGTCTCAGCTAAAATGTTTCCCTTTCAGTGAAGGCTCCTGCATCTTCCTAGGTTTTTAATTTTGTGTGGTTCCATTCCCACAGATCCCAGGACTCTGTGCCTTGGGAGCACAGCCACCCTCCTCTTCTCACAATACTTCTGATATATACTTGAAGATCCTTCCACTATTACAGCACTAGCTATCTTTATGAAACTGATTAACATTCTTTTAAACGCAGAATTAAGCTTGCAAGAAAAACAGGCAACTGGTGTGTGCTAGAAATGAAAAGGTTTCTGGAAACCAGACTGGGAAGGATGGGAGCTAATCCTTCAGTAGATTTGGTGAGTGGTAAGAAATTGTCCATCTCCGCAAACTAGGGACATGAGGTTTAGCACCTACGTGCAGAATGAAAGTGAACTGTGCTGTTACCCAAGGTAGCGAATTGGAACTGAGTCCCCTGCATACAGTAACAAAGGGAGAAGGACTAGGGTGGTGGAGTGTGAAAGAATGGTCCAGAAAAGGGCACCTCGGACACAGACACGGGCTGATGGCAAAACAGTTGCCTGCCTCTGCCTGGACCCTGGGTGGGAGAAATGTCCTGTGTGATAAATATGACCTTAGGTCTGTCCCCCTAGGGCTGAGGTTCTAATTGTTACTATTGATTGGTTCAGGCACCCTCAAGCTGAAGGGAACAAGAATTTTGAATCTTTCTGAAGAGATATCTTGAATGGCTACGTGCTGAAAAAATTGAAAGTTTTAATGAAAGAGAATGGAATTCTAGAAAACTATAATCCAACGGAATTATTTAAAAAGAAGTAGAAAAGTCATGTAAAAGGAAGTGAGATTAGTTTTTAGAAATTTACCCAGTTGCTCCAAGTGCTAATGAAAAGTAGATCCACACCATATACAGGTATTTTCTCCCATACCTTTGAGGAATACATAATTTTATCTTTTAGAAATACTTTTAGAGAATAGAAAAGGTGGAAAACATCCCGATTAAGTTGATGATGTTAATCTTGATTCCCAAATCAGACAAAAGCAGAATGACAAAGAAAAATTGACACAATTATTTGTGATCAGAGAGGCAAAAATCCTAAATAAACTGTTAACAAACTAAGCCTAGGTATGTGTGTGAGAAAGAGAGAGAGAGAGAGACAGACAGACAGAGACTAAGAAAGAGAATATCAAAATACAGTCATGCCATGAACATATTTATGATATGTAAGTTCTCCCAGGAATGCTTTTTATTGAAAAAAGTCTTTTAAAACAGAAATGGAAGCAAATGTCTTCTAACTGAAAATGATATCCACTAAATGCCTGCAGTATTTATTTTTTAGCAGTTGGTGGTGAATACTAGAAGCATTATCTTGAAAGTCAGCAATAAGCAAGAATGCCTGCCATTACTATTGCTACTCACATTGCCCTGGAAGTTTGAGGCAGGATACTAACATTAGATTTTATTCAGAGAAATTGATGATATTTAAGTATTTTTGACCAACAGTCTAGCATAAAAAAGAAAGAGAGAAGATATAACATTTTAGAATATGTTTTTATGTCTATGAATCAATAAAAAAGAGACAGCCCAACAGAAGATGAAAAATATGCAAAATATACCTATGGACCATGCAGAGAGAAATCCAAATGTCCTGCTTGAAGGACGGCTTAAACAGGTCACTTAGATCTGCATGCACGGACACAGAGGATGTGGCTAGAGATTTTAAACTGTATCCTTTGAACAACAGAGAGTTCAAAGCACTTTAACAGGAGTCACACTAGGACTAAAATTTGTTTCTGAAGATGTCACTTTTGTCGTTATTATTTTTTTGTGGGTGTTCTGCGCAAAGAACTGGGATGTTCCAGTGGATAGTGTTAGTTCTGGGACGTTAAGAGATTGGATAGACCTAGAGGAAGTGTAACTGTACCAAAGAGAAGATTGGAATTTGAAGAAGAAGGAAAAGAAGGAAGGGGCAGGGACGGGAAAGGAGGAGAAAGAGAGGAAAAAGAGGAGAAAGAAAAGGAGGAAGCGGAGGAGCAAGAGAAAGAGAAAGGTGATTCTCAATTTCAGTAACCAAGCAAATGTACCTTAAAACAAAATGAGATACTATAATATTTCTTAATGGAATTGTTAAAAAGTAAACTGGNAGGAGGAAGAGGAGGAAGAGGAGGAGCAAGAGAAAGAGAAAGGTGATTCTCAGTTTCAGTAACCAAGCAAATGTGCATTAAAACAAAATGAGATACTATAATATTTCTTAATGGAATTGTTAAAAAGTAAACTGGTCATGAACTTGGTGAATATCTAGAGAAGATGGAATCATGCATTGCTCGTGGGAGTGCAAATTGATGAATGAGTTTGGAGAACAATTCAAGTCCTAATAATGTTAAAAATATGCATATTCTCTCATCCCAGCGATTGCGATTCTTGCCTGGAGAACCTCTGATGTGAATACATGCAAGACACACATGTGCACCTCTTCGTTTAATCACCGTTTATAATAACCAGAGAGGGGAGCAAGGAAGGGAGGGAATGATCGGCTGTGTTGCGATTTCTGCATCTGATGGCCTACACCACTCAACAGCTTAGACAGTTCCCTTAGATCCACATGCACTGACACAGAGGATGTGGCTAGAGATTTTAAACTGTATCCTTTGAACAACAGAGAGTCCAAAGAACTTTAACAGGAATCACACTGTGACTAAAATTTTTTTCTGGAGATGTCATTATTATTATTATTCTTTTTTTGTAGGTGTTCTGCGCAAAGAACTGGGATGTTCAAGTGGATAGTGTTCGTTCTGGGATGTTAAGAGACTGGATAGACCTAGAGGAGGTGTAACTGTACCAAAGGGAAGATTGGAGTTTGTAAATTGGGTTTACAGGAATCAGATCTCATCTGAGAACAAGTTATTGTTGGGCAGACCCACTGTCCATTTGCTTTTGGAGGTGTAAGTGAAGGCTATTGAGGGGTAACTATTAACTGAGATAACTGCGGAGACACATTCTGTAAATTACAAAGGGCTGTGCATTTGCCAAGGGGTTTGGTCTTATTATGCAAATAATCAGCCAGAATTTCCATCCCTAGAGAGCAGATCTTTGGCAAGGCCCCTTCAGCTCCCACCCAGTAGATCCTGTGGAAAGGCACCTTAGCCCTACAGGTTGGACTCAATTAAGGAATGTTGGCGGCTGTGTCTGGAGCCTAGCAAACAAGCTGTGTGTGTGTGTTTGTTATTGTTCCAAATGCATTATTAATTGCTTGGGTAAAAGAACAAGGCCAATTTAAGTCTCTGATTCCACCAGGGAGCCTTAGGGCTCTGCATGAGAAGTGAATGACATGGGCTTCAATTTCAGGAGCTTGGCACTGCTCACCACTCACCATTTCTAACCAAAGGGAAATACCCCAAATCAGTTTAATTAACTTAGTCCTGAGAGAGCCTGAGGGTTGTTAATGATTCTGTCCCTTGCATGAAAAAGGGAAAAAATATCTGAAGAAACAGGCAGCTTCTGAAGGGAAAGGACCAGGCGAAAAGGATCAGGCAATTTTTTTTTCCTATGCTCTGAAGCGAGACCTTTAAAAGGCCAGTTGCCAACTTACCTGTATTTTTATCTCCCTGTTGGGGAATTGGGGATTCATTGCCCTTTCCAGAAGCAGCCTATTACCTTGGGAACACTGGAAACCATGTGGCTGAAAATGGCACAGGGCTCTTGCAATTGAGTATCAAGATCAGGGCATCTCCTACAGCATCTTGGTGGATGCCATGGGAAAGGTACGTCTTAGGAGGAGAAGGGGCTGTGGGGAGTAGGGGCCTTACAGCTTCACTGGTGAACAACCTGGTCAGTTCTGGCCAGGTGGCTCTAACCAGAGAGTAAATGCCCCTAACCAGAGCCCTTTGCTTCAGGGTTAGAACCTTCCTATAATAGAACTAACCTAGTTTCTCTCTCCAGCTCTTTATTCCACTGTGAGATCCCATGGATGGAGGAGCCTGGTAGGCTACGGTCCATGCAGTCAGAAAGAGTCAGATATAACTTCACTTTTTTTTTTCCTAATAATTTAGATCAGGGGTCCCCGACTTTTGGGATCTAATGCCTGATGATCTGAGAAGGAGCTGATGTGGTAATAATAGAAATTAATGTGTTTGAATTATCCTGAGAAGTGGAGTGCACGTGCATGTGCAAAGTTGCTTCAGTCGTGTTCAGCTCTTTCTGACCCTATGGACTGCATCCCGCCAGGCTCCTCTGTCCATGAGATTCTCCAGGCAGGAATACTGGAGCGAGTTGCCATGCCCTCCTCCAGGGATTCTTCTCAACCCAGGGACTGAACCTTTGTCTGGTATCTGCAGCACTGGCAGGCAGGTTCCTTACCACCAGTGCCACCTGGGAAGCTATTTCCTGCCTTATCAGTAAACAAGCATGCCACAGTCATTAGCGATTCCAGCCCTCCAAGTGTGAGCTCCTGAGCCCTAAGGGCATTCAGGAAGGAGAAGAACACCAGCAATCTGGCAGCCGTCAGGACTGCAAACACTTCCTAAGTGAGCCCCAACGGAGAGCAGGATGTGAAAAAACAGGCTACTAGCCCAGGGTGGCTGAGATGCATATGGAAAGGAATCATTTCTTGCATCTTCCCATACAAAGAGAAGTGCTAAATTCCTTAATCTGGGATGTCTGGTTTTCTTTAATTAACCATAATCTTTTGACATTTAAGCGACCTGCCCCTTGTCGCAAAACTTTTATACAACCTGCCTCCTCCCCTCTCCTCCTCGGAGCTGTTCTCTCAGGGTTGCTTGAGATGCTGTTTTCTGGGCTTGAAGTCCTGAAAATTCCCTCTGAATAAAACACAGCTCTCAACTTTTGGGGTGTGACTGTTTTTGAAGTCGACAATTCTGAAACCGTCTCCCACTCCCCATTATCTGTGGAAAAACTGTCTTCCATGAAGCTAGACCCGGGTGCCAAAAAGATTGGGGGCCACTGATTTAGAGCTCTGGGTACTATTCTCTGCTGCAGAAAACTATGATGGAGACCAGTAAGAGCAGGAGTCTTAGCGTCACGTTGAATTCCCTAGTCTCTTCTTTCTCAGAAGAGGTAACAGGTATGATCTTTGGGAACCAAAGAGAGGCATCTTTAGATGCTGGCCTGGGTGGAATGGGTGGAAACACTTGGGCCCTTTAGTTATTAGGTCTCCTGTTACACAAGTTTAATCTTGCAGTCATAAATGGCATTTACTGAATGTTTTTGCATCAAGGTTTGCCTTATTTAGGAATGAGGAACACAGCTGAGTGTCTTTTGGCCGATTCTCAATTGTCTAAAAACATAAGTAGATGATAGCTATGAGCCATTTAATCATAGACTTCGAAGTGCTGTGTGTGTTCTCAGTCGTGTCTGACTCTTTGTGACCCCATTGATTGTAGCCCATCAGGCTCCTCTGTCCACGCAATTTTCTAGGCTAGGATATTGGAGTGGGTTGCAGCTTCCTCTTCCATGGGACCTTCCTGACCTAGGGATTGAACCCAGGCCTGCTGCTGCTCCTGCACTGGCAGGCAGATTGTTTACCACTGAGCCAGCTGGGAGGCCTCCTTTGCATGCTGCTGCTGCTGCTGCTGCTAAGTCGCTTCAGTTGTGTCCGACTCTATGTGACCCCATAGAGGGCAGCCCACCAGGCTCCCCCGTCCCTGGGATTCTCCAGGCAAGAACACTGGAGTGGGTTGCCATTTCCTTCTCCAATCCTTTGCATGCTAGTCAGAGCCTATGTATGAAGCACTCAGAGCTGGTGACCAAACAGGCCCAGAAACCACCCTGGTGTGACTCTCTCTGAGGGCTGTCTCAAGCTGCAGGCACAGCTTGGGTGCTGAGATCTCCTTGGCTGGCAGCGTAAGTTCTCTGAAACATGCAGAGCTCCTAACATAGGAATGGAAGATAAGGTCATAGGGTGAGCATGTCTAGTCTGGTTTGGCCTGCCATGTAGGAAGACATTTGCTGAAGATAAACTGTGTGCTGTTTTCTCAATGATAAATCTGTGAGACCCCCGCCCCTTTTCTGTCATTGTCAGAAAAGTCTCAGTGGACTTTGATACCATATGGAGCAGGATATGGAGCATTTCACTAGGGCCAGGGCTAGACAGAGGGTAGAATTCAGAGCACCTGCCCTCTTGGAGTTTTCAGGTGTTCAGTTTGTTTGGAGAGAGAGAGTCAAGGAAGGGACATGGCTAAGGATGAAGAGACTGGTCATTGTGGAGTGTTTACAATGTTCCAAGTATCAGAGTAGGTGTACTACTACATTATCCCACTGGGCCAACCAGTGATTCTATAATAATACCCATTCTACAGATTAGGAAACTGAGGATGAGCACTGTGCCCAAAGTGACCATCTTGGTGGGGTGGCCCAGCTGAAATTTGAAGCAGGATGTGCCATATTAAAGTCTTGTTTTTATCACTGTTCCACACTAAACTTTGTGTTATTTGACTAACGATAGATCACCCAGGGTCTTTTAGCAAATGAGTCATGAGAAAATATCCTGACTGAGTTTTTCTAGGAGGGCGAAGAGAAGTGTGACCCAGATGGAGGTGGGCCTTGTTTGGAGAAGCCTCTTGGGAGAAGAGAAGGTGGAGGCTGAGAGATGAGTTTGGAGAATGTGGCAGGAACTCCAAACAGTGTTTAGAGCTTCCCTCCAGGACTTCATTAGTTTGGAAAACTTCAGAGTAGGGTTGGGAGGGATGTCTAGAAGTGGAGAGCTGGAAAATTGGGGCTGGGGACAGAGGAAAAGGAGGGAAGGTATAGAAATGAAAGAAGAAGGGGAGGGGGAAAGAGTGAAAGAGAAAGCAGGGAAGTATAACCACCACCACAACCAGAAAACCAGGGAGAATGAGCGGAAGAAAGGGGGAAAGTGGGAGGAAGGGCAGTGCCTGCCACCCTTGCTGAGC
This sequence comes from Neotragus moschatus, assembly GCA_006410615.1. Taxonomy (NCBI): domain Eukaryota; kingdom Metazoa; phylum Chordata; class Mammalia; order Artiodactyla; family Bovidae; genus Neotragus; species Neotragus moschatus. The sequence goes on from SJYA01003058.1 coordinate 9,279, forward strand.
CAAGCTTCAGTGTGACCCAGTGTGTCCCCGCCCACTGGCAAGAGCATCCCCATTGCCAGTGGCCTTGAAGGCCTTACTTCTGCAGCTGTGTTTGTAACCCTCTGAGAGTTTAAACTCAGGACTGAGGGATGAGCACTATTTCTGACCAGAGCTAATGTCTTTCTATGGAAATGCTAAGTAAAGTTCAACATCTGTTCCAGAGTTGCTGTGCCTGAGGTCATATGAGCCTCCTTGCAGGCTCAGCCCAGCTCATCTGAGTATCCAGGCCAGCGCTCACCCGACCAGGTGCAGAGCAGGTGGCTGGACATTTCATCGGGCTGCCCAGGACATGATGGGGCTTGCCTTTGCCTAAATCCCCGCACCTGCAGGCTGCTGCACTGGGACCTTGCTGAGCCTGCTGGACATTTGGCCTGGCGCCAGGCTGCGCCAGCTTGCTGGTTGGGGCACGCTGCCTGGCAATGGCCAGCCCAGGCTCCGGGCAGGGGTCCTTGACAGAAACGTGTATGTTCCCCTAAGGCAGGATTTTACTGTCAGGAGACCTCTGTGGTTGTTCACTCCCTTCCCTGTCAATACTTTCTGTAACCCCAGATCTGATACCCAGGCTCACTGACATCTGCTGAGACCAAGTCCCCGTTCCCTTTCCCCTGGGCTGGCCATGGAGTGAGAAAGCTGCGTATCTCCTGAGGCTGTCCTTACAGTGGAACAAAACCAGAAATAACTCCAAACACTGCATCGTCTCTTTCTTCTTGCCTTTTCCTGTCGGGGGGAGGTGTGGGACCTATAGCTGGAAGGGTATGTGGAGGTACCATGGGGATGGGGGAGTGTTGGGCTCTAATTGTAACTAAACATTATTCTGTAAAAATATGAGGAATTGTATAGAGAGGGAAGTGCCGAGACAGGACTGTGGTTCAGAGCTCCGACAGCAAATGCTGTAGTCCTATGGGAGGAGAGGAAGAGGACAGCGGGGGAAGGGCCAGAGAAAAGACTGTGGCTACCATCCCCGGGGCAGTGGGCAGTGAGCGTGGCCCTTTGAACTTTGCTCTGTCCCCTCAGCCCTGTGTCCAGGACCTGGGGAAGAAGTTCTCAGCAGCACCCCACGGAGTGTCTGGCAAGCTCTTTTTTTTGCTCTTTGAGCGTTGGATATTTTAGGAGTAAAAACTGGGACTGTCCATATCAAAATCAAGTGCATGCAGTATTAATCATCTTGCTGTATAAAATGTATCCCCCTTAAAGCTTTAAACAAAAAGTATTTGTTATTCATAGTTTTTGAGGGTCAGGAATCTGCAGTAGACAAGCTGAGAGGCTCTGGCTCAGGCTTTCATCAGGGGAGGAGTCAGGCTGTGGGCGAGTCATCTCCAAGCTCGGCTGGAGGCAGATCTGCTTCCAAGATGGCACCGGTGGTTGTTGGCAGGAGGCCTCAGTGCCTCATGCGCTCTTGGCTGGAGGTCCCGGTTCCTTGCCACATGGGCCTCTCCATTGGCTTTCTGAATTCCTCATAATATGACAGCTGGTTTCCCCCAGGGTGAGGAATGTGAGAGAGACAGAAGACAGACAGAACACGGCAGAAGATGCAGTCTTTTGCAACCTCCTCTTGTAAGTTACACACCAGCTTGTCTGCCGAATTCCGTGGTCACACAGACCAACCCTGGAACCGTGCGTGTCTGTGGGTGTGTAACTACACACAGGTGTGAGTTCCAGGAAGCAGTGATCGTCCAGGGTCATTTTGAAGGCTGGCTGCCTGGGTCTGGAGGGAAGCCTGATGGCATGGATGGTTATCCCTCCTTCCTGGCAGGCAGCAGCTGCTGCTGCTGCTAAGTCGCGTCAGTCGTGTCCGACTCTGTGTGATCCCATAGACGGCAGCCCACCAGGCTCCCCGTCCCTGGGATTCTCCAGGCAAGAACACTGGAGTGGGTTGCCATTTCCTTCTCCAATGCATGAAAGTGAAAAGTGAACGGGAAGTTGCTCAGTCGTGCCCGACTCTTAGCAACCCCATGGACTGCAGCCTACCAGGCTCCTCCGTCCCTGGGATTTTCCAGGCAAGAGTACTGGAGTGGGGTGCCACTGGCTTCTCGGGGCAGGCAGCAGGGGAGGGGCTAAGTACAGAGGAAGTGAAGTCCTCTCTGCCAGAAGGAGTCTGGATGTAGGTGCAGGGTCCTCTACTAACTCCCACAGCTCGGGGAACCTGCACAGTGTCCCTCCCGGGGTCTCTCTCTCAGATCACCACGCTGGGTTTCCCGGCCCCTTTATGGCCAGCATCCTCTGAAGAAACCGCAAGGACCCAGCCTCGCCCCAGTAACCCCTCTCACTCTTTCTCTCCTCCCCCATTCTCTAAGGTCTTTCGAACCTCAGGAAAATTCCTGTTGAGTTTTGATTTTCTTTAGAACTTCTCTATCTAGTTTATTCTCTTTCCTCTTTCCTCAACCCTTTTCTCCTCCAGTTCCTTTGTAAGAGATCTTGAAAACCAATGAAACCCAGAACTGAGTCATTAATAACCCAAAGCTTAGTTTTCTCAAGGGAGCAGGAGGGTGCAATCTTCAGTAGTTCCCAGGAGACGAGGTGGCATAGCTACATTCAGCTCTTCAAGTGCTTCAGGGAAAGGAAGCTGGACAGATCCCATGTGTTTCCTGATTGAATGGTTTACTGATTGTATTCTGTCATGGAGGGATGAGGGAGGTAACGGAGAGTGAGGAGTCAGCAGTATATCCAAGGCGCTGAAATCAAGAGTACTAAAGGCATAAGAAAAGCCAGGAGAAGTAGTTTGGGAGAAGAAACCGATGACTCGTTCGGCACCGACTGGCATGTTCGGGACTGGAAGTGGGACGAGTTAGCTGAGGATTTCTTGGGGAAGTGGATTTGGAGATGTGTTTAGAGGTCTTGGTGGAATAATGAGCTTGGTTAATGTTGCTCCGGGCTCCAGTGCAAGTCAGCCTGAGCTCTTACTCTCTTAGAGTCCACCGCCGGAAAACAATCCCCTGTTGTGCGCCATGTCCTGCATCAGGCACAGCCAGCGTCCACGTGAGGGACTCTTGTCTCAGTGAGAAAGACTGATGTGCCAAAGCAGGGGATACTCCGCTGCAGTGGGTGCTTTGATGGGCATATAAATAATGTCCTCCTGAAGCTTTTGGGGAGGGGGAGGGAATAACTGCCAGGGAAAGTTTAAACAGACTCTGCCATCTGAGATAATCCAGACAAACATCCAGCAGGGGACAAGCTTCATTTCCACTACTGCCATTGAACTAGGCTTCTCTGGGACCCATTAATGGCCCAAACTGAAAGTTAACCCATTATTTCCCATATACTGCTGTTTTTCCAGCAGAGCGGAGGGAATGGAAACTGCTGCACAAACAGTAGCTTCCAGATCTACTCATAGGCGCCCACAATATCAAGTAAACTCAGACCCGCAGCCTCCACCTTCCTTCTTGGATTTTGGAGCTGTTTCATCATCATTGGCTCAGAAATCTTGGGCTGTGTTGAACTGTTAGCTTATTCCATTTTCCCTTGACTGCTCTCTTCTTGAATTGCCTCATCAAATCCTGTCATAAAGTTTTCTTTTCCTTTAAGTTATTTGTATGTTAATGAAAGAAGATCTGTAAATAAGAATAGTTTTTATCTTTTTTTCCCCTCTGTTTTAACAGATGATTATTTTTCTTGTTTGGGTTTGAACAGAGAAAAGCTCAGAAAGGCTCTTGTTGAAAAATTCACATATTTTACTGGTGCTAAGAGCCATATTGCAGGAAATAATAAGCCCAGCTGTAGCCATTGTTCAGATCACAGTAGAGGCAGTAATACTCCTTTCCCCAACTCTTATTTTCTCTTCCTGCCCTTTGAGCAACTTTCCACAAGGCTGCTGTGATTTATCCATGCTGAAATACATTTTTTAAATCCCATAGGAATAAACTCCCTTGCCCATCTCATACAGCAAAGGACCTTTCCCCCCAGGTCTTGTCAGGAGATAGAGTCCTGGGCCTTGATCTGATTTGGACCCTGCTGGTTTCTGGGGTGCTGTTGGCTATTCAGTGCCTGACATAGTCATTTTGTCTTGGACTCTTACTGCAGGCAACCTTTTACCAATTTCCCCCTCCTCAATAGCTGCAAAGACAGATTAAGTTGCTGTCTAGTTTTCCCTGTCTGTGATAAGTCACTCTAGACTCATGGGAAGGAAAAAGTGACACCTTTGAACTAGACCTCCAAGCGATCTCTAGTGCATATTGTACTTCCTTTAAGACCCAGTTCATGTGAAACCTCTTCTGTGAAGTCTACCTGATCACCAGAAAGTAGATTAACATTGCCCTGAATGGGTCTGTATATCTCTTGATGAACACATTTATCACACTGGATTGTCATGATCTTTCAATATGCATCTACTTAATCAAACAAGAGCCACAGACTTGGGACACAGTTAGAAGCAGGGTTAGTTAGCCCTTCTTTGCTTCATCCAGAGCCAGCACTTGGCTGAGAGCTTGTGCTCATTAAGTATTTTTGGATGAATCAATGAGCTTTGAAAGACTGTGAATGTGTGTGTGTGTGTGTGTGTGTGTGTCTACACATATACCCTTCTTACTTACTTTTTTCCCCCTGGCCTGGGCTGGAGGCAGCACATGTATGGTGCAATTTTGTATCTTTTACTTTCTCTCCTGGTCATGAAGATTCCATTAGTGAAATATCTATGACTTCAGTGCTGACTGAACCTCATCAGAAAAGGTGTTTGGAAAGTTCTGAGCCTGACTCTGGGCTGGGAGCCCCATGCCCCCACTGAGGGGAAAAAAAAAAGTTTTCAGCTCTTGTCATTGTTAGTGAGAGGTTAGTGGCTATTTGATTTTATGGCTCCTTTAAGGATACCTAACTTGTGTTACTGGAGGGGTCACTTACAAACCACAGTAGATCAATTGGCAGGGAATCTACCAGCTTTAGACCTCTTAGTTGATGCTCTCCACACAGAAGATGAGCTCAGTGTGCTTGCTTTCAAATTATGAAGGAAAGATCCAATTAGCTAATTTGGTGTTGTCATCCCCCCTTGGGTGTCACCTGTGCCTAGAGACAAGACTGGCACCACGGACACCCACAGTACTGGCACTTGGAAGGAAATGCAATTTACCTCCTCCAGTTCAGTGGCTTTCAGGTTTAGAGCACTCGTAAGACTCATAAAATAATTCCTAGCTATTGGAAGTCAAACCATTTAGCTGAGAAGTTAGGTAAATTATCTTGCCAGACTTCCCATCTGGGGATCAATCCTATGGGCCCTTTTGCTGGAAGGTGTTACAGTCAAAAGCATGTACTTTCTCTCAGAGAAATGAATTCTTATTCTGATTGGTTACTTACTGGCTATGAGATCTTTGACCCATGAATTCACGTTTTGAGCCTTGGTTTCATCATCTGCCAAGAAAAGATAATATTAACACCTATTTCAAGATGGTATTTTGAAGATTCTGTGAGATGCTATATGAAATTTAACCCTGACAGATAGTAGACACAATACAAGATGATGGTGAGCTGGTCCCCTGCTCTCCCCAAATTTGGAGTCAATGCTGGGCCTGGAATCAGTTCCACCTGGTAGACAAAACTGCAGATTTTTTCTTGTCATTTCCAAGTTTAGTTTTCAAATCTTTGAGAACTTTTATAGAATCATATCCAATCACCATCAGTGTGTTTACTTCCACAATATCACTGCATGGGTCCCCAGCCTCATGAAAAAGTTTTTTCATGTTCACTTCGCGTGCAAAGCAACTGAGGCTCAGAGAGCTCAAGGTCTCATTCAGTGTGGATGAGGCAGAGTCAGGAGTCAGTCTCCGATTTTCTGGCTCCGTTCTCCTAGCGGGCAGTTCACTGCTTTTTGTTCATAAGGTGAAGGGAAAGGTCTGAGAATGATTCACTCTGTGATGTAAATAAGTGGTATCTGCTGGAGGTGCTTCCCTGGCGGCTCAGTCTGTAAAGAATCTGCTGATGTGCCTGCAATATGGGAGGCCAGGGTTTCATCCCTGGGTTGGGAAGGTGTCCTGGAGAAGGGGATGGCAACCCACTCAAGTGTTCTTGCCTGGGAAATCCCATGGACAAAGGAGCCTGGCAGGCTACAGTCTGTGGGGTCGCAGAGTCGGACACGACTGAGTGACTAACACTACTAAAGGTCTTGTCCTTCCTGATAAAATCCCAGGTTCCCTATTGACAAAGTTGGGAGCAAAATGTTCTCTGCCTTTGGGATACTCTTAGGCACTAACCCTAAGCAGAGATGCTCTAAGAAAGATCAACTTCTAATCCACAGACAAGGAAGACAGGGTTATGGCACAGCAGTTTGGATGTGAGTTGGACCACAAAGGCTGAGCGCTGAAGAATGGGTGCTTTCAAATTGTGATGCTGGAGAAGACTCTTGAGAGTCCCTTGAACAGCAAGCAGATCAAACCAGTGTATCCTATAGAAATCAACCCTGAATATTCATTGGAATGACAGATGCTGAAGCTGAAGCTCCAATATTTTTGGCCACTTGAAGTGAAGAGCTGACTCACTGGAAATGACCCTGATGCTGGGAAAGGTTGAAGGCAGAAGATTAAAGACAGAGGATGAGATAGTTAGATAGCATCACTGCCTCAGTGGACATGAATCTGAGCAAACTCTGGGAGATGATGAAGGACAGGGGATCTTGGTGTGCTGCAGTCCATAGGGTGGCAAAGAGTCACACATGACCTAGCGACTGAGCTACAGGTGGTTCTTGTGAACTGGGCAGCTGTGTCGGTCAGTTTGCTGATTCGTGATAGAGCTGGATGGAGACACACGCAGAAGGATGGGGAGCAGCAGCCGTGGTACTAGGATCATTGCTGTTGTGAACATTCCCGGGGTCTCCACACTCAGTGTGGTCCACATGTACCAGGCGTCCCATATCAGAAGACCAAAGTGAGGAGTCTACTGGGCAGACTTGGGAACTGTTGCCAACATAGCTGTTCAGAGAAATCCCCTGAACACATGCAGCTGATGGCTCTTCACTCTATGCTCACACACACTCTCTCACACATATCCATCTATGTAACAAGATTGGCTACCTTGGTCCCTTGTGAAGGCGCCTTTGACTGTGTTTGCCGTCGTGACTGGGTTTCTTCATGCTTTCCCCGAGCCTCCGCTTCCCAGATCTCCTTGGTGTCTCCGCCACACTGCCCCATTCGTGACCTTGAATTTGTCTGTTGTTTGTCTCTGCTCTGACTTTGCTGTGATTGCTCCCTCTGCCCCGTGTGGCTGCTGGCCCGCTTCATCATCAGAGATCGCTGTGGGAGTCCACTTGTTCCAGGTGCTGAAGCCACTTAAGTCCTAGCTTTGGAATCAGAGGCTGCTCTTCCTCAGCACCAATCCCCATCTCCTGGTGGTTTCAGCTCATTTGCTATTTCTTGCCAACTGGATGGTCACAGCATGGCCTCCACTGTGTTCTCCACCCCTTGCTTATTAAGATGTTTCACAAGGACGTACAAAAAGGTTGTGATGCATTTTAATTATAAAAAATACGCTCAGCTGATCTATCATTCTACTTCGTATGGAATTTCAACCTCTATTTCTCTTTTTGACTCTTGCTAAGTTGGGGCCCTACCCTTTACTGGCTGCCTTGGTCTATGAAGAAGCCTTTACATACCTACTGAGGATCAGCTTTGTAGAATTGTGAACACAGATTTAGGCTGAAGAATGGACAAATGCCAAGTGGACTGGGAAATGAGAATACAAGGAGTTTGAATTCGGGGCCAGTTACTTATTAGCTGTGCAAACTTGATTAATTTATGCAGCTTTCTCAAACTTTATTTATTCAATGGAAATAACAATATTCTGATTGCTTGAGGATTCAGTGTGATGGTGTGGGAAGAAATGGGCTTGGCTCTTAGTAGATACCCGGTGAAAGCCCCATCTCTTTCTTTCCTACTCTATATGGTGATGCTTATGTATTTGAATAGAAGTATCAATCAGCGGATGATATCATGGATTAATGGATCATCGGTAAAACCCCAGCAGAACAATAAACAAGGAGTCTGCTTACAGAGACTGACTATTCACATCTGCTGACACAGTTAGCAGCAACTGAGTTATGTGCACCTGGTTCCTGTTTGGACAAGTGTCCCCACCAGCTGTTTCTGGGGTGAAACAAGGTCTTACAATGGCATATGGAAAGTACCTAGCCTTGTATCTGCACCCAAGGGATGTCCAGTGAATATTAATCCCTTTTCCTTTTATTCAGAGCTGGCAGGAAATGGGATCACATGGACATATATATGTAAACTAACCTCAAAACCACTGGGCTACATTGTGCCTCTGGGCACCTGATGTGTGGATCCCTGGACTGCGGAAGCCAGGTATCCCTCAGGTGTGGTGTGGGGCCAGTTCTAGCAGCAGTCTTTGTGACACAGGCATCCTCAGCACTGCCTGGGGGGCCAGCGAGCCAGGGTGCAGGTGGTGACAGTGGGGTGCATTGCCCAGCTAGAGAATATTTTCTGACCTGGGCATCATCTTGGGCCTGAGGATGACAAGCGTTAGAGTCCGAATTATCTTAAAGGACGGTGAATAAAGAAAGCAAGAGGAGAAGGAATTTTTTTTCCAAGAAGAAGAGGAAATTTATATCTTAAGAACAGAGTGGATAGTTGTAAAGGAACACTTATAGACAAAGGAAGAGGATGTACTTAATGTGGGTGAGGGCCTGGGAGCTTAGGGGAAGTTCAAATGTTGGACTTGAGTGCTGACACTTTTTCACTCGCTGTGGTTACTACATTTTGTTCATAGGATTTTAACATCACTGGAGACCCGTGATAAGTTTCAGCGCCTTTTTTGGCTGCTTTTAAAGGGATAAGTAGAGTTGTGCTTGAGTAGTTCCTTTCAAAGTGAAAGTCCTTCACCCAGCTTTAGAATTTAGGGAGGCCCTAGCCATGGCACTATTAACTTGAGTCTTAAGTAGCCTCCTTGTAGAGCTTTCGATGACGGTGCATATATAGACGCGTCCCTTCGGCATTTCTATCCCTGCACATCCTAGGTCTTCTGGTTGAAGACACTTGCAGCTTTTCCAAGTTGCGGGAGTCGCAGTGAGGGTGATGTAGGCACTTGTGAGATGTTTCTGGAATAAGGAATCAGAACTCTAACCATGCAGACAAAAATGGGAATTCCCCAGAGCTAGTAGAAAAATGGTTGCCCTTTGTCCACAGGAAATCTTGGGAGTCTGTGCTCATAGCCTCCGACAGTAAAATTGATCGGACCCTTTATCACTACCAACGAACCAGCATCTCTTGGTGAGCCTGTGTCTCAGCTGTGTGGGGGCCGGGGAAGATGCAAGAGCGGGCGAGGCTGGCTTCCCATGCTGAAGGACCGTCCCATCTCTTCAACATCTTGGAGTAATTAGTAAACGGGAGAGCGGGTGGTTAAAAATCCACTAAGGAGATCTAAACTTACGCTAAAAGAGCTGCAAGCATTATTATGTGCTTGGGGGGCTTGGGGGTGACCTGGAAAAGCTGGAAGAGTCTAAAATCGAGGCATGGTGAAAGTTAGGTTTTGACATATTTTTGGATTTGGATTGCTGGGAAATGAGGGTAGAGGTCTTTACAGTGGAAGTGAATTGTTTGAAAGAGACAAGGATGAGCGTGGTGTGGGTGGGACAATGTCCAGACTGGTCCAGCTGGAGCACTGGATTTGGATGAGGAGTGACATTGAATTTATATTACCAGGTACTTCCCTGGTGGTCCAGTGGTTAAGACTCCTCACTTCCAGTGCAGGGGGTAGGGGTTTAATCCCTGGTTGGGAAGCTAAGATCCCATAAGCTTTTCAGCCAAACCACTTACACTTAGAACAGAAACAATATTGTAACACTTGCAATAAAGACTTTAAAAATGGTCCACATTAAAAAAAAATCTTAAAAAAATTTACATTAGCAATGGGTGGAGGCTTTGAAGACCAGATTAAAAAATTTAAAAAAGGTCCAGCAGTTTTTAGGTGTGTGGACATCCATATTTTAGGAATTTGCTCCTGCCATGTTCCAGCCATATCCCAGAAAGGCACCATTGACCTTGTAGTACAAACTGAGACCCAGGAGTCCTGATTTATTGTTCTCTCACTACCTCTGACCCCTACAGTTGATTGACCTTTAACTTTAAATGGCTACCTAGGAGCTGAAAGAAAAGGACAAAGGGTGGCAATGTGAGTTGGAATGGGAAAGGCCAAACGGGCAAGAAGACTGGCAGGAGGGCTCCCACAGAGATTTAGGTGTTGTATGCGGGCTGCCCCTGAGGATTGGAACAGCTATGGACAGGTGGGCATCACTCTGGGAAATACTACAGCAGACAACTGGGGAGCCTGATGGGCTGGAGGCAGGGGATAAAGCAAAGAGAGGAGGTAATGATGCCTTTCTCTGGAAGAGTGTTTGAGATTTGATGTCCAAACATTGTCAGGTTTCTAAAAGATGTGAGAGCTTTGAAAGGGAACCAGCTTAGACAGGAACATGATGAGCTTGAAATCATGCTACAACTCAAGAATGGGCATCTAATTGGGATTTGTAAAGGTGGGGGTGTGTCTCTAGGGGGTGGAGCCTGGTGTTTGGAGATCATGAAGGTGTGAGCCACAAGCCTAAGACACAAACAGGCAGAGTAGAGAGGAGGCAGAGCACAGGCCAGGGATTTGGTCCTGATGTAAAAGGGCCCCAAAAGAACTCACTGGTGATCGGGACAACCTGAAGAATGCTCCCCCCACAGTTGATGGGGTTGCAAAGAGCTGAACATGACTGAGCATGCTCACACGCACTCCTTGCGTGCACTGGTCTAGACTAGGGCTCAGAGAAGAGCTGAAAACTGAAGAATATCAAGGACCACCCCCCCCCCTCCAGTGTGGAAAGAAGGGCAGAGGGGAGCATTCTGGCTAGGAAGGGAGTCATGTGAAGGACCAAGGTGGGAGAGGGCCAGTGCGGTGAGAGCTCAGGGGCATGTGGTAACTCCAGGGTACAGCCCTTCCTCTTATGGGATCACCCCAGTCTAGATCAATCCTTGTGAGGACAAGGAGACCCTCTTGCCACCAGCAGAAGGGAATTTAATCAAGTCACTATATACTTGGTATTTTGAGTGTTTTGGGGAAGTCCAGAGCACCCTGAGAACCCAAACTGCCCTTATCACCAGTTTTATCAAATTTGAGCTTGTGTTTAGCCTCCTCTTCCCTGCTAAGTTAGAGTGAATGAAAGTTGCTCAGTCATGATTGACTCTTTTTGACCCCATGGACTGTAGCCCTCCAGGCTCCTCTGTCCGTGGAATCCCCCAGGGAAGAATACTGGAGTGGGTTCTCATTCCCTTCTCCAGGGGATCTTCCCAACCCAGGAATTGAATTGGATTGCAGGCATATTCTTTACCATCTGAGCCACAAGGGAAGCTAAATTAGAGTCCTGCCTCAACCCCAGCAGACACCCCACCCACAAGACTGGGCTCATCTGTACACCTTCAGCTCCACCTGGGGTCCCCTTTGGAGTGTAGTGATCACCCAGGATACTGAGATGTCCTGGTAATCAGCCATAGGCAGCATAGGAGGAGGGAGGGCGGAAATGGATTTGAAGTATGGGGCTTCCTGTTGGGTTGCACTGAGAAGTGTTGCTCCAAGGCAGCCTTAGTCAGCTTCCCTGGAGAGAGAACCTTGTGTTCAAAACAGGAGCCACAGTAATGTCTCCCCAGGCCTTACTGACTGATGGCAAGTAATTCCTCTCCCGGTTTCTGATAGGAACACAGGGGGGAGGGAATCAGCCAAGCAACCACAGGCTGTGCAGCCAGGAGGAATGAAGAGTTCAGTTGGGGTTAAACGTTTCATAATTAGGACTGCGCCGGGGCACAGGGCTGCTTGACCTCCCCTGACCCTAATCTTTGCACTTGGCTGGGAAACCCCTGCAGCACTGTTTCAGTCACCAGGTCGAGCTCCTCTGAGAGCAAGAACTGCTGGTAGTAAAACCAGCTTCATCACATCCTTAGACAGAGTGCACATTTGCAGGCCAACACGCCCCCTGGAGAAGCCACTTCATGTGACTCATCACTTGCAGCTTCCTTTTTTCCCCACATTCCTAACCCTCTGAAGTCCCTACATGCCTTGTGGTTAAACTTGTCCAGCTTCTACCCTACTTAAGTCTCTCTCGGAACCTCCCAAACTCCCAGTGAAGGCTGGATGAGGGCGAAGGGCTGCCATTGAGCATGCATCCTGGGAGTGTCATCCAGGGCGTGGACGGCTTGTCTTTACAGAAGTGCATCCAGTCATTATGTTTCATCCTCATAGATGCCAAGGCTCAAGGGATATCTAGTCACCAGAGAATCTGCCAGCGTCTTTAGATTTGGAAGTAACTTTAAATCTCTGTCTTTGGCCACAGGTAGTGGATTTTATTATTATTATTTTTTTAATTTTAATTTTTTAGTTTGTTTTGCTTTACAATACTGTACTCATTTTGCCACACATTGACATAAATCAGCCATAAGTGTACCTGAGATCCGGAGGGATGGTGTGGGGAGGGAGAGGGAAGGGGGGTCCGGATTGGGAACTCAGGTAGTGGATTTTAGAAATCAGCTCTTTGGTGATTCTCCAGATCATTTAGCTGAGTAGGAAGCCCAACGTAGCAGGAACTTCCTGATAGATATTTATGGTATTACGTGATATTTATTTTGAAGTTAAAAACTGTCTTCAACGCATAGATTTCTGGGGCTCTGGAGTAAAATCTGATAAAGGAAAGCAGGGGATGCTCCCTCAGGCAGGAGGAAGGGATGGACAACACTGAATATGTATTAGGAACCTGGCTCAGATTGGGGCATGGCTTTAATACGTTGAGTTGTCAGTGCTTCTCACTGCTCTGGCCTAGAGGATAATGTCTCAGTTTTATAACTGGCCACCTCACCACCTCATTAAGTGGTAGAGTTAGAATTTGAAGCCAAATCTGTGAAACCAAGCCAGGGGTTGTTTCACTCCACCCAATTGCCTTGTACCTATTTATTTATGCACAGTGGCAATGAAATCAGAAAATATATTTTGTAGGTGCTGTCTCCTGGAGTTAAAAAATAACACTCAAACATAACACTCTTCGAGATCTGAGTCCCTGTCATCATTTATAAGCATTCCTCAATGACAGCCAGTTGCACCTGTCACCCTGCTACCTTGAGGAGGGTAAAGACGAGAATCTCTATGAAAGATTTACGGGCTGAAATCAAAGAGGCAGTCAGGGTAGAGTTCAAGCTCCAGTCCCCAAGGTCCCTTTTATTCCATGTGCCAATAAATTCAGCAGCCCCACTCTGGAGTCACACTGCTATACTTTCAGCAGCTTAGACGAGCTCACCTGGCCCCACATGTCTTTTAGCCATTATTTTGTTTCTCCTTTTATGAGCTGGCCCTGTGATAGGCACCAGAGATGCAGGGAGATGGGGCAACTGCCAAGTAGCAGCAAGACAGATACAGTCGAGTCATTACAGGGCAGTGTGGTGTGTGTGTCAGAACTGGGCACATGGAGGGAGTCACCAACTCTACTTGGAGCAGAAGCTCCTGGAGGATGAGTTGAGTTAAGTGAGGTGAAATGTGTATCTTAGGAGTGCTTGGGAATGACAGGAGGGACCTGATCTACCAGGGCCTTTTGTGTCAGGGTAGGGAGTTTGTAATTTATTCTTTAGCCATGTTGAGCCCCTGGCTTGGTCCCAGACTCTGTATAGTCCTGTATTGTCATATCTGATCCTTACTTGCAGGCTCAGCCATGTGCCCATCTCTGATAAAGGGAGGACTGGCACTGAAGTGAAGGAGGAGTCTCATGGAGCACCCCCACTGCTACTTAACCTACTTCTAGTTCCTGTTGCTATAACCAGGCTTCTTCCCTTAGTATAATGCTTCTGTTCTGATCTGCTTAGGTCTTGGAAAGACTCTCCATTTTTCAGGGATTAGAGGCCCAAAGAACCAGCTCCATGACTGGTCTCATCATTATTGCTTTGCTGGAGCTGTGTATCATCAGTTCGGTTCAGCTCAGTTGCTCAGTCATGTCCGACTCTTTGTGCCCCCATGGACTGCAGCATGCCAGGCCTTCCTGTCCATCACCAACTCCTGGAGTTTACCCACATTCATCTCCATTGAGTTGGTGATGCCATCCAACCATCTCATCCTCTGTCATCCCCTTCTCCCACCTTCGATCTTTTCCAGCATCAGAGTCTTTTCCAATGAGTCAGCTCTTTGCATCAGGTGGCCAAAGTATTGGAATTTCAGCTTCAACATCAGTCCTTCCAATGAACACTCGGGACTGATCTCCTTTAGGATGAACTGGTTTGATCTCCTTGCAATCCAAGGAAATCTCAAGAGTTTTCTCCAACACCAGAATTCAAAAGCGTCAATTCTTCACCACTTGGTTTTCTGTATAGCCCAACTCTCACATCCATACATGACCATAGGAAAAACCATAGCCTTGACTAGACGGACCTTTGTTGGCAAAGTAATGTCTCTGCTTTCATCACTTCCTGGCAAATAGATGGGGAAAATATGGAAACAGTGACAGGCTTTATTTTCTTGGACTCCAAAATCACTGTGAGTGGTGACTGCAACCATGAAATTAAAAGATGCTTGCTCCTTGGAAGAAAAACTATGACAAACCTAGACAACATATTAAAAAAAACAGAGATATCACTTTGCCAGTAAAGGTCCATATAGTCAAAGCTATGGTTTTTGAAGTAGTCATGTTATGAGAGTTGATCACAAAGAAGACTGAGCACTGAAGAATTGATGGTTTTAAACTGTGAAGAAGACTGGAGCAGCTGGAGAAGACTCTTGAGAGTCCCTTGGACAGCGGGGAGATCAAGTCAGTCACTCCTAAAGGAAATCAACCCTGAATACTCTGAATACCTGAAGGACTAATGCTGAAGCTGAAGCTCCAATACTTTGGCCACCGGATGCAAGGAGTTGACTCATTATAAAAGACCCTGATCCTGGGAAAGATTGAGGGCTGGAGGAGAAGGGGGCAACAGAGGATGAAATGGTTGGATGGCATCATTGACTTAATGGACATGAGTCTGAGCAAACTCTGGGAGATAGTGAAGGACAGGGAAGCCTGATGTGCTACAGAGTCAGACATGACCAAACAGCAAATCATTCAGCCTGAAGTTCTGAGCTCTTCCTGACTTTTGGGGTGCCCACTCCCTATTGTATCTTGTAAACTGCTGCTGCTGCTGCTGCTGCTGCTAAGTCGCTTCAGTCGTGTCCAACTCTGTGCGACTCCATAGACGGCAGCCTACCAGGCTCCCTGTCCCTGGGATTCTCCAGGCAAGAACACTGGAATGGGTTGCCATTTCCTTCTCCAATGCATGAAAGTGAAAAGTGAAAATGAAATTGCTCAGTCGTGTCCGACTCTTCACGACCCCATGGACTGCAGGCTCCTCTGCCCATGGGGTTTTCCAGGCAAATTTTGGAAACTGCCCCCTGTCAATTTGTTTTTGGCCAACTTCTTGTCTGAACCAAAGGTGAGGGAGCAGGAGGGCTATTCCCTTTCTTAATATCTAGGTTTACCTGAAGGTGTNTCGTGTCCGACTCTTCACGACCCCATGGACTGCAGGCTCCTCTGCCCATGGGGTTTTCCAGGCAAATTTTGGAAACTGCCCCCTGTCAATTTGTTTTTGGCCAACTTCTTGTCTGAACCAAAGGTGAGGGAGCAGGAGGGCTATTCCCTTTCTTAATATCTAGGTTTACCTGAAGGTGTGGGCTCTGCAGGTCTTTACCTGTCCCTGAGGTGGGCAGATACCCCAAGCCTGATAGCTTCAGCTTTACTCAGATGCTACTGTGAAGGGTAGCTGTGGTTCTCTGCCCTCTTGTAGGTCATTCAGCAGGACAGTTCAGAGCTTAACATGGTTTTCAGAGGCATAATAGGTATAATATTAATTCTTGGTAAGACTTTTCTGATTAATTACCATGGTGGATTTTTATATTCCTTGGGGGAGAATTATATTTAATGTTAATATTCCAATGCCATTTGGAATATATTAGCCATTTGGAGTATGTCTTCAAACTGTTTTTTTTTCCCCCATGAAAGTTATATATGTGATATGACCTCTGAGACTTTAACTGTCTGAGACAGTTTTTCTGTGGCATTCACTTTTGAAAGTCAATCTGGGTATACATTTTAGGCTTTTTGTACTTTCCCTTAAAAAGATCCTGTCATCCTGTCTTTTGGTCCTTAGAGTTGGAGTGATGAGTCCGATTTTGATTTCTCTGTGGAGAAGCAGGTTCTTCCCAATTCATTCATTAGTATGAATATATATTATGAATATTATATATATATGTAAATACACATCCTAGAGAAGGGAATGGCTACTCACTCCAGTATTCTTGCCTGGAGAATCCCATGGACAGAGGAGCCTGGTGGGCTACAGTTTATAGGATTGAAAAGAATCAGACATGATTGAGCGACTAAAACACCCCCCCCACCCCCCCCACACAGACACTCACCCA
>SJYA01003058.1:25715-55086 GCA_006410615.1 Neotragus moschatus
TCTGTGTTGCAGGCAGATTCTTTACCTTCTGAGACACCATGGAATCTCTTCTATTTCATGTATATATCATAAATTCATCATATTAGGTTGAATTGTTGGAAATGGGTACATTTTCTTTTATAGGCCAAAGTAGTTGAAAGCAGTGATTCCATATGGTTCAAATTAATATATACAAGGCTCTGTGCTAGCACAGAGAATCAGTGTCAAACAGTCCCTGCCCTCCAGATACATACAGCCTGGTGGGGAAGCAGACCATGGGCAATTAATACAATAGAGTGCCACAGGAGCTATAGTAAAGGTAAAAAGCAAGCAGTGGAGAAAGGAAAGGTGGCCGGATTGGGACACCAGCGAAGGCAGACTTTTGTACTTTTCTTGAATGCTGTTACAATTCTCTCTGTACGTCTGAACTACACACTCATGCATGTATTTTCTTCATTTTTTGATAGTTGAAGGAGATGAAGGAGAGGGCCGGAGAGGACTAGCATTCAGGCTGCTTCAAAAACAGAATCTTTGCAGTCAGAAAGCTACCCTGGGACTTCCCACATGGTCCAATGGCTAAGACTCCATGCCGGGGGCCTGGGTTCAATCCCTGGTCAGGGTTAGATCCCTGAGGCTGCAACTAAGACCCATTGCAGACAAATAAATAAATAAAAATAAATATTACAAAGATAATAAACATCAGTTAAACTTTAACATCATTTAAAAAAGATAAAAAAGAAAGCCAACTTATTTTCCAGTCAGTTGCACTTTCATTCTTTTTATTATTATTAATTTTGATTACATTATTTATTTTACTGTGGTAAGGGTCAGATGGTAAAGAATCTGCCTGCAACAGAGGAGACCCAGGTGTGATCCCTGGGTTGGGAATATCCTCTGGAGATGGGAATGGCTACCCACTCCAGTATTCTTGCCTGGAGAATTCCACGGATAGAAGAGCCTGCTGGGCTACATTCCATGGGGGTCTCAAAGAGTCAGACACGACTGAGCGGCTAACACTTTCACACTTCGACACAAGGACATTTAACATGAGATCTGTCCTCTTACATTTTAGGTGTCTAATGCATTACTGTTAACTACAGACACGGTGTCGTACAGTGGCTCTCTTGAACTTCCTCGTCTTCCATAACTGAAACCTCACACCGTTTGAACAGCAGTTCCTCCTTTCTCCCTTCCTTCAGCCCCCAGCAGCTACCTTATTACTCTTTGCCTCTATGAATTAGATGCTTAGATATCTTACGTAAGTGGGACCTTGTGGTTTGCATTTTCCTCCTGTGACTAACTTCTTTCACTTAGTATAGTGTCCTCTAGGTCCATCCCTGTTGCTCCATAGGACAGGCTTTCTTCTTTTTAAAGGCTGGATGATATTCCACTGTAGATATCTATTACATTTTCTTTATACATTCCTAGATCAATGAATATATAGGTTGCTTCCATGTCTTGCTTAGTGTGGATAATGCTGCAGTGGACATGTGAGTGCAGATGTCTTCAAGATCCTGATTTCAGTTCTTTTGGATACTAACACAGAAGTGACACTGTTGGATCACATGCATTCTGCTTTAAAGTTTTGCAGGGGTCATCATTGCTGTTTTCCATAGCTGCTATGCCAGGTTACATTCCCATCCCCAGGGAACAAGGATTCCAATTACTCCACATCCTCATCGACAACTTATTAATTTTTGTCTTTGTTGTTGTTTTTATATAGTGGCCATTCCAACATTTGTAAGGTGACATCTTATTGTGGTTTTGATATGCACTTCTGTGATGGCTGGTGATATTGAGCACCTTTTCCTATACCCTTCGGCCTTTTGCATGTCGTCTGTGAAATGTCTGTTCCGGTTGTTTGTCCATGGGCAGCCTGTGTTGGAAGGGAGATTGTCTTTCCTGTCGCCAGGGAAGTAGAGCCCTGGTGGGCCACAGAATATCTTTAAGTCTGGTCCTCTGTTTGTATTTAGTATATATTACACTCATCATCTGGCAATTGGTTGACTCTTAAAAACCAGTACCCTGTGCCCTTTTGAGTTTTCATGTTTTCCCGAGCTTCTTCACAGATATTTTTATGGGACATTGGGGAAGGCTTATTCAGAGGCTGCTTGCCTGATACCATTTTAAACCAGAGCTAATAGATGCTAGGCTAAAGCAAGCCCAAGTTCTATGCAACTCTGAACACTGGATATTGGATTTTGAGCTACCCATTCTAGGACCACCTGAAGAGTTTGATGAGAGTTTCCAACTTTAGTTCTGCTTGCTTTTCGCTTATTCTTTTTATCCCTCAATATTCCTGAGTTCTCTGACTCCAGAAACCTTATATGAGTGATGCCAACATTATCTTTTTTTTTCTCCTGAACACAGACCCTCTCCAATCTTTCCAAGTCTTAAATTATCTCTGCCTTCCTCACTTTTCCCCCAATACCTATTATACTATTTGGGGGGATATTTAATCTTTAATCAGTTCAGTTCAGTAGCTCAGTCGTGTCCGACTCTTTGCAACCCTGTAAATCGCAGCACACCAGGCCTCCCTGTCCATCACCAACACCCAGAGTTCACTCAGACTCACACCCATCAAGCCAGTGATGCCATCCAGCCATCTCATCCTCTGTTGTCCCCTTCTCTTCCTGCCTCCAATCCCTCCCAGCATCAGTCTTTTCCAATGAGTCAACTCTTTGCATGAGGTGGCCAAAGTACTGGAGCTTCAGCTTTAGCATCATTCCTTCCAAAGAAATCCCAGGGCCGATCTCCTTCAGAATGGACTGAGTGGATCTCCTTGCAGTCCCAAGGGACTGTCAAGAGTCTTCTCCAACACCACAGTCCAAAATCATCAATTCTTCGGCACTCAGCCTTCTTCACAGTCCAANCTCCCAGCATCAGTCTTTTCCAATGAGTCAACTCTTTGCATGAGGTGGCCAAAGTACTGGAGCTTCAGCTTTAGCATCATTCCTTCCAAAGAAATCCCAGGGCCGATCTCCTTCAGAATGGACTGAGTGGATCTCCTTGCAGTCCCAAGGGACTGTCAAGAGTCTTCTCCAACACCACAGTCCAAAATCATCAATTCTTCGGCACTCAGCCTTCTTCACAGTCCAACTCTCACATCCATACATGACCACTGGAAAAACCATAGCCTTGACTAGATGGACCTTAGTAAGCAAAGTAGTAGCTCTGCTTTTGAATATGCTATCTAGGTTGGTCATAACTTTTCTTCCAAGGAGTAAGCGTCTTTTAATTTCATGGCTGCAGTCACCATCTGCAGTGATTTTGGAGCCCAGAAAAATAAAGTCTGACACTGTTTCCCCATCTATTTGCCATGAAGTGATGGGACTGGATGCCATGATCTTCGTTTTCTGAATGTTGAGCTTTAAGCCAACTTTTTCACTCTCCTCTTTCACTTTCATCAAGAGGCTCTTTAGTTCCTCTTCACTTTCTGCCATAAGGGTGGTGTCATCTGCATATCTGAGGTTATTGATATTTCTCCCAGCAATCTTGATTCTTCGTTATTTTGTGGTACATGTGATTTCATAATCCTGTTTCAGTGGGGTCTCTTAGCTTTTGGTATTATTTTTTCCTTTAGGTAATAAAATTTTTGACAAACAGGAATGTTATTGGCAGGCAGACGGCTCATTAGGAGATGCACAGTTATGTATTTACACCATCAAGGTGGAAGCCTGTTCGTCCCCCTGCCTTTATTCTGGAGGCACCACCAGGAGTAGGGTGTATATAATTGCTTCAGGTACTCAGAGCCAAATCCGTCATCTCTGTGGCTTCCTGATGTCTGGTGATGTATACCTGCCAGCCAGCCAGCATCAGCAGGTGCATCCAGGCTGGGTGCCAGAGCCAAGGCCCTGAGAACCCGTAAGCTAGCAACATGTCTCTCTAGGATATATTTCAAATGGTTTGAAGTAGGAAATGGGGGTGGGGGGAGCAATGAGGATGTCTGTTTTAAAAGAGTTTTTGCAAGCTTCGTGAAATGATATATTTTTGTCTGTTACTTTAAATCTCTTTTATATACTGATGACTCCCAAATTTCTATTTCCAAGCTAGACTTCTACTTTGAACTCCAGACGTGTGTGTATATCCAACTCCCTGACAATTCCACCCACATTTTCAAAACTAAATTTATAAGCTCTCCATCCCACCCACAAATTTCTTTCTCTACTTGCTTTTCTATCTCAGTGAAAGCAGCCCATCTCTTTTCTCAAAAATACATAAATAATCTGAAGTAAAAGAACATAAAAGCAAAATGAGAATAAAAAACAGAGGAGACACGTAGAAAAGAAAAAATAAACCAGTAGATTCACGCTTAAATGTACCATTGCTGGAGTTAAAGAGGGAAAATTTCCAATTTACATGGGCCAGTTCTTCAGGAAAGTAAAATAATCATAAACTTGTAAGCAACTAACAGAGCTTCAAAATAATTAACACAAAAATTCAAAAATCATAGTTGGGGATTTTTAAACTCTTACCTCAACAATGGGCTTCCCAGGTTTTGCTAGTGGTAAAGAACTCGCCTGCTAATGCAGGAACATCGGGAAGATCCCTTGGAGAAGGACATGGCAACCTACTCCAGTATTCTTGCCTGGAGAATCCCATGGTCAGAGGAGCCTGGAGGGCTACGGTCCATGGGGTCACAAAGGGTTGGACAAGACTGAAGCGACTTAGCATGCACACACCTCACCAATGGAATTACTCTCTACTCATATTCAATATTGTACTGAAATTTTCCAAGCCATATAATAAAGCAAGAAAAATAAATAAGATCAAAAGTGAAAAAGTGACGCTGTCTTTCTTTGTAGACTGCATGGTTATGTACATTGAAAACAAGAAGATATGTAAAAATAAGTTAATATGAATAAGGAAATTTATCAAAGTTGATATAAAGATCAATTGTATTAAAATTTTTTTTTAAATTATGAAAGTATGATAACACATTTACAGAAGACTTGGGAAATACCGAACAAGGTTACATATTGTTCCACTATGTATTACAACTATTTTTTAAGTAGATAAATTAAGTGTTTTAGTTGGAGTTTCAATATCAAAGTCTCAAAAATTAATAGAATGAATATACAGAGAAGTAGAAGGATATATTTGACCTGAAAAGCCCTGTGAACCAACTCAACATAATTCAGATTTACACAGTTTTCATGTAACAGTAGGATACAAATGCTTTTCAAGTTTCTGTAGACTGTAAAACTAGGAGACACTGGAACATACCCAGGGAAATAAAACAAGGTACAAGAAGTTCATTGTCTAAAGGTATTGGAACCATTCAGAGTCTGTTCTCTCGTCATTGTGGAAATCACAGTAGAAATCAGTCTTACATTTCTCACAGTAGAAATCGTATCACTGTAGAAGTCAATATCAAAAGATGTTTGAAAATAACACACATTTTCAAATGCAATGTGACATTTACCAAGAGCAATCTTTGACTTACGCGTCGAAAGCCTCAATAAAGTTACACTGGAAAACTGCAGAGGGCAGAGAAGGCATTTACATGAGACATTGGTAGCAAAATGAGAACTTAATATTGAAGATGTTTTGAACAAAATCCCATGTATTTGGAACTTAAATGTCCAGTTTTAAATGATAGCTGTATCTAAGAAGCCATAACAAGGAAAATAAAATATTTTGTAATAAAATAAAAGCTAAAAGAGAATTTATCAGAATTTGTTGCAGGCAGCTGAAGCTGCTCAGTGTAATTAAATGCAATGTGGAGTCTTGAATAAGGTATGAGAACAAGTAATGGACACTAGCATAAAATTGTGATATTTGAATAAAATCTGTGCTTTAGTTAGTAATACTGTATCACTTGATAGCAATCAAGCCAGCAATCACACCCCTAAGTGAAAATGGATACTGAAGATTAGATTCTTAAAGGTAAAAAATTAAAAACGAATACCAAAAAGCAAAGATTAAAAATCTAGAGGAGAGGTTGGAGTCTCAAAAAAATATTAAAAATACAAAACAAAATCAATCACAAAAATTATGAAATATATATATGAAACTTGATTTAAAAATAGGGTATTTATTTTGCAAGGTAATAGGTTATAAAAATGAAAATTAAAGGAGTAATAAGAACTTAAAAAAATTAAAAAGTGACAATAGTAAAAATATATCTCGGAGTTTCTCTGGAGCTGTTGCGGGCACTGTGGGGTCAGGTCAGTTTCAGACAGTTCCTTGTTCCAGCTTGTACTTATTCTCAAGGTCTATAGGCCCCTCCCGTGCTTAATCAGTGTTAACTACAGGGTTTTAATCTGTTGCACCTGTCACCTCCAGAGTGGTTCCCTCTTCTTTATTTTGACTTCTTCGGTCTGCAAGTCTCTTCAGTGTCTAATTTCCACCCTGACACGAGGGGGCGAAGGTGGCCACTTATTTAGGCTCACTTGTTCAGTTGTGCTGTGGGGAGGGGGGACACTGCAAACAAACATCCCTGGCATGCGTGGGGAGTGCTTGCAGTGAATGGACCACACTGCACTTGACCCTGCTCATGGCATCGTGTGCTTCCCAGGTCTACACTGCTCGGGTTAGAGGGTGCTCTTGCAAGAGCTCAGTCCCAAGCGGGCCTTGAGTTTCATGTGCTTCCCAGGGCTAAGCCACTCAGGTTCTTGGGTACTCCGCAAGAACACAGACTCGGTTGGGTGTGCATTTTGTGCCCTTCCCGGTCCCAAACAGCTCAGGTGACCAGGTGCTTGGTGAGTGCACTGTCCCAGGTGGGCCATGCATCTTAATCACCTCTGGTCCCGACCACTCGGTTTCCAGGTGCACTGTGAGAGCACCATCTCAGGGATACAGAGAAGAGTTATACAAAAAAGATCTTCACGACCCAGGCAACCATGATGGTGTGATGACGCACCTAGAGCCAGACATCCTGGAGTGTGAAGTCAAGTGCGCCTTAGGAAGCATCACTACAAACAAAGCTAGTGGAGGTGATGGAATTCCAGTTGAGCTATTTCAAATCCTGAAAGATGATGCTGAGAAAGTGCTGCACTCCATATGCCAGCAAATTCGGAAAACTCAGCAGTGCCAACAGGACTGGAAAAGGTNTGTATATTTTCTCTGCAGTTATCTTAATATCCAGAGCATATAATATAAGGACTAGAGCTTTCTCCCAGACTCAAATTTGTAAATTCTCAATTGGTTTGTGAGGTCAATAGAGATGCTTCTTGTTTAGTTTCTGGTAAGACTATATTCAAGTCAGTGGTCATCTGATTAAATGTAATTATATTCTTCATCTTCTTCAGCTCTTTCTTGTACTTCTCAATTCTGGCCTTTGAGAGAGACAAAAACTCAGAATAGCTTTTTACATCATCTTTTTTTCCTTTGTTCTTCTGGTAGTATATGTATTCTCTGGCACAGAAACCTTCATGACATTAAACTGAAATAGATGCTTTTTTCATATTTTAAAACAAAGATAGAATTATGCTTCTAGATTTTCTTTGGCTTTTTTTCAAACTCAAAGAAGGAAGAAAGGATGAAGTGACTATGTAGGATGTGTTTTTACTAAAGCCTTAAAACCATTAATGATGTTTTCATCAAGTCGAAAGAGATCATTTTTACCCTAACTGATGAAAATGCTGGAAACAGTTCTTTCTTACATTTTCTCTATGCAGCATGTTTAAACATTTGTCTGTTGTTTGTTTTTATGTTATTGCTCACACACAATGTATGACTATAGAGTAGGTTTCCAATCAAGTTCTAGTGAAAGTTAGCCTCTTAAGACTCTCAGAAACTGTCAAAGTAACAAAGCATGTTCTTCAGGGTATGCTTCATCAGAAGCTTGTTACTGTTATCAGGAGTGTATAAATGTTAGCACAGAGCACAAGCTTGGATTTATAATATTGAAAAAAGTATGACTAGTTCAGGTTTATGATGGTGGGAGGTATGGTCTAACAGTTATATCAAATGTAAGTCATGTGTATTACCATGATATCTGGCCCGTGACTTGGAGATTGTGAACATAGCAGTGTGCTGTATTTGCACAGGTACTTTGCAGAAAAGATTTCACCCATCTTTATAACATCCTGTTCATAGGAGGATATTTGAATGGAGGAGAGGGAAGATTGCTAGTTTCTTAGCAAATCGGTAGAGTGTGGGAGGGATAGAATCGGGTCTTTCCAAACCTTGGTTTAGAGTTGCACGCATTCCAGGTGACCCATCATTACAGCACAGCTTTGTCCCTGACTGTAACATGTGCATGGGAACTGTTTGTCACACACTTTGGAATTCTTCAAAAGATNGTTTCTTAGCAAATCGGTAGAGTGTGGGAGGGATAGAATCGGGTCTTTCCAAACCTTGGTTTAGAGTTGCACGCATTCCAGGTGACCCATCATTACAGCACAGCTTTGTCCCTGACTGTAACATGTGCATGGGAACTGTTTGTCACACACTTTGGAATTCTTCAAAAGATTGTACCAAGCCTTAATATTGCCAAAGGCCCCAGGCATTGGCAAAAGATCTTTCCATTTGTTCCCCCATGTGTGATATTTTGTGTGTGTGTGTGTGTGTGTGTGTCTCGGTATGTGTAAAACTGGAAAATTTTGTTTATGGGACTTTTAATATGTGTGCATGATTTTGAGCAAAGTATTTTGCATTCTGGTATTTAGAACAGCCTGTAAATATCCAAATAGATACAAAATTTTGAAGTTTACAAAAAATTGATCCAAATATCACAGCTACCATTTAAAGAGAATCAAATTCACAACCTTTAGGATGAAGAGCAGCACCTTCTCTCCCAGTGGTTGTCTCTTGAAGAACCTAGACACGTTCAGGCGAAACATTATATGTTTTCAGGGAAAAGAAACATTATAATGCACAACCTTAGACACAGGCTCCTTAAACAGCACTAAGCGGTAACTTAGGCATTCATTCAGTTATTTTCAGCTCATACAGTTTACAAACTACAGTGAGACTAAGTCATCCAACTTTTAGATCTTAAGCGCTTCAGGATATAGAAATAATAAAACATCATTGTTTTTCATTAATCAGATTATGAAACATTAAAAATATTTGACAGTTTGATGATTACTTTTCAGGCATTTCATATGATATCCCTCAATGGGGAGTTATCTGATTTTTTTTTTCCCCTCGTGATTAGGCTGGCATTATAGGTTTGAGGCTTCCCAGTTGGTGTCGGCGGTGAAGAGCTTGCCAATGCAGGAGACATAAGAGATGTGGGTTTGATCCGTGGGTTGGGAAGATCTAGAGGAGGGCACGGCGACCACTCCGGTATTCTTGCCTGGAGAGTCGCCCATGGACAGAGGAGCCTGACAGGCTGCAGTCCATGTGGTCACAAAGAGTCAGACATGCTTGGAGCAACTTATCATGCATGCAGGCATAGGTTTGAGGTGAGTCAAGAGAAGTAAAATGCTATTCTCATCACATCATATCAAAGGTACATACTATCAATATGACTTATCACTGTTTATGTTACCTTCCATCAGATAATTTGAAGTAGTTGTCAAGTTATAAAACAATAAACTTTTTATTTTTTCCCTCTCTTATTTTCCTCTCCTCTTTTCTTCTCCTGGAAGAAGCCCATGTTGAAGGGGTAGGGCATTATGGTCTTCTTATTTAATGGTAGGATGTCGACATAAATTATGAGGAATTCTATAAAGGAGATTGGTTTATTTCCCCTAATTTATTTACTCAATTATTTATATATCATTAAGGACTGAAGACAAAAACAAAGTCTAAGAAATTCTCATAGCTAAGAGTTGCCTAAGGAGACAAGACAACTAAACATGATGTAATACTCTGGAACAGAAAAAACACATTAGGGAAAAATCATGAAAATATAAATAAAATATGAATTTTAGTTAATGATAATGCAAAGTATCAATTCATTAGTTGATTTAATTAAACAATCAATATACTGTTCTAATATATTAATTAGATGTTAATATTGGGGAAAACTGGGTAAATCTTTGTATTATTTTTTGCAAGAGTTCTATACATTTAAAGCTGTTCTAAATTTTAAAGACTTGTTAAATTAAAAACACTACCCTCCCCCCAAACAGAAAAATATTATATAATTTGTTCAGGAATTATCAGTCTGGGAATCAAATCTACAGTTTTAGTGGAACTATAAAGTGGCACTCTCTGTCAGTAACTATTGAAATGTTAATGTACACATATTCTTTGATTCTTCAACTCATTTCTAGGAATGTATTCAATAGAAATGAAAGCAAAATGGAAGTATGTCACTTACAAAATGAAAGTGTGTCATTGCTGCATTTTTGTGTGTGTGATAGTCATTATACAAAAAACTCATAATAACCTACCTACATATTTGACAAGGCATCATCACTGAGGAAACTGTAATACATGTCCATAGAATAGCCATTATAAAGAAGTTCTCTCTCTCTCTCTATATATATATATATATATGTAAGCTATATTTTCCAGAGTGTGTGTGTGTGTGTGTGTATGTATATATATATATATATATAGAAGAAAAAACATAATGAAAAATACATGCATACACATATATACATATCTCCTGTTTTTAAATAAATAAGAATCTGTTATATATGTATAGATTCATGCACATTGAACTATTAACAGAAGTTACTTTAAAAGAGTATAATCGTAGTGGGGAATATTAACTTTTATATTTCCTTCTCTTGTTGGAACAGATACAACCTCATTTACTCCTTTTATAATAAATATACAGCTTTTCTTTGTAGAATCAAAGGATATATTTATAAAAATATACGTTATTTTTGTAGTAGTTGCGCTCCAGTTCATTAATATGTTATTAATCAAACTCAGTTCAAGTTCTCATAATTTCATTAATTAGAAATTATAAATCAAGAGCTACTACCTAAATTGAAGAAACTTAGATGTCATTTAGTTATGAATGTTTTCATCCATTTAATGGTTCTCATAATATGAGCTGCCTGTGTTGTTGTTCTTATTGTTTGTCCAGGATTGAAAGATAAATAAAATATTCCTTATATTTTCCAGGCTCATTGTGTACCTGGGGAAGTAGCTGACTGACTAAGGGCTTCCCAGTGGCTCAGACAGTAAAGAATCTACCTGCAGGGTGGAAAACCTGAGTCTGATCCCTTCATCATGAAAGTGCCCTGGAGAAGGGAATGGCTACCCACTATAGTATTCTTGCCTAGAGAATCCCATGAATAGAAGAACCTGCTGAGCTACAGTCCTTGGGGTCCCAAAGAGTTGGATATGAATTAGTAACTAATACTTTCATTTCCCGTTTTTCACTGACTAATAGAGCAATGTAGTAAACAACTTTACCTTTAAAGGCTTCTTACATAATTTCCTATCTTTACCATTGTGTGTTGAAAATGAAGTGGGATGAGAGAGGTAAGGAAGCAGCAGAAAAATCTTTGAAGCTAGCAGATGCTGGTTCATGAGGTTTAAGGAAAGACTGTGTCTTCATAAAATAAAGTACAAGAGGAAGTATCTAGTGCTGATATAGAAACTGCAGTGAATTATCCAGATCTAGTCACAATAATCAATGAATGTGTCTGAACTAAACATTTTCAATGTACAGGAAATTGCCTTATAGTGAACTAAAATACCATCCAGAAGTTTCAAAAGGTAAAGAAGAAAAATCAGTGCCTGGTTTTAAAGGACAGCCTGACTCTCTTGTTAGGGCTCATTTAGCTGGTGACTAGTTGAAGCCAGTGCTTATTTACCATTCTGAAAATCCTAGTGACCTTAAGAATAATGCTGAATCAACTCTTCTTGTGCTTTATGAATGGAACAATAAAGAACATTAACATCTGTTTACAGCATGGGTTACTGAATATTTTATGCCTAGTGTTTAAGACCTACTGCTCAGGAAAAAAAAAAAAAAATTCCCTTGAAAATATTGCTACTCTTTGACCATGCACCTGGTCAAGAGTGCTGATGGAGATGTACAACAGATTCATGTTGTTTTTATGCCTGACAGCACAACATCCATTCTACAGCACATGGATCAAGGAGTCCTTTCGACAGTCAAGTCTTAGTACATGAAAAATACATTTCATAAGGCTATAGTTGCTGTAGGTAGGTTTCCTCTGATCTGAGCAGTTCGTTCAGCAATTTTAGAGGTAATATCTTAAATTTATGCACATGAAGCCATCTGAAGTTGTAATCATTTCTTCAACTGTGCCAAATATCCTACCTTGGGAACTGCCTATTTGTGGCAAGCATCTGTCTTAAAGATGATCTCTATGAATTACATAGATGCTTTCATATGATTTTTAAAATTTTTGTTGAAGTATGATTGCTTTACAATATTAGTTTCTGTGAAGTTAGTTTGTTAGTACAGTGAAGTGAGTCACCTATTCATATACATGTATCTCCTCTTTTTTGGATTTTCTTCCATTTAGATCACCACAGAACACTGAGTAGAGTTCCCTGTGCTATCCATTAGGTTCTCATCAGTTATTTATTTTATACATAGTAGTGTATGCGTGGCGATCCCAATCTTGCAATTCATCCCACGCTCCTTCCCTACCTTAGTGTCTGTACATTTTTTCTCTACATNGTACGCAAAACTTCAACGTTTTATCCTATATGTAGTGTCCTGCTGAATGTTTTTAATAGGAAAGCTAGCAAACTATAGGACTGAATTTTCAAAGGCTATTACTTGGACTTGTGATTGGCCCAATGCCTTTCCATAAGTAGATGTTTCCTTGAATTGTAAAGCAGTAATTGGACACTGGAGAGCTGTTATTTGTTGGGCCTCTGAGTAAATTTTGTTTTAATGCAAAGCCAAAGTGGAGGGCTGGTAAGGGGTATCTGGAAATGTGGCTGAGTATATCTGAATATAGTGGTTTTGTATGGAAAACACATTTCCTTTGCAATAGGGCATAGCATCTAAAAAGTTGGCAATCTGTCTAATCCTTGGTATCTCTGGATAATGTCATAATCAGAGATAAAGACACATAAGTGCATTAACATCTCCAAAGCTGTGTACCATTTCTTACCCTTTTTTGCTTATTTTTCTGATATTTTATTGTACAAAATTCTACTGTAATTTAAAACCCATATTTAAGAGAAGTAATTTAGGGAATATCTTACTAGTCATGGACTTTATGAGAACACTTTTGAGACAAACTAAGCTACTAACTGAGTAGTTTAGCATGGAAAGTTTTATGTGTAGTAACTGCTTCTCCTGCCCTAATAGAATAGTATGGAAATATCACAAAACGATGTGTGAAGAGTGATGCTGAGGTCAGTTCACTGTAGTGTGTTCATTTCTGAATGCTTGATGTTAAATTTTAGGGACCTGAGAAACAATGTCTGAGAAGAGTTGGACATTAGAAGTAGTAAGTGAGGTTAGTGTCTTGGAAATGTTTCAACAGGACCCTTTCTAGATAAAGTCTAGGGAGAGAAACACGATGTATAACTTGTTTTCTTTTCAATTATGGTGTATTACAACATAGCTCAGTTGCTAAAGAATCTGCCTGCAATCCAGGAGACCCCGGCTCAATTCCTGGGTTGGGAAGATTCACTGGAGAAGGGATAGATTACCCACTTCAGTATTCTTGGTCTTCCCTTGTGGCACNACGATGTATAACTTGTTTTCTTTTCAATTATGGTGTATTACAACATAGCTCAGTTGCTAAAGAATCTGCCTGCAATCCAGGAGACCCCGGCTCAATTCCTGGGTTGGGAAGATTCACTGGAGAAGGGATAGATTACCCACTTCAGTATTCTTGGTCTTCCCTTGTGGCACAGATGGTAAAGAATCCACCTGCAATGTGGGAGACCTGAGTTCGATCCCTGGGTTGGGAAGATCCCCTGGAGGAGGGAATGGCTATCCACTCCAGTATTCTGGCCTAGAGAATTCCATGAGCTGTACAGTCCATGGGTTCGCCAAGAGTAGGACACAACTGAGTGACTTTCACGTCTGCAAGATATTGAATATAGTGCCCTGTGCTATACAAGTAGGACCTTTTTGTTTATCTATTATATATAGTCGTTTGTATCTTCTGGGCTTCCCAAGTGGTGCTAGTGGTAAAGAACCCTCCTGCCAGCAGGAGATATAAGAGACATGGGTTTAATCCCTGGGTCAGAAAGATTCCCTGGAGGAAGTTATGGCAACCTACTCCAGTATTCTTGCCTGGAGAATCACATGGACAGGCTATGGCAGGCTATGGTCCATAATGTCACAAAGAATCAGACACTGATAAAGCAACTTAACATACACACACATCTATTCAACCCAACCTAGTGTATTTTTCATGTATAAATTATTGATACCCAAATATGTAAATACATATGTTTGATTAATTTTTAATGTGATTTCATTATTGATTTTAATTTGCAGAGGCATTTAAAAGTATTAGATTATTTAACCATTTAGCAAGAGTAATTTATACATATTTATTTAGCAACATCGACCTATCTCTTATAAACCTTAATTTTAAAATAAGAGTCAAAAATAACACTGTGTGTGTGTGTGTGTAACAGTTGGTTTAAGCACATGTACCACTAAGTAAGGTATGCTGCTGCTGCTGCTAAGTCACTTCAGTAGTGTCCGACTCTGTGCAACCAAATATACAGCAGCCCTCCATGCTCCTCTGTCCCTGGGATTCTCCAGGCAAGAATACTGGAGTGGGTTGCCGTTTCCTTCTCCCAAGTAAGGTATAGGATTGTTAATTCTCAGTCTCTCAGTATTAATAGGCAGCTCAACACTTGGTAGTCCTGTTGGTTATGTACTCGGTTACATGTTCCTTTGTTTTGGCTTATTTGTTCCTTCCTTATCTTACAGTGGCTCTTTTGAGGACCTTAACTTATTTCATTCATCCCTAATGGCAGAATGTGAGCTTTCAGACTAACTGAATTTTCCTAATGTCCCATAATTTAATATACATTTCTTTACTCATTCCCAAAAGTAGTTATGTTTCGGATCTATTGCTCCTTACTCTACTGGATTCGAGGGGTTAAATTACCTGCATTTGCGCTTTGTGTGTGTTCTCAATGCAGTGTTTTCCTTTTGATCAGGTTCCTGTTAGATAAATTTCATATTTCCAGACCCTATTTTGAGGCCTGTCTTTGGATCAGTGATTGTGCTGAAAGATCAGATTTTGCTGCTGAATTAGTTAGACAAACTAAAGTTCTTAATGGTAAAAAGTCGGTTACTCTAGCCTTATACTTAATAATGTGGTAATTCTGATTATTATAACTATCTTTCTAGTTGAGTCTCAAGTTCTATTTTGATCTGACAGTTTATTCCAAAACATTGTGGAAGGATTATGTTTGTCATGCAGGTGTGTGTGTATGCTTGTATCACACATGTGTGGTGGTGGTGTTCAGTCACTAAGTTGTGTCCAACTCGTGTGACCCTGTGTACTGTAGCCAGCCAGACTTCTCTGTCCGTGGGATTTCCCAGACAAGAACACTGGAGCGGATTGCTATTTTCTTCTGGGGATCTTCCTGACTCAAAGATCAAACCAAGTTTCCTGCATTGCAGACATCTTTGTGTTTCTTGTGTATATATGTGTGTGTGGGTGTGCCATACACTCACACATTTCTAGAACTATATCATTAAAGATTCCTCACAAAAATAATTGGTACCTTTTAATATGCTTTTCATGTTTATTTTGAAAAAAATGTACCAAATTGTATTTTGGGCAGATAGGAATTTTCTGCCTGATATCTGCCTTAAAACATATTTGTGATTGAAAAAAACATCCAGATAATAATAATAATTATTTTCTCTTTTCTTCTCTCTCCTACTTGTCTGACCTCCAGGATTTTCAGGTTAAATGCATGCTGCTGAGGTTTCTTTGCTGTTCAGTTTTTAGAAAACATTAATTTGTTTCCATCTTTTAGATTTGTGCATCACTAGCAAATGACAGCAGCAGTCTCATCTGCAATATTATTACTTCAGTATCGATCTTTTGAAAGAGTAGACTTAATCGTTGTTCAGGCCTCCTTTGGAAAATTACTGAAAACTCTCTTTTATTTCTTGACATTGACCAGTGAACTATATGTTTTTCATTGTTTACTTCCGTCCTTTTTGTTTAAACCTAGACTCTCTCCAAAAGGGATAAGGGGTTATATGCTTAATAAATGTGTCAAATATGCTTATTTCAGATCATAAAATATTTCTATATAAACTTACCACTGATATCTTTCAGAAATCTATGCAGTTTCTGCTGGACTGGACATAAAAGACAGCCAAGTAAAATAATGATCAACTGCCCCATAGGACCATGTTATGTGTAGTATGATTCTCTAGAGGTTACTGTAACCACCACCACCCCACTTTCATACATGTTGGCTGGAGGGAGAGAAAAAATTGATACTTTTCCATTTGAACCTTAATTTGGTATTAATAAGCAGGCTTGGAGAGGAAGGATAGAGACATTTTAGTCTATTAATCTTAGATTCTGAGAATGCAGTTCTGCACTCCCTCACGTACTTTGTGCACACACGCTCAGTAATGTCTTGACTCTTTGCAACTCCATGGATTGTAGCTCACCAGGCTCCTCCTCCTCCGTCCACGGAATTTCCCAGGCAAGAGTACTGGAATAGGTTGCCATTTCCTTCACTGATGGATCTTGCTGACCCAGGAATTGAACTCACATCTGCTGCATC
The DNA here is from genome assembly GCA_006410615.1 of Neotragus moschatus. Lineage (NCBI taxonomy): Eukaryota > Metazoa > Chordata > Mammalia > Artiodactyla > Bovidae > Neotragus > Neotragus moschatus. The sequence continues at coordinate 42,273 of SJYA01003058.1, forward strand.
TTCTGCATGGGCAGGCGATATCTTTACAACTGAGTCACTTGGGAAGCTGTTCAATTCATTTCAGCTCAATTGTCACTCAGTCATGTCTGACTTTTTGTGACCTCATGGACTGCAACATGCCAGGTTTCCCAGTATATCACCAATTCCTAGACCTTGTTCAAACTCATGTCTTTGAGTTGATGATGCCATTGAACCATCTCATCCTCTGTTGTCCCCTTTTAAACTTGCCTTCAATTTTTCCCAGCATCAGGGTCTTTTCCAATGTGTCAGTTTTTCATTTCAGGTGGCCAAAGTATTGGAGTTTCAGCTTCAGCATCATTCCTTCCAAAGAACACCCAGGACTGATTTCCTTTAGGATGGACTGGTTGGATCTCCTTGCTGTCCATGAGACTCTCAAGAGTCTTCAACACCACAGTTCAAAAGCATCAATTCTTCAGTGCTCAGCCTTCTTCACAGTCCAACTCTCACATCCATACATGACAACTGGAAAAAACATAGCTTTGACTAGATGGCAAAGTAACGTATCTAATTTTTAATATGCTGTCTAGAATGGTCACAACTTTTCTTCCAAGGAGCAAGCTTCTTTTAATTTCATGGCTGCAGTCACCACCCACAGTGATTATGGAGCCCCCCCAAAATAAAGTCTGTCCCTGTTTCTATTATTTCCTCATCTATTTGCCAAGAAGCAATGGAGCCACATTCCATGATTTTCATTTTTTGAATGTTGAGTTTTAAGCCAGCTTTTTCACTCTCCTCTTTCACTTTCATCAAGAGGCTTCTTAGTTTTTCTTAGCATTCTGCCATAAGGGTGGTGTCATCCATGTATCTGAGGTTATTGATATTTCTCCCAGCAGTCTTGATTCCAGCTTGTGTTCTATCCAGCCTGGCATTTCTCATGATGTACTCTGCATATAAGTTAAATAACTAGTGTGACAACATACAGCCTTTACATACTCCTTTCCCAATTTGGAACTAGTCTGTTGTTCCATATGCAGTTCTAACTGTTGCTTCTTGACCTGTATATCAGTTTCTCAGGAGGCAGGTAAGGTAGGCAATGCCTGAGGCAGGCCTTCCCATCTTTTTAAGAATTTTCCACATTTTGTTGTGATCCNCAGCCTTTACATACTCCTTTCCCAATTTGGAACTAGTCTGTTGTTCCATATGCAGTTCTTACTGTTGCTTCTTGACCTGTATATCAGTTTCTCAGGAGGCAGGTAAGGTAGGCAATGCCTGAGGCAGGCCTTCCCATCTTTTCAAGAATTTTCCACATTTTGTTGTGATCCACACAGTCAAAGGCTTTGGTGTAGTCAATAAAGCAGAAATAAATGTTTTTCTGTAACTCTCTTGCTTTTTCAATGATCTAATGGATGTTAGCAATTTGATCTCTGGTTCCTCTGCCTTTTCTAAAAGGCAGCTTGAACATCTGGAATTTCACGGTTCATGTACTGTTGAAGCCTCGCTTGGAGAATTTTGAACATTACTAGCATGTGAAATGAGTGCAATTGTGTGGTAGTTTGAACATTATTTGGCATTGCCTTTCTTTGGGATTGGAGTGAAAACTGTCCTTTTCCAGTTCTGTGGCACTGCTGAGTTTTCCAAATTTGCTGGCATATTGAGTGTAGCACTTTAACAGCATCATCTTTTAGGATTTAAAATAGCTCAACTGGAATTCCATCACCTCCCCTGGCTTTGTTCGTAGTAATGCTTTCAAAGGCCCCGTTGACTTCTTATNTCTTTGGGATTGGAGTGAAAACTGTCCTTTTCCAGTTCTGTGGCACTGCTGAGTTTTCCAAATTTGCTGGCATATTGAGTGTAGCACTTTAACAGCATCATCTTTTAGGATTTAAAATAGCTCAACTGGAATTCCATCACCTCCCCTGGCTTTGTTCGTAGTAATGCTTTCAAAGGCCCAGTTGACTTCTTATTCCAGGATATCTGACTCTAGATGAGTGATCACAGCATTGTGATTATCTGGGTCATGAAGATCTTTTTTGAATAATTCTCAGTATTCTTGCCACTTCATCTAAATATCTTCTGCTTCTGTTAGGTGCATAACATTTCTGTCCTTTATTGTGCCCATCTTTGCATGAAATGTTCCCTTGGTATCTGTAATTTTCTTGAAGAGAAAGTTAGTCTTTCCAATTCTGTTGTTTTCCTCTATTTCTTTGCCTTGATCACTGAGTAAGGCTTTCTTATCTCTTCTTGCTGTTCTTTGGACTCTGCATTCAGATGGGGAAGTCTTTGGTTTAGGACAACTAATACAGTCATTCCAATTTAACAAGATGTAAGTGCATGTGTTTATGTGTCTGTGATAGATGTATAGCGTCTGTTTTTAGGTACTAGACATATGGACAATAGTTATTTTGTTTTCCATTTTTCAATGTATTTATACTGAAATATTTTGAGTATTGAAATTTCAATGTCTTAAATTATTTATATTTGTATATGTATTTTATAATCAGAAAAATTGTGAACACATTTTTAAAACTAGAAAGAGAAATTCATATTCGAAGGCATCATAAATATAAAATAACTCAATGTAATGTCCATCCTAAAGGAAATCAGTCCCGAATATTCATTGGAAGGACTGATGCTAGAGCCTAAACTCCAATATTTTAGCCACCTGATGCGAAGAACTAACTCATTGGAAAAAACCCTGATGCTGAGAATGATGAGGGTAGGAGGAGAAGGGAATGACAGAGGATGAGATGGTTGGGTGTATCACTGAATCAGTGGACGTGAGTTTGAGTAAACTCCAGGAGGTGATGATGGACAGGGAGGCCTGGCATGCTGCATTTCATGGGGTTGCAGAATTGGACACGACTGAGCAACTGAACTGAAAGTAATGTCTTTGTTCGTTTCACTGCCTTCACTCTATGTAGGCACCTGTGTGAAGAAATACATCAGCTTACCATAAACTTAATCTGAAATTTGGACAAAAAATTTTGAAGAAGCATAGAACTGTAATTAAAATAGGAATATGCCTATTGGTCTCATAAGTCCAAACCTTACCTAAATAATTACTCTTTTATAAATGCCTCTTCTCACTAATCTACATTTGTTACATTATCTGATAGCTTTCCTGTGAAAACTGCATGCTCTTTAGGAGAGAGACACATCTCTCTCATTTTTTTAGTTTCCATATGCCTGGTATATGAAAGACCCTCAAGAAATATATGCTGAACAAATAATTTCAGTGAATGGATGCATGCAAGTCTACCTCTTCTAGCTTCGTACAGAATTTTCTCGTAGAAATATAAATTCCTCAAGTGAGTGATAGTGGATCTTGTGAAAATTTCAGTTTTCAGGCCAGTGCTCTGTTTATTTTAAGTACTCAATAAATGTCTGTCAACTGTACTTCCCAGATAGTTAAACAGAAAAGTCTATGGAGTGAGACATGGCCACCCAGAGCACTGGAATCACAATTGCATTGCCTCCCAAGTAGCAGAAAACTGAACTCTACCTATTGTACTTGACTTCAGCTGCACTTTGATGTGTGCGTTGCAGCCTGAAAAATTCTTATGACTAACACAGTGTTTTGGTAAATTTCTGGCTTTTGATGATTTACCAAGGATTTTTAAAGTAAGGTAGCCATTGTCTCTGAAATTATTGCCTCAGAAAATAGTACCAACCTTCAATAAGCCAGAAAATGTAACATGTGAATAGGGGACTTTATTTTCAGTATATTCTTGCAAAAGTGCTTTATCTCTTCCATATTGTATAAAGATCAAGGCTGCTGCTGCTGCTAAGTCGCTTCAGTCGTGTCCGACTCTGTGTGACCCCATAGAAGGCAGTCCACCAGCGCCCCCCCCGCCCCCCCCCCCAGTCCCTGGGGTTCTCCNAAAAATATGCCGAGTCCAGAAAATGTAACTACACATGCAGAGAAGTTATCGTATAATGTTTCAAGAGTGAGATGTCTAAAGCTATTTTTTTTTTTTTCAGTTAAAAAATTGATTTAGATTTGGTTAAGTTGCACTTAAATAGTTAACTTCATTTTCCTTCTCATGTTTTTTTCTAGGGGAGTGAGGATGGGAAACATCTTACGATTCCATGGAGGAATAATCATTGGATTAATGTCTAAGAGATCTGTGTTACATGAATAATACTTTGTAAGGATTATTTGTCAAGTATAATTTAGCTAATAAGTATACGATCATGTGCTAGTCACTTATGTTTTTGTGACCTCAGTTTTTTCATACTAAAATGAAGTGACTTAGTTCCATGGAATATAACATGTTTTTTTTCCGGTCCTCTTCTCTGATACTAGAACCTAAAATTGGGAATGTTTTTGTGTTATGAGAAGAAATGAAAGTCAGTGTTTGTTCAGCAATTGTAGAGGGTAATATCTTAAATTTATACAGACTAAGCCATCTAAAGTTATAATTATTTCTTCGAGTTTGCAATATATCCTACTTTGGGAACTGCCTATTTGCGGGCAAGTGTATGCCATAAAGTTGGTCTCCATGACCTAGACAGATGCTTTTTTTTTTTTTTTTTAATTTTTATTGGAGTATAGTTGCTTTACAGTGTTGTTAGTTTCTGTAAAGTTAGTTTGTTAGTACAGTGAAATGAATCACCTGTATATATACATATATCCCCTCTTTTTTGGATTTCCTTCCTATTTAGATCACCACAGAATATTAAGTAGGGTTACCTGTGCTCTACGTTATGTTCTTATTAGTACTTCTTTTATACATAGTACCCTTGGACTGTACGGAGGTCCAACCAGTCCATCCTGAAGGAGATCAGTCCTGAGTGTTCTTTGGAAGGACTGAAGCTAAAGCTGAAGCTCCAGTACTTTGGCCACCTCATGAGAAGAGTTGACTCACTGGAAAAGACTCTGATGCTGGGAGGGATTGGGGGCAGGAGGAGAAGGGGACGACAGAGGATGAGATGGCTGGATGGCATCACTGACTGGATGGACGTGAGTCTGAGTGAACTCTGGGAGTTGGTGATGGACAGGGAGGCCTGGCGTGCTGCGATTCATGGGGTCACAAAGAGTCGGACACGACTGAGTGACTGAGCTGAACTGAGTGTATATATGCTGATCCTAATCTCCTAATTCATTCCATATCCCTTTCCCCCCTTGATGTCCATATATTTTTTTCTCTATGTCTGTGTCTATTTCTGCTTTGCAAATAGGTTATCTGTACCATTTTTCTAGATTCCACATATGTGCATTAATGTATGATATTTGTTTTTCTCTTTCTGACTTGCTTCAGTCTGTGTAACAGTATACAGTCTCTGTATAACCGTCTCTCAGTCCATCCACATCTCTGTAAATGGCAAAATTCCATTCCTTTTTTTTGACTAAGTAATATTCCATGGCATACATGTACCATGTCTTTTCCATTTCACTGGAGATGGACATTTAGGTTGCTTCCATGTCCTGGCTACTGTAAATAGGGTTGCAGTGAATATTGGGGTGTATGTATCTTTTGGAATTATGGTTTCTCCAGATATCTTCCCCAGAGTGGGATGCCTGGGTCATCTACATGCCTGTGGTTCTATTTTTAGTTTTTTAGGAACCTCCATACTGTTCTCCATAGCGGCTGTATCAATATACATTCCCACTGACATTGTAGGAGGCTTCCCTTTTGTCTACAGCCTCTCCAGCATTTACTGTTTGTGGATTTTTTGACAACGTCTGTTCTGACCGGTGTGAGGCAATAGCTCATGGTTGTTCTGATCTCCATCTCTCTAGTAATTAATGATGTGGAGTGTCTTTCCATGTGTGTGTTCCCCATCTGTAAGTCTTCTTTGGAGAAATGTCTACTTAGGTCTTCTGTTCATTTTTGATTAAGTTGTTTGCATTCATGACATTGAGCTGCATGAGCAATTTGTATATTTTGGGATTTAATCCTCTGTCAGTTGCTTCGTTTGCAAATAATTTCTCCCATTCTGAGGGTTTGGGTCTGGCTTATGGTTTCCTTTGCTGTGCAAAAGCTTTTATGTTTAATTAGATTTCATTTATTTATTTTTGTTTTTATTTTCGTTACTCTAGGAGATGGGTCACAAAAGATCTTGCTGCTATTATGTCGAAGTGTTCTTCCTATGTTTTCCTCTGAGATTTTTTTGCTGTCCATTCTTACCTTTAGGTATTTAATTCACTTTGAGTTCATGTTTGTGTATGGTGTTAGATAGTGTTCTAAAGTTTGAGAAATGGTTCAAATGGGTTAGGGTGTAGATAAGTAGGTGTTTGTGTGTGAGTATGTGTGTTTGTGTGTGTTTTAATTTGCATTGTCTTCTAAATATTTAGTGACATATAAAGAGCATGTTAGTAGAAGCCTGGATACCTGACTTCTGTGACTGGCCCAGCTTGTTGGCTCTTTGACTTGGAGCAAGTCATTTCAACTCACAGCCAGTTTTATAAAACTCATGTGTATAAAAGTTGAATCCAGTACATTTCATATTCTTTCCAGCACTATAAATCTATACACATTTGAGAAACATGCTCTTCCCTTTCCCAAAACTGGTATAACAATACCTATTTCACAAGTCATCTTTGGCAAAAATCCTTAAAATTCTCAAAAGACTGACACCCTATATAATGGGATAAACGAAAGAAATAGTATTTATAGAGCATTACATCTCCTGTTCCAGATTTATCTTCTGAATGATTACTGAGCAAATAACTTCTTCTATTATCAGCATACTTTGTGGTTTCTGCAGTTGTGCTGCTTACCATGCTTGTTCCCTGGATGGTTATGGCAAATGAGCATCAGGGTTTTGCCTGGGTTTGGAGAAAGCTGCCAAGTGACTGGAAATGAACCCAGCTTGGGAATATTAAGCCAGCATGTGAAAGGACACTTTAGTACCTTTCACTGTAATTAGGTTTTATTTCATTCTCTTATTATAAACTCATTAATATAAACCTCTAGAAAGAGTAATAAAATTAGTTCAAGGATGTTGTTTTCACTCCAGGTTGCTTCATTTTACAAAGACCTGAGTTAATAGTTGAAGATGTGAAAGGAGGTTCCAATGGCCCTATTTCTTAATGTGCCATGGACTCCAAATGAGGGCTTGGAAGGAGCTGAATGCCTCAGGTCCTTTGGAGTTACCGGCAGTTGTGGACCATCAATGGCAACCTAAAGAATGCAAGTCACATATGAAAATAAACAATAAATGTAACCCATTCATGAGGAATTAAAAACAATGTACACAGATGATCTCTGTACATTCTCATGATCCCAGAGAAATAAATAGAAGAATATAAAATTTTTAAAAAGATGCTGGTTTACTTTTATCACTCTTCTCAGGAATGGATGCTACTTCCCTTGTATCCCAATGTTTCTTCCTTGGATCATTCCATCTAGGAGAATTGCTATTTCTGTCTCATCCCTCCCTTTTTAAGAATAGACTGAGAACTATGAACTATCATTGTTTTGTTTCCTTTAAAGCAGGATGAATATGCAGTCATTCAAGAAAATCTCTTATCTCAATCTGAATGCTTGTATGTCATGTAAGACCCCCTCTTCCTGTCTCCCGTGGTGTACACGGTACTCATTGCTTACTCTAACCATCATCCTGATTCCAGGGTTCTGGGAGTCATCACAGTTCCTTTTGTCATGTATTTGCATCTGTAGGTCTGTCTCCATGTATAACGCCTTTATGTTCTCTAATTTAAATATCAAAAATCACTGTTACCTGCCCTCTTTTTGGCTCTTATCAGAAGAGATAAAATATATGTATATGTTTATTACAACTATCATCAAACAACGTTATTAATTCTTGATTATTAGCTAATCTAGTTGGGATTCTCTGGTGGTTCGGAAGGCAAAGATTCTGCCTGCAGTGCAAGAGACTTGGGTTCGATCCTTGGGTCAGGAGGAAGAAATGGAAACCCACTCCAGTATTCTTGCCTGGAGAATTCCATGGACAGAGGAGCTTTGCGGGCTGCAGTTCATGGGCTAACAAAGAGTCAGAGAGGACTGAGTGACTAATATACACACATAACTTAAAGTATTAGCAGTCACTAATTTCTTCATCTGTTTTTTTCTTAATTCAGTTGTGAGCTCCATAAAGGTTAGAATTCTGTTTTTAACATTTCTATTTTTTGTACCTAGTGCAGTGCCCTGGTATGAGGGACATTCATATTCAATAATGAAGTAAGTTTAGTGAATAATACTTAGACCTTTATACAAGACATATATTTGATAAAAAGTAAAAGACACCGAGTTCTGGTCCTGTGATTTGTTTTCCCTGTCATTGTTATTAATAACCTTTGTTTTAGAATTGGAGAAAACACATTGAGGATGCCATTAAAAATTGCTTGACTCAGAGAGTTTGAGGTAGGATTACCCAGGATTGTTTTTCCTGTGTGCTTAGAATACTTTCAACATGTTCTTCTGGGAAGAAGACCTAAAATGGGATGGAAATGCATATAACACTAGGAGGGATCCCTTTCAATGAGGAAGTTGGTGATTACCTGAGAATCACTGTAAGATTCTATTACTGGTTTGGATGCTTCCATGCATGAGAATAAAAAACATATGACAACCAGAAGCTTTGTTAATGTAGCCTGCTTTGGGAGTATGGAATTGGGATATGAAAACACAGGTATCTGAATATCAAGGTCATGGACAGCTGGGGCGATTTCCTTTAGGGCTTCTGTGTGTCTCGTGTTAACACACACCATGTAGTCAGTGAACAATTAAGAGAGGTACACAGTTATTGGCTCTGTTTAAAAAATGCCTGTTACAGGGTTCAGTGAATGTGCTAAATCTATATACAGTTCCTGTAGGAAAATATTCTAGGTTTGGTTTCTTAAAGGAAATAAAAAGTGCAATGCAATCTGCTTCACATAACCCTCTGCAATGAACAATAAAATGGCTGTAATGTTGATAATTTCTTCCCATATGGAAAAAATATAAGTATTTGTGTAGCCTTGTGCTAGTTGAAAGTTTCTGCTCAAGCTGTTTATTTAAAATTTATATGCTGCTTTGGAAGATGTTGGATGATACCAAGTGGAGTAATTATTTTTGTTTTTAAGTATCTGGCCTTATACCGTAATGTTTTCTTTAAATATGATACAAGCACACTTTTCAGTGTTTTGATACATAATATATCTTCATATTTGTGTGTGTGTGTATGTATATGGCAACCCACTCCAGTATTCTTGCCAAGAGAATCTAATGGACAGAGGAGCCTGGTGGGCTGCAGTTCATGGGGTCACAGAGAGTCAGAAATGGCTGAGGTGACTGAGTGTGTACGTGTGTATATGTGTGTGTGTGTGTGTATATAAATAATGCAGGTGATATAAACTTCAGAGCTTATAAAATCTATGGAAACCATATTCCTTTTACCTGTACAAAGAGGAAAACGAGAATGGTGTCTAGTAGAACTATTTCCTAGAGTGTTGAACCAAAGAAAATCTACAATATGGCACATAGTACAGAATAAAGCATTTAGAGTCAGCAAACATGATCTAACAATATAGCTTGTAAGCTTAACTTTTCTAAATGTGACTGAAACCTAGATTTAAAAAACAATCTGTTACTGATGTGGCAGGTTAACATGAAATGTATTTTCTATGCTTGGTTTTAAGGTAAAAATATTTTCAGAGTTAAGAAATCTTATTTTGGATATCTGGAGTATCATTTCTGTAAGTCGGTCTGTTTTCTGACTTTTGGATTCCAAAAGTCTAGTAATATTTTAAATGTTAGCAATTTATTGAACATTTAGTATGTGCTAGGCATTTACTGCTCTAAGTGCTGTGGTATTACTTAGAGAAATGATTTCTAGTGCTGTAAAAAGCAGTTGGCAAATTTTAAGTAAGTTAAGACACAAAAAGTGTATTTTTCATTCCTGTCAGGGTTTAACTGGGTTTTCAGGAGACAGTCTTTCACACGGTGATCTGAGATGCTAGCTCTTTCCAGCTCTGCTAGAAATGCGCAAAAAGCAAAATGAGAGAGCAAAGATGATGTTAATCATATTATGGCGTGACCTGGAAGGGGCATTCAGTTCAGTTCAGTCACTCAGTTGTGTCCAACTCTTTGCGACGCCATGGACTGCAGCATGCCAGGCCTCCCTGTCCATCACCAACTCCCAGAGTTTACTCAAACTCATCCATTGAGTCACTGATGCCATCCAGCCAACTCATCCTCTGTCGTCCCCTTCTCCTCCCACCTTCCATCTTTCCCAGCATCAGGGTCTTTTCCAGTGAGTCAGTTCTTCACATCAGGTGGCCAAAGTATTGGAGTTACAGCTTCAGCATCAGTCCTTCCAATGAATATTCAAGACTGATTTCCTTTAGGATGGAAAGGGTGTAGGTCACTTTAAATCATACTCCTCTGGCAGGAGCACAGTGGTTTTGCCCCAACCTAAATCAAAGGGAACATGGGGGATGTGACATTCTTCAGAGCCTTAGAAGAAAAGTAAGGTTGGTGAATATCAAGCTAGTCTGTGCCACACTGACATGTATTTGTTTGATTCTCACAACTCGGGTATCATTACTATCCCTGTTTCACAGATGAGAACACTCACCCACACAGAATTTGATACACATCCCAAGTTTCACAAAGAGACAATGGCAGGGCTGAGAGTTAAAGCCAGGAAAATTGTTTCCAAAGTAAAAATTCTAATTACTGTGGACCTGAAGTTCAAGTTAAATGTCATTGAAAACTTAAATCACTTTTATTTACCAGACATTATTTTATACTCTTGTCAAATTCAAGAGGGAAATAATTGGCTTCTTCAACAGATTATTTCTGGGCTGCTTATTGCTTCATGACTACTCCCAATCTTTTGCATGTGGGTATATATGTCTATAAATGTATGTGTGTGTGTATGTATTTTGAAATATTTTTTTTCAGTTGCTGAGTTTTATCTAAGAGTTGTCATTATCAGTTACCTTAGACATCACTTAAGTATCTAATTAACACAATGATCAGGCATTCTGATAGATTATTTCAGATTGAAAAAGCCTTGGGAAGTGGGTTAGCACTAATAGTATTAGAATTTTAGAAACAAACTGATACTTAAGAGAGGCTAAAAACTAGAACACTTCCTAACAGCACACACAAAAATAAACTCAAAATGGATTAAAGACTCAAATATAAGGCCAGAAACCATAAAGCTCTAAGAGGAAAACAGGCAGTATACTTTTTGACATAAATCACAGCAAGGTCCTCTTTGACAACCTTCTAGGGTAATGGAGATAAAAACAAATGGACCTAATGAAACTTAAAAGCCTTGGCACAGCAAGGGAAACAATAAACAAGATTAAAAGACAACCCTCAGAATGGGAAAAAAATAACTGCAGATGAGACAACTGATGAAGGATTAACCTCCAAAATATAGAAGCAGCTCATACAGCTCAATGTCAGAAAAAAACAGCCCAATCAAAAAAAATGGGCAGACAACCTAAACAAACATTTCTCCAAAGAAGACATACAAATGACCAACACTCGAAAAGATGCTCAACATCACTCATTACTAGAGAAATGCAAATCAAAACTACAGTGTGGTGTATTACCTTATACCAGTCAGAATGGCCATCATTAAAATAATCTACAAACAGTAAATGCTGGAGGATAAAGAGAAAGGGGAACCCTCTTGCACTTTTGGTGGGAATGTAAATTGATGCAGCCACTAAGGAGAACAACATGGAGATTCCTTCCAAAACTAGGAATAAAAGTACCATATGACCCTGCAATCCCACTACTAGACATATAAGCTGAGAAAACCCAAACTGAAAAAGACACATGTACCCCAATATTGCTAGCAGCACTTTTTTCCATAGCTAGAACTTGGAAGCAAGCTACATGCCCATCAGCAGATGGATGGATAGAGAAGATGTGGTACATATATGCCGTGGAATATGAGCCATTAAAAAGACTGGACTTGAGTTAATTCTAGTGAGGTGGATGAATCTAGAGCCTGTTGTACAGAGTGAAGTAAGTCAAAGAGAAAAACACATATTGTATATTAATGCTTATATGGAATCTAAAAACATGGTACTGATGAACCTGTTTGGACGGAAGGATTGGAGAAGCAGATGTAGAGAATGGACTTGTGAACACAGGAGGAGGAATGAGTATGGGATGAATGGAGAAAGTAGCATCAATGTAGGAACATTACCAAGTGTAAAACAGATAGCTGGTGAGAAGTCGCTGTATAACAAACAAAGCCCAGCCTGGTGCTCTTGTCTGTGATGAACTAGATGGGTGGGAAAGGGGAAAAGGGGAGTGAGGCTCAAGAAAGAGATGATATATGTATAATTAAAGCTGATTTGCATTGTATACAGTGGAAATGAGAAATAGATTTAAGGGGCAAGATCTGATAGAGTGCCTGAGGAACTATGGACAGAGGTTCCTGACATTGTACAGGAGACAAGAATAAGACCATCCCCATGGAAAAGAAACACAAAAAAGTAAAAATGGCTGTCTGAGGAGGCCTTACAAATAGCTGTGAAAAGAAGAGAAGAGAAAAGCAAAGGAGAAAAGGAAAGATATGCTTATTTGAATGCAGAGTTCCAAAGAATAGAAAGCGCGGGACAGCAGAGGAGACGCAGATGTGTAGAGCGGCCTTTTGGACTCTGTGGGGAGGGGAGAGGGTGGGGTGGTTTGGGGGAGTGGCATTGTGACATGTATAGTATCATAAGTGGTGCGAGTCGCCAGTGTGGGTTCGATGTGGAATGCAGGATGCTTGGGGCTGGTGCGCGGGGATGGTCCGGAGGCATGGTGGGTGGGGGGGGTCGGGATTGGGAACTTGTGTGCACTCGTGGCTGATTCATGTCGGTGTGTGGCAAAATGAATGCAGTGTTGTAGAGCAAAACAAACTAAAAAATAAAAATTTAAATTAAAAAAAAAAA
>SJYA01003058.1:58861-145011 GCA_006410615.1 Neotragus moschatus
CAGAGGATGAGATGGCTGGATGGTATCAGGACTCAGTGCACATGAGTTCATGTAAACCCCAGGAATTGGTGATGGACAGGGAGACCTGGCGTGCTGCGATTCATGGTGTCACAAAGAGTCGTACATGACTGAGTGACTGAACTGAACTGAACTGATGGTAAAAACCATCACAACATTGTAAAACAATTTTCCTCCAATTAAAAAATAAGTTTAGAAAAAATGAATATTATGGTTACCAAAGAGGAAATGCTGGAGGGAGGTATGAATCAGCAGTTTGGGATTAACATACACGATCTACTATGTAAAAGATAATAAGAAACAAAAAGAACTTACCATATAGCACAGGGAACTCTACTCAAGATTCTGTGATGACCTATATGAGAAAAGAATCTGAAAAAGAGTAGGTATATGTCTATGTATAATTGAGTCACTTTGCTGTACACCTGAAATTAGCAACATTGTAAGTCAACTCTGCTTCAATAAAACTAAAATTTTTAACAGACATAAAATGAGGTTAAGTAATTGATCCAGGTGACATCACTAAGGGTACTGCTACTTAGTCTCTTACTCTGGAATCTGTGCTTTTCAGCATTTTGATGACATTCTATAAACATTTATTGTTATATGTTTGTGTGTGAAAGAGTCATGATGAGACTGAAATTTTGCCGTTTGCATTGTACACCACATCAGTCTTTCCTCTATTTCTGCTATTAAAGTTTTTTTAACCCAATTTCGTGGGTTCCTTTTGGATAGTTGGCTAATATGTTAGCACCTGTAGTCTGTAAATTTTATATGAATAGAAATGTCGTGTTCTCACCAGTTTTGTGTAATCCTTTCGTGATAGAATCCAGTTGGCTGGCAACTTCCCTCTTCCGGGAAAGTCCATGATTCACTTTCTCCTGCATCTTCGTCTCTGAACGCTCTGGGGATTGATTCAACCAGCTTTTAAAAATGATGAGATAATTCCATCTTTAAAAATAACACATAAATGTACAGAATATGGAAGTTACTACCAATTTCAAAGACCTAAAAATAATCCGAATATGGTAGACCATTGAGCTCGTAGACTTTTGAGTTCGTCTTTTACCTTTCACGGGTTTGGTTCCTGCCTTTTGTGGACAGACACCTCTAGTGAGTGCCTGTTTGGATCTTCCCCAGCCCCTTCATATTTGTAAGAATGATTGTCAATAATTTATAATTGTCATTGATAAGATGAGTTCAACCAACTGCTTTGCCATCATTCCTGTCCCCTTTGGGAAACCCTGTCTTCCCTTAGCTTTTGTGACCCCACACTCTGAAGCGGTGTCCTGTTCACCCGGAACCTCCTTAGCTCTTAATTTCCATTTAAAGCTACTCAGGGATTGGCCTTGGGTCCACCTCATGCCTCACTTTGCACTTCCTCACTTATCCCCTTCTACTTTCATGGGTCCAAACGCCTTCCCTGCATAGATGGCTTCCAAATATATATTGCTAAGCCTTGCTCCCCTCAAGACTTCCAGAACAGTATAGTCAAGTGACATCCTCAGCTTATTAAACACCCAGTTCTTAATCTTTTCCCCAAGTTTTCTCCACCTCCAATTTTCTGTATCTTGATAACCAGCTCTACCAGCATTCAGCCCAGAAACCTGGGTGTCAGCCTTTCTATTCTACTCTGACTCATGCCTCACATCGAATATAGCTGGAAAACATCAAGAGGCTCTCCTTTTTCTTTATACAGCTGTACCCTCCAGCAATATTTTTTCCATACTGTAGATGAAATGATCTTCTAGAAACAAAAATCTGATCATGCCCGTACACTGCTTAAAACCCTTTGAAGGCTTTGGAAGTGCTTAGAATAAGGATGAACAAGTAAACGTGGCAGTCAGGACCCCACATTATTTGGTCCCTGGTTAATCTTAGAACTTGATCTCATGCCACTGTCTCCTTCCCTTTCTATCACACTGGTGTTGGCAGAGTTTCAAAACGTGCTATGGTTTTCTAGCGTTGGCCATTCACACATGCTTTACTTCTGTCTAGAAGAAACATCCTAGCTCCTACATATTGCATCAGCCCCAGGTATCAACATAAATGCTGCTGCTTCAGAGACATTTTTGTAGTGAATGTAAATCCCAGGCCAAAACATAGTTCATTTTTGGTTTTAGCAGGCAGATGACTTGGCCTAACTGAAATTCCAAATTGTGCTCAGTGGGCAGCAGCTGAAATCTATGGTCCCTTCTCTCGCCTCAGCTGGGCTGTCTGGACCGTGCCAGTGCGTGTGTGGTTCAGGGAGCAACCAGAAACGTGGCCTTGGTGTCTCTCCTGGGATCCCCTCATCCCATTTGCAGGTGCTGTCATAGCCCCGAAGTCTTTGCTCTGATTCCTCAAGCCAGTAAGAGGTCAGGCTTCTATCAAGGATTTGGTCTTCACAGAGGTGACTGCAGCTTCCCTCCGGAGGAAAGTTATAACATGGGAATCTCGGTAAATGCTGTTCATTTCCTTCTGCCAGTGTGTTTACTGCTCACAAGTTTCTGCTTGCTTTTCCTTTGTATCTAGGTGTGTGTGTGTGTGTGTGTGTGTGTGTGTGTTGTGTGTAAATGTACATTTTATTCAGTGCTTATCATTGCTTTCTGTGGGAAGGTTTGTCTGATGTGAGGCCTTCCACCCTTACCAGAAGCACAACTTGTGTTCAAACAACTGAAAATATTGAGTGCTGATTGTGTATAACATACTCTGTTAAGTGGTAGCAATCAATACCTGTGATTGAACAGGATTTATGTTTTGTTTTGGGAGAGACATTCAATAATTAATCAAATAATTAATGAAAATTGTCAAAAGGGATATGAAAATGAGTTTCCAGGGGATATTAAATTGTGTATCAGGAAAACTGTTTCCCAGTTGAAATAGAAAAGGATTCTAGAGGACTGAAGTATTCTCTAATATTTTAGAGTTCTTAAAGATAACTACTTACGAAGGTGAGAGTCAGCTGTAGTGGAGAAACACACTGCGTGCAAAAAGAACATTGGAATGGAATTACTGAACCATGAAGGAGCCTTTGCGAGAATTTCGGTGTGACTAGTGTTTAGAGAGTGAGGAGAGAATAGTGTGATATAGTTTGTTTTATACAAAAAAAAAAAAAATAGAATGTCATTGCAACATTTTAAGTAGGAAAATAATTTGATTAGGTTGTTAGATCCACTGCAAAAATTATACTTGAATTTATGGCTTCTAAACCTTTAATGCAAAGGTTTATGATACTATAGAGTGAAATTGTAAACCGTACTTTCAATCGTCCTTATAGAGCAAGCATTTTTCCCACCTAATTAATTTGTATGAACATTTTATCAAGTTCATAGCATTCCAGTGAAAGTATTCACTGTAGCTTTTTCAACTATTTTCTAAAGTTTTATTTGATACTTTACAGATTAGCCAGTTCAGAGAATGCTGCTGTGAATATCTTTGTACAAAAGTCTTCCTTGCATTTAGAAAGCTAAATTGTTAAGGACATTTTATAATATACATGGAGAATTTGAAGATAAAGTTGCTTTGTAAAATAACATTGATGAAAATATTTAAGCATGGAGTAACTGAACTAAAGTTTTTTAATGATTTGCTTTAAACAAAACATCTTATATTTATAAGTTTTATGTCAAGCATCCTTGTAAATGATTTAATGAATCCAAATGTCACTAATATCAGAATATTTCCATCATAGATCACCCTGTTTCTAAGGAGGAATCTTTCAGGATGCCACAAGCTGCTTTTTAAGCATTAAGTGTTCCCTAACACAATGACATTTGTGATTATATTCACACAAATTGCTTGAAAAGCTCCAAGTACCTTAATTACTTTGCAGCTGCAATATTTTCAAACTTGTTTGAAGATTTTCCAGGAAAAGTGCACTTTCTGTCTGATTTAGAGAAGTATCCCAAGTGAAAACCATGGTTTGGCTTTCTTTCTGTTAAATCTGTTCATGAATGAAAACTACAGCTGAGGGTGATTATAAAGAGAGTACTAGAAACTTAGAGAGACAGTAAGTGTTCTAGTGATCAAGCAATGACGGAAAGCATTAACCTGATTGTTCCTTTATCTTTTGTTTCATTAAATAAATGAAGATCTATTTTTCATTCTGTAGCTCATATAACAATACTTTGTCCACTTTCTTACCAAACTGTCACCTGCATCTATGTAGGTATAAAACTGGTTTAACAGAGCTTCTGGGCAAATACATGATGGATCCAATTCTTAGAGCTTCCTGTCTGTAGTCTGTAGGTAATGCTGTAGTCATTTTGGATTAGTGATAAACGGTCATGAAATTGGAAACAGGTTTCTCCAGCCTTTCACAAGAATCTGAAAAAAACATAAATACGTGCACCCAGAAAGTGTGAGTCCAACTCAAACATCATAAAATAATACACAGTGCATGCTTAATGGCATGCAGGACCATGTGAACCTATTAAATGACATCGCCTGATGCCAAAGTCAAGTATGGTTTCAACATTCAAATGTGGAGAAATTTGGAGCAGTCTCAGCACTAATGACATTGCATTATGTTTACCCTTGTGATAACAGGAAAACATGTTTTATACTCTTTTCATCTCTCTCCCTCAGCACAGTTAATAAGTGATGCTTTGCAATTTATTACCCTTGGAGATATTCATTATCAAATGTCAACAACAGCAACAATAGTGGGATTAAGCGTTGAAAATGTGTCAGAAAGTTTCCAACTATTACTTCATTTAATTGTCACAACCACCCTACGAAGTAGGTAAAATCACTTAACCCCATTTTGTGGTGGGGAAAGCTGAGTCTCTGAATTATTACATGGCTAACGCATGGTCACGGAACAGATAAATGATGATGACTGATAGAAGATAGCTTATTCAAGAATAAGGCGCTGTTGACTCCAAAAGTCCCACACTGGACAACTCCTTTATATTGAGAATCCTAGGCTTTTCTTGGTTTCCTTCTATAGACGTTAGTTAGATTCCACTTCTACCTCTAGAATGAAGCATACAGGCACAAATAGCCTCCTAGTAGATCTCTGAGGGTGCTTTCTAAGATGTGAGGCCCTGTTCCCTTGCTTTTTACCACAGACAATACTGTTGTTTCTGAAAGCTCTAAGCTGCTCAACTCACAGAAGCACCGCCATCTCAGAAGATTTATAAACAGAGTCGCAGCAGTCTTCAACTTGCGGGGAAGCCCTGTGATCTCTTTATTCAGGAGAGGCTGACATGTTGGAAGGACAACAAATTAATACTTAGACTCTGTAACCCTCCGCAACATCTAATTTAAAGAGAGCCCCTTCTGTGTTATTCTACTTAGTCATCCAAGCAGAAAACAGATCCAGCAGGGAGCCTCCCTGGGAGTGGCTGTCAGGATGTTCGCCTTAGTTTCACATCTTTCTTGTTCTTATTAGGGAAATTGGAGAATAAGGAGCAGAGACATTTAGGATTTTGTGAGGTAAAACATGTGAATTTTAAGACTGACAGACTTTAGGCACATACTCCAATTTGGGAGTAATTGCTGTGTACACTCGGGTTTGATCATTACAGAAAAATCTTTAATTCCCACCATTACCTCTTGTGAGGTCCTAGGCAAAATTTCCTTTATTTCCATAAAGAGATAGAAAGAGGTATGAATGATTTGATGCCTAAATGGTCATATCACAGATTTGGAAGAAGCATCTATTAATATATGGTTTCAGGGGTGGAAAGAAAGCCCCCTTCCCAGCTTCTTAGCTTCATCTCTCGCCTGCTCACAGAGATCATAAATTATTAAAGTTAATTGCAGAGTCATTCCGTTGATTTAAGGCTCTTTGTCCAGGGTTAAAATTCAAATGCACCTGGGAACGACAACACACTCAGCTTTATAAATCATGGTGTGATGAGTTAACCAGATCTTTTCATGAAAGTATGTTTTGATAGAGTGGGACACTAAACTGAGGTGGAAAGTATGAGCACAAGAGAGAACGAGGGGCAAGGGGAGGGATACTCTTGGAAGGCTTGGGAAAGGCTCCAGTAGTTCACGAGGATCTCAGCTTCATGTGCTTACTCTGAGTGATAAGGTCACTGTAATGGCAGAGACGTTGAAGGGAGCCTAACTAGAGCTCTGGCCCTTCGCAGCTGCCAGTCTGGAAAATGTGCCATAGAGCAGGTCAGGTTAACACTGTGTGCAACAAGCAGCATTGAAAATAGCAAGCTCGAAATAGTCTCTCCCATACGGGATACGACCCTCCTAAATAATCAACTGATTTGAGGAGGAAGGATAAATCTGAGAAATCATTCATTCTGTGTATCTCATCAAAAAAAGTTAGAGGACAGACACCTCTGAAGCTATAAATCCATGACCAGAGCACAAATGAGTATCAATTCCTTATGACTATAGGCCCTCATATCCGTTCTCTGTTTTCGAGATTTGTTCAGGCAATGACACATCCTGGTTAGCGCACTAATCACCACCCCCAGATGATATGACCTAATACCAATAAGTAGCTCCTTTTATCATAATATCCCTCAACTTTGACCTTGAATCTAAGATGAATCACATTCCAAATATTTTTGAGAGTGAAGATTTTGTTGGTGATGATTAAAGCAAAAATCATGGCTACTATTTTAGCACAAGGATTTGTTCTTTTTTTTCTTTTTCCTGAAATATAAAAATGTGAGTCTCTAAAGCCTCTTTATGCAGAAACTGTTTTGATACATATGAATTGTCCATATACAGCCAGCTTGTGCTTACTGAAGTAGTCGTAAATTTGAATTTCCTCATTCACAGTCTCATAAAATCTCAGAATGATACTACACTTATGTAAGAATCAATATATAACATTTTTCTATACAACAGAAAGTAGTAAAATCAAAGAGAGATATGACTGATTGAGCATTGTGCTTAAAACTAAATTGAGTCATTGACTTGGGAGAAAACTTGAGGAAAAGTAAACAAATTCATTCAGTTCAGTGGCTCAGTCATGTCCGACTCTTTGCGACCCCATGAATCGCAGCACGCCAGGCCTTCCTGTCCATCACCAACTCCCAGAGCTCACTCAGACTCACGCCCATTGAGTCGGTGATGCCATCCAGCCATCTCATCCTCTGTCATCCCCTTCTCCTCCTGCCCCCAATCCCTCCCAGCATCAGAGTCTTTTCCAGTGAGTCAACTCTTCCCATGAGGTGGCCAAAGTACTGGAGCTTCAGCTTCAGCATCATTCCTTCCAAAGAAATCCCAGGGCTGATCTCCTTTAGGATGGACTGGTTGGATCTCCTTGCAGTCCAAGGGCCTCTCAAGAGTCTTCTCCAACACCACAGTTCAAAAGCATCAATTCTTCGGCGCGCAGCCTTCTTCACAATTAGTTTGAGTCTAATTTTTATGCTCATGCGTGATAGAGCAGTGCTTACTACAAGAGGAAATGGTGAAAACATGGGCTGGCCTGAGGAGTACTGTAGAAAAATGTGAGGAATGCTGACTCCTGGTTTACTGTTGCTAGTAGCAGAAGAGTTTTATTTGTATTAACTCACATTGCAGAACAAAGCCTAGCTTGATTTATACCCAAAGCTCCTTCCTGTACGAATATGAATCTGGCATCCAGGTTGTCCATGCCTGTCTTCTACTGTGTGACTTCTGGGGTAACTGAGAGACCAGTAGTCAGGGGAGTGAGTTTATCTGAAGACACATTGCCTATTCTATGAGAGAGCGTATACGAACCTTAAAGTCTCTTTCACAAGGTTCAGTAAAAATAATTCACTTCAGTCAATGGGTTAATAACCTGTTTGCATTATTTTTGTTTAATTTTCCTTCAAGATCTTAAAAAAACACACACAACTTGTTTATAGGTATTGATAACTGCATTTTGTTCTTTTGTATAAAATATGGTTAAGCTAACATTTTGGCTGTAAAATATGAATAAGGGCTCTGCTTCACAAATGTATCAGTGATTCAGAAGTTGCTGTCATGGAAAAGCAGTTTAAGGAAAAATGTAAGTAAGTGTGATTTAAAAATTAAGTATATTTTAATTTTTAACCTTGCTGCTTGACAAATAGTTTTATTAGAATTGTGTATGTTAATAGAACCTTTGTATAAGAAGATGTAAAACTTGAGAAGTCTGTGTAAATGTTTATTTACTATTAATTTTTAAAAACTGGTCAATAGACTGTATCTAAAGCTTCTGTGGTTTGTATGATGTTTAACTTTCACTTTAAACGACAAACAATAAATTAAAATGTAATCTAAACAGAAAAATTTAAATATGAAATATATTTGCTAAACATTATTTATGACTAATTAAATTACTTAAGGTCATTTTGAGCTTGATAGTCTCCTAGTTCCTTTCCCAAATAATATCCAATTTGAGGCCTTCATATAGGGCAGCCATCTTCTTAATCTAAAGGAGATAATAGTGACAACATNAGTGTCTTTTAATTTTGTGACTGCAGTCAACATCCACAGTGATTTCTAGAATGTATTGCTACCCTTGAAGGAAAATACATGTGACATTCACTTAAGAATATTAAGGCTGACTTTATTGAATGGAGATGATAGCCAATGGTTGTAGGAGCCACTGCAAGGGGGCCTTGTCCTAGGAAAATAGAGGAGACTCAACTCTGACTTCAACAAGGACAAGTGGGAATTTATAACTAAGAATCAGTGTGGGGATGAGAATTATTGAGAAAATATCAGGAATAGGATTTTTGTGACACTAAGTCAACATAATTCTTGCTGACTGGGCTGATAAAATATTGAGGGGAGTAAGACACTAAGGATGGGTGGTGATTTTTGCTAAACTAACTCAGCTTGTTGCTCAAGGGCAGAGAGGGAGATCAAGGTTTAGTATGACTCAGCAGAGGGTTCAAAGGAGCCTGATTAAGATGATATCAAAAAGAGACTCTTGGTCATCACTTACACTGAGTGTCTGCCAATGCTCATAGAACAATTCTGAGACTCAGAGTGAGGGAATTCCACTGTCTGTGGCTCTCCTGTTTAGCCGCTTTGATTGTGAGGTCAAACAATGAAAGATGAAGCATAGACATTTGAGTTCATCGGACTGCACAGAGATTTTCAAATATAAGAAAAGTGGTATATTTGGTAACATTAATCTCTCCCATACATTTATATGATACTTTACAATTGGACAGAACTTTAGTTAGCATTTAATAATAATTTTTAAAGTTTTCTTAGTGAAGCCCTTTCCTTCTTTTGGGACTATGCTCTGTCAGTCTCCCCTGTCCATGGGGATTCTCTGGGTAAGAATATTAGAATGGGTTGCATGCCCTTCTCCAGGGGATCTTCCCAACCCAGGGACCAAACTCAGTTCTCCCTCATTGCTGGCTGATTCTTACCACCTGAGACACCAGGGAGTCCCCTTCTTTCTTCTACCTATTAAGAAATACACTAGAAATCAGAGCTTTCCAAAGTCTCACGCCTGGCCCAATGTGAAGGATTAAGATATGTTTATGTCTTTAAGAAACGAATCGCCAGTCTAGGTCCAATGCAGGATACAGGATGCTTGGAGCTGGTGCACTGGAATGACCCAGAGAGATGGTATAGGGAGGGATGTGGGAGGGGGGTTCAGGATTGTGAACACGTGTACACCCGTGGTGGATTCATGTTGATGTATGGCAGAACTAATACAGTATTGTAAAGTAAAATAAAATTTAAAGAAATAAAAAATTTTAAAAAAGATGTTTATGGCTTTAAATATATATGTATATGTGTATGAATATGCAAGTTAAACCTTGCTTCAAGAATGGAAATGAATTGAGAGTGTTCCCTATCTCCTAAAGGAGTTCTGTCTGCTCAAGTGTATATAAAAATCTTATCCTAAGGGTTAAAATACCATCCCAAATAGCTGATGCTGCTTGGTATTTTTCCCTGATGTGTGGACAAAGACATCAGTTCTAACCATCTCAACCTAAGTATTGAGGGACAGAGCTCCCAAAAGAGTCTGTAATGTCTTTGCACTTCAAATTTAGCTATCAACATAATCATTTCAGGGCTTCCCCAGTGGCTCAGCAGTAAAGAATCCACCTGCAATGCAGGAGACACGGGTTACCCCTGGGTCAGGAAGATCCCCTGGAGGAGGGCATGGCAATCCACTCCAGTACTCTAGCCTGGAGAATCCCATAAACAGAGGAGCATGGCGGACTGTAGTCCATAGGTCACAAAAAGTTGGGCATGACTGAAGCGACTGAGAGCATTATCATTTCGGGGGGACATAAAGGTTTACATGTAATCTCTATTTTCTGCTTTAAAATCTATCCTTCTGTAGCCTCCTTTTCTGATACATTCAGTAATCATTGAGCAAAAAGTACAAAATTCTTTTTTTTCCAATCATTTTTTGTTATATCCCAACTTGGTTTTCAAACTCTTTCAAAAATCTTTACCCAAATATTTATTTACTCATCTCCAAATACTTAATTGGAATGATGGTGATAGAACTGCCACTATTTCAAACGCTATGAATATTCAAGTAAATAAGACAGACAGTGTTCCAACACGCAAGGAACTTACATTCCAGTGGCATCGATATAGACACAGACATAGACATAAATATAGATACAGGAATTGGTATAGAGTGAAATGTAGATATGAATATGACGTAGATGAGATATAGATGTAGATAATGGATGTAAATGTAGATACACAGATCATGCCAGCGTGCTTAGTCACTGAGTTGTGTCCAACTCTTTGCGACCCTATGGATCATAGCCTGCCAGGCTCCTTTGTCCTTGGAATTCTCCAGGCAAGAATACTGGAGTAGGTTGCCATGTCCTCCTCCAGGGGATCTTCCCAACTCAGGGATCAACCCAAGTCTTCCTCATGGCAGGTGGATTCTTTACCATCTGAACCACTAGGGAAGCCCAGCTATAGAGATACATGTTCAAATACTTATGTATATAGTTTAAAAGTACATAAGCATGCCAATGAAGAAAACAATTCTTCAACAACCTCCTAACTTTCCTTACATTGCTCTTTGAGTATTTCCCCTGGACAGCTCATCTGCATGCTCTTGTCAGTGGTACAGGAAATTCAGGTGAATTTCTATGGCTTCCATATTATTCTGGGCCTCCCTGGTGGCTCAAACAGTAAAGAATCTGCCTGCACTACAGGAGACTGGGTTTGATCCCTGTCTCGGGAAGATCTCCCGGAGACGGGAACAGCAACACGAGGACATCTTTATGTTGTCCTTATTTATTTATTGAAAATACTTTAAATATTTATTTTAAATACTTTAAAATCTTCAATTCTATTAAAACAATAGCTCTAGACTCTTTTCTCATTTAGGTAAGTGCTTTTCTGAAAGGATTTTACTTTCTTAGAGCCGCTTAGGATTATTTTACTTTAATTTGTTTCATTTTATCAGTTTTGGCATAGTCACTAAGAATGAGTGTAATTTTTCTGTAGGCCCCTGAGAAGCTCTGGAAATAATACCGTTACTGAAATTTCATGTGCCTGCCCTTACTGGGAATCCTGAGATTTGGAAGAATGACAGTCCAGGTTACAGCTGATTTGCAATCGGTCTGATCATCCAAGATCCTGCAGAAAATATCCACTGTTGAGCATTCTTGGTACAAAGTCAGATTATTCTCTACTCCCTACCCCCTCAGCCCTACTCTCCTAAACAGTGAATAAGGGTGAGGAGATTCTGTTACCTGGAGGGGAAAAAAGAAAATAAAACCAGAAGTATACAAACAAACCTGTTTGATTCAGAAACTGTTTGATTTTGATAACCCCAGTCCCAAGCAGTAATGGTTTGGAGAACATAGGATATCTTCATCAAAAGATTTTAAAAAAATCAGAAATTATTAGACTTTTTTATCTTTAGTGTAAAACTGCATGTACCTAAATAGAAAGAAAGAAAACACTTTGAATCCAAATAATAACATTAAAGGGGACACTGCAATACACTTCTGAGGCACTGCAACATGTTACTTTTGCCTGAGTCTTCTAAATTTGTTCATGTACACATTCTCACCACTTTCTTTTTTACCCCATTCATAATATGGTCATTCATTCAGTCAGCCTGACTTGATTGCTAATAGAAACATCAGCAATTTTTCTTTGCCCATTATCTATCAGTTCAGTCACTCAGTCATATCTGACTCTTTGTGACCCCATGGACTACAGCAGGACAGGCTTCCCTGTCCATCACCAACCCTCGGAGCCTACTCAAACTCATATCCATCACATCGGTGATGCCATCCAACCATCTCATCCTCTGTTGTCCCCGTCTCCTCGTGCCTTCAATCTTTCCCAGCATCAGGGTCTTTCCCAATAAATCAGTTCTTCCCATCAGGTGGCCAAAGTACTGGAGTTTCAGCTTCAACATCAGTCCTTCCAATGAATATTCAGGACTGATTTCCTTTAGGATGGACTGGTTGGATCTCCTTGCAGTCCAAGGGACTCTCAAGAGTCTTTTCCAACACCACAGTTCAAAAGCATCAGTGCTTTGGCACTTGGCTTTCTTAAGTCCAGCTCTCACATCCATACATGACTACTGGAAAAACCATAGCTTTGACTAGATGGACCTTTGTTGGTAAAGTACTTTCATGACAGCGTCTTGATTCTCCTTTTGGAAAATCACCTCTGCTTTTACATTCAACCAGGTAATTCAGCAGACCAAGACCCTATCTCCTTCCTTTGGTGGTATGCACTTGATTTTACCTCTCCAATCAGCATATTTCACGTGTTCTGGTCAAGTGATTTATTACAAATTGCTTATTTATCAACAATTGTCTTTTTAATTCTATGAAGCAATACATTTCTTGCTTTTTTCTTAAGCTTTTAAGCTTTCTGTCAATTGCAGCCAAAAGAATTCTGACCAATAGAAGTCCCTATTATGTGGCAGGAATCATGTCAATTTCCCTGCATCCTTTTTATAAATAATTTCCAAAGTTGTTTATATGTGATTTTAGAAAATGCATCATCCAGTTTGCTAAAATAAACCAAATACCATGCTGTTTGATACATATTTAAACAACATTTTTCCTCATTCTTTTTCTTTGATGGTCTTAATCAAAATAATTTTATAATGTCATCAGTTCTTTAATAAAAGTGATTTAAGAATTCAGTGGATAAATTTTTTGCAAACATAAATATATTACGTTTGCTTTTGCTTCCTAACTTCAGTCCCCTTTTACCATCATCCCCTGACTGCTTACCCATCTTCTATCTCAAGCTGGCCAATGCAAATCCCTTAAAGTGCTGCGCTGTATCATATAGTATTTA
This sequence comes from Neotragus moschatus, assembly GCA_006410615.1. NCBI lineage: Eukaryota > Metazoa > Chordata > Mammalia > Artiodactyla > Bovidae > Neotragus > Neotragus moschatus. The sequence goes on from SJYA01003058.1 coordinate 72,062, forward strand.
CATTTATTGTCAATTAATATCAGGGATTTTATTTCAAGCACAAAGAATCCTCAACTTCAATAATAATCAAACATTGTGAAGTTATTACCATTATTTCTAGCTATCCTATGGAGGAATTTTAGGGCCACAAGTTGGGATGAAATGAGAAATAAATAAGGCCCTTCAGGTGTTGAATCTGCTCCAATGAAACTGCTTGCAGATTCCACACTGGCCTGAGATAAACTTCATGTAAATTTGCGGTCGTAATAGGGGACATAAATGAGAAAGGATGATTGAAATTCATATTCTTCAAGCAGTCCACTTATGCAGACCTAAAAAGAACATACGTATGTGCTTGAACTATGGCATTTCCATTTATTTTACAGGAGACGTTATCCTTCTCATCAGGACTATGTCCAATTTTTGATCAAACGAATGTTCCCCGTATTGCAAGGAGCTTAGCACTAGTCTTGTCTTCAACATCTTTAAAAACTCCATGCCCTTCCTCTCTCCTTATATGTCCTACCAACAGTTTCCTTAAATGAGCTTTTGTGTTTCCCAACACAGTTAGGTGCCAGCGGGATGCTTTCTCTAAGGGCTGGAAGGGAGGGAGTGGAGCGCTTCATCCTTGCCCTAAGTGTATTAACTGGAAAGCTCTTCCACGCGCTTGATGTACTGAAGCCCTTCAGCCACTGCTCCTCTGACCCTGACACCTCAAGTGGAAGCTCAGCTCAGTTCCTATTAAGAGACACACATAAGGCTGCTATTGTCACAAATTCAGCCAGTAATGGATCAAGTGGTAATTAAATGAAGATGGCTGTTGGGGAGAGAGGTGGCTTCATAACAAAATCTAACAGGACTGAAATTCACTTTCACACTTCCCATCTCTAGCAAATAACGCGGCAACTCAGGATCTAGTTGTTTATATCCAGCTTTCCAAGTCATCTTACTGAAAGAGTTGTCTCTAATGGCTAAAAAGTGTGTTACAAAGAAAAAATTATATATATATATATATATATATATATAGAGAGAGAGAGAGAGAAAGCGCCTTACCAGGTGGCTGGTAAAAAAAAAAAAAAAAAAAAACCTGCCTGCCAATGCAGCAGACAAAAGAGACTCAAGTTCTTTCCCTGGATTGGGAAGATCCCTTGGAGAAGGAAATGAAAACCCACTCCAGTATATTTGTCTGGAATATCTGGTGGACACAGGATCCTGGCAGGCTAGAACCCATGGGTTTGCAGAGTTAGACACAACTGAGTGCACACACACACACAGAAAAAATAACTTCTTAGAAAAGAATGCTTGGAGTGAGTTCTGAAAGGAATACTTATGAGAGGGACTAGCTAAACACTGGAAGATCCATCAGCTTCAGTTTTGCTCCGTAATTGAATTAGTCTCATACCCAAAGAGCCAAGGTTAGCTGCAGAGAAACTGACAGCGAGGTGCTTTTAATAGTCATTGTCAGAGCCAGGCTTGCTCAAATCATACACAAGACACATGCACAAGGCTGCATGGTAAAATCATTTGTGGAACTTGAAAAATACTGTTACGTGGATCCCACTCTTAGAGATTCAGATTTTAATTGGGCTTGCTGGCAACCTTTGAATTGGGATTTTTAGAAACTCCACAGGTGAAGCAGAGGATAAAGACCACCGAGTTACACAGCTAAATTTTGTCATACTTTCCTCTTTGCAGCAGTTACTTTGTCTGATTTTTAAACTGACAATCTGTGTAGCCTTCAGGCTGTAGTAGCTGAAAGATGGAGGAACTTTAAATAAGCAAACAGAAATGTTGCATAAATATTCATCTTCTTAAAGCTTCTGGTTCCTGCTCTTTTAAGTAGATCCTGAATGTGTCTTTCTTATGTCCTGCATCTTAAATGTAGACTTAGGGTTTGCATATCCTATATACTAGAAACACTCGGATGTGATAGTTATTTCCAGCTAATCTCTAGGATCAGGCATCTGATTTGCTATGCTCCTCAACAAACGGAAAACAAGAAAAACATTAATAATCAAATGGAATTTTCTTTATCCTATACATCATTCTCAGCTATGGAGTCCACCACCTCAATCTGAAGTGATTATCAAGTAAATTTGCATCAAAAAAAAAAGTGGGTTTTTATTAAACATAAGTGCATAAACACAACCAACCTAGTTTCTTCATAATTTCTCAGGGAAACAAGTGTAAAGTGATTTCTTTTCAAAGAAAGAAATAGCATAGAAGGACAATTAGAGTGGCAAAGAAAAATATGGAAATGTAAGACAGATGGCTAGTGGTAACAAATTTAGAAAACCAGCTAAAGTAGAAATTTAAGATAGCCAGACAGAAAGGCAGAGAGTGACCTGATTTGCATTGCATTATCCAGAATTGTGCAAGAGTTTGCTCAACTCCAGACCTCTGCAAATGGGGTTAGAGGGAGTTAAATACAGGGAGATAGTTTGAAAATCTATTTAAGAAGCTGCTGTACACTTTGATCTGTACCCACCTGACTCAGACTGGCAATGACCCTTTTCCTACACTAAAACAAGACTGAAGGTATAACATATAAAAAGTGTCAGTAGTAAAGTTTGAACAGGAGCAACACTAGGCAGAGAAGAGGGCAATTTCATCCAAAAAGAAATCAGGGGGTCGGGGATCAAATGCTTGCCTAGATAAGAAACCAGATACATCCCATTTAAGAGTATAGTCTCTTGAGTTGAAATTCCGGCTTTTTTTTTTTTTTTTTTTTCTTTTCTTTTCTTTAGCATCAGCAATCACTAACAGGCACTTTATTCTTCTTCTATTTTTTTTTTTGGCACTCATTTTGGTTTGTTGGGCTTCCCAAGTGGAGCAAGTAGTAAGGAACTCTCCTGTTAATGTAGGAGTTGTAACAGACACAGTTTCGATCCCTGGGTCAGGGAGATCTCCTGGAAGAGGGTGTGGCAATCCACTCCAGTATTTTTGCCTGGAGAAACCCATGCACAGAGGAGCCTGGTGGGCTACAGTCCATAGGGTCACACAGAGTCAGACATGACTGAAGCGGCTTAGCACACATGCACGCTGGTTTGCCACTGGACTTACAACTCTGTTACTTATGTAATCACTTGCTCGGTCATGTCTGTAGACCACCAGGCTCTTCTGTCCATGGAATTTTCCAGGCAAGAATACTAGAGTGGGCTGCCACTTTTTACTCCAGAGGATCTTCCCAACTCAGGGATCAAACCTGTGTCTCTTGTGTATCCTGCATTGGCAGGTAGATTCTTTACCACTGTGACACCTGGGAAGCCTCCCTGTTATGCTTACTGGCTCATTTAATTCCTTTCCTCCTGGGAATTCAAGCTTTGCATATAACAAGTTCTGTAACCTTATGGAATTTAGTTTCTTTCTTTGTGTCTCAATTTCTTTATCTAAAAAATAGGTATGCAGTTACTAAATTGATGTATAGATTAAATGGGTGAATATATGTAAAGCATATTTTTTAGTGCTTGGCAAAAAAATAAGTTATATATATGTGCTAACTACTCTTGTCATCACTCTACTAAAGATTGAGAATAATGATAAAGAAATTTATACCCTACAGCCAGAAAATAAAAGATTATTTGTAGAGGGAAAAACAAGTATATGTGAATATAATGTGTATATGCATACATATATATATATGTATATAAACAGATATATTCATAAACATACACATAAAATTCCCAAATGAAATACCCCAGGCAGATCACCAGGGAAATGACCTCATTGGCTCATAGAGTTTCCAATCACCTTTGGTGAGATACCTTTCTTGGTTTTACACGGCAGCCAAATACCATTAGCTATTTGAGGAAACTATCTTTCAGAACATATAGAAAACAAAATTCCAAAATGACTTTGGAATAAATGGAAACAATACAGAGAGAATAAAACTGCCAAAAGAATCTATAATTAATTTCTGCCCAAAAAGAACACATGGCACATATGAAAAAGCAGCCTGCTGTGAAAAGGAATATTTACAGAAAAAAACCAGCATCTGAAACTGAAAAATAGAGGAGAAAGTGAAACTCAGTATAAGGGCAAGAAAATATTATGGAAGTCTTCCATTAAGTATACTAAAAAATCACTTTAAGATAGGAGATGATAAAAAATAATTAGATGATCAATACAAAAAGACCAATATCTAAATAATTAGTACTTGCAAGAAAATCAGAAAAAAATAAATAAAATTTAAGAAGTTAGCAAAGAATTAATTCAAGAACATTATTTAGACTGAATAAATTGTGTGAACTATAAAAAATCTGAGCACCAAAGAATTGATGCTTTTGAACTGTGGTGTTGGAGAAGACTCTTGAGAGTCCCTTGGACTGCAAGGAGATCAAGCCAGTCAGTCTTAAAGGAAATCAGTCCTGAATATTAATTGGAAGGATTGATGCTGAAGCTGAAGCTCTAATAATTTGGCCACCTGATGTGAAGAACTGACTCACTGGAAAAGACCCTGATACTGGGAAAGATTGAAGGTGGGAGGAGAAGGGGATGACAGAGGATGAGATGGTTGGATGGCATCATTGACTCAATGGACATGAGTTTGAGTAGGCTCCCTGAGTTGGTGATGAACAGGGAAGCCTGGCGTGCTGCAGTCCATGGGGTCACAAGGAGTCAGACATGACTGAGTGACTGAACTGAATTGAACTCATATTTAAAACATTTAACACTTCCTGCATAATTAATGAAAATAATCTATACTAAGGGACATTCTCATGATTTGCAGAACAATGAGACAATCAAAAAGACACTAGTATTTTCCAGTAACAAATATTAATCTAATTAGTTATCATATGACCAGTTATCATAATACTATTTAAAAAAAATCCTATCCCCCTTGATCTAAGTGCCAAATCTGCTTTAAGATAAATTTCTATATGTGAATAAATCTATTTCTGAACTTTCTATCTGAAGCATTATAATAACAATTCTTATATCATAAAAAAAGTTTCCTGATTATTTTTTACAACTAAAGTCATCTCTTTGGACATTTCTGTTATTGTTTTTATTTTTTTTATAAAGAAGTTTGGCTGTTCCCAGCCATTTGCCCTTGCATGTAAAGTTTTGCATCACCTTGCCAAGTTCCAATGAAAACTCCATCATTAATTATATAGTAATCTATTTAATAAATTGCTAGATTTCAATATAATTGACATCTTTAAATATTGCAGTTATATCAATGAACATGGTATATACATTTATTTACTTTTTAATGCTTTTTAATGCAAGTTTATTATCTTGATATAAAAGCCTTAATGCCTTTTGCTACATTTGTTCCTAACTATCTTACATTTTTCTTAGTAATGAAGCCATTTAAAAAACAATTTGACACAATTTTCAACCGTATGGAGAGTTTGCAAAAACTGTTCAAGGAACTTTTTCCCCTGAATCTACTGAGAGTAAGTTGCTGTCACAATGTCCCCTTACCCAAATACATTGTTGTGTATTTTCTACAAAGAGATTTTAAAATATAATCATAATACCATTTAAATCATTAAATTCAGGCAACTCACATTGCTGTATTATTATTAAAATTTCAGGTATTACAAATAAAAATGTAGCAGAATTTCTGTGAAGCAATGATAGTGTTAGTCATTCAGTCATTTCCAGCTCTTTGTGACCCCATAGACTGTTGCCCACCAGGCTCCCTGTCCATGGAATTCTCCAGGCAAGAATACTGAAGTGAGTATGCATTTCTTTCACCAGAGGATCTTCTCAACCCAGGGATTTAACCCAGGTCTCAGGCATTGCAGGCAGATTCTTCTGAGCCATCAAGAAAGCCCACCAGTAATTATATTATACCTCATTGGTAATGGTGGTTTTGAAATGCTTATGAATTTTTATAAATGTTCTAAAATAATATGGTATTTTAAGATATAATGTGATATTATATGTTACTTTTCTCCGTGAGATTTATGAAGAGGGTCAGGATAATTGTTTTTCTGATGCCAGTGATGGCTCTATGGCTGTCTTGGAGGAGAGTGGTTATATTTCCCCAAGCTTATTTCTCATCTGCTATTTGACTTTCTCTCAATTTCTATCATCATTTTGCTCTTTTGTGCCTTCTAGTTGCTATATCACAGTAGTATAGTATATATAATGTGTAAAAATAGAACCATAATGTGGGAGCTTATCATTAAACATCACCAGGAATACCAGGGGAAGGTTGGTTACAATGTGAAGTCATGCCACTACAACTATGACTTTGGCCAAGAATCACTACACTTTTACCCTGATTTGTGCCAGTTTAATCAAAAATCATGTCTTAGTACTAACACTGAATTCAGTAAATGGATGCTAATGGAAATAGATGTGATATATTGTATAATTGTTCTCAGTTACTTCTGGCATCAACATATTTTCAATATAGTGTTACAATTCTTCCTCTAGAGTAAGTGCACTTGCTGTATTAATCTTGGATTTGCCCATGGAACCAACTTTGACCAATGGGATGTCAGTGCTTCTAATTTGAGTAGAGGCTTTAATTGTGCATCATTACATTGCTCTATTGTGGTCCAATGCACTGTACGGTAAACATCCTCCCTCCAGGTAGCTGTCAGTCCAAGAAGAACGTGAAGGCCTTTGGGGAGGACTTGAACCCAAAGCACATTTGGCACCAAGGAAAAATGATCCCAGCTTAAATCAGTAGAGCCACAGCATATCTGCAGATCTGTAGAAAATAAAGTTGCTGTAGGTCAAATTTAATCTTCTTTATTGATGAATTCACCTCTGCCATCAGAATAATAAACTTATCATCATGGGTTATCAGAGGAATTTCACTCATAATCCAGATCCACCTGAGACTGTATAAGTTAACAAACAAGAAGCAAGTTCGTTTATCACAGAGTTTAAATATCAACATATATGGTTTTCATTCAGTGTATGAATAGGCATTCAATATAAAAATTTTCTATTTGACTCATAATTTTTAGTTAGTATTGTATAACATTCAAATTTACACATAGAAGTTCTCTAGATTACTCACCTATGTGCACACTTTCAATAAACAAAGTGTGCAGTTTTAAAATTATGTTTTTGACCCTATTTGTTTTCATTATATTCATTGAAATGTAATTATATTCCTGTTGAATCTGTAATAGAAATAAATGACCTTCTGTTATGAATGTCTGCTTTTTTAAATTTTGTTTTATTTTTCTAGTAATTCATTCTTATTATATTTTGCAAAATGTCACAATGGACTAGGGACATTTTTTAAATAATCCCTCAATGGAGATATTTGTGAAACATTGCCTTACAGAATGAATGATCCATGTAAATGTGGCAAAGATGTTTCATGATGCAAATAATATAGTGAAAAAAAAGAGGCGTATGTATACATGATGGTGCTCATGTTAAATCATGATGGTACAGTAGTTACTGAAGGAGCACATGCCACTACAGATAGTACTTTGATAACTGGGACAAAATGACAGCCATCTAGAAAGTGTCATTATAAGACTTGGGAAAATGATTGTACCATCTCACACAAAATCTGTAAAAGGAAAGACAGAGAGAGAAGGAAACAGAGAAGGAGATTGTTTTCTAGTGGCAAATGCCACTAAGAATTCTCAGCTATAAACTGTAGAATCCATTCCAGCTACCTTAAGGAGCAAAGAAATTGGTAAAGGATATTAGCGTTTACACAATGCCTGTGAGGTCCAATAAGTCTTGCAAGTTATTACTATTTAAATGTCTAAACAAACCATTGCTACTTCTGCTCCTCATATGATGTCAAGGAATAAATGACAGAAGACCACCATTTTTGCCCTTGAAGAAATAAATACCCAGATTATAAAACACATGCACACTCATATGGAAGAGCTGTAATAATTCCTTTATCTCATGTTGCAAAAGAAGAAGGGTTCTAGGAGATTTAAAATGATAGTCATAGGAGCCCAAGAGATACCAGAAATGAACAATATTGTATCTTAGGCATCTACTGTATTACTTATCCATTGCTGCAGTAATGCGGTGTGTAGTGCTCCAGAATATCTGTGGCCATCAGCAGATCTGTGGTTCAACACACTAGTCTGTGAGTTGGCTGTAGCTCCGATGCACTCAGCTCAGCTCACCTGGATTTAGCTCCAGGTTCAGCATTGAGTTCCAGTCCACTCCAAATGTCTCCACATTCTCCTTGAATCAGCAGCTACTGGAGGCATATTCTTTTTGTGATAGATCACAAGACGATGTGAGCGAGTCAAACTACATAAGTGCATTTCAAGCTTCCGTTCATACCACTTTCACTGACATCTCGTAGGTCAGACATGTGATGGAGCCAAGTCAATTATTCATGAGGGGCGGGGGGAGAAAGAAGGAAATATTCTGCGCTCACTCAAGTGGCAGGTACTGCAAAAATCATTAAAATCAGGAAAGGGGGTGGGGTAAGAGTTGATAATACAAGGAATGAGTGAAAATGGCAGATAATCCAAAATCACTGTAGCTCAATATGTTAGGAAACACCCTCCTCTAAGGACTGACACACAGAGTAATTTTATCATGTGCAAATTAGGCAAAAGTATAGTAGTTTCCGTGTAAAGGAAAAACCCAGGATCAAGACTTTGCTTTGTTTACTCCAGTCTGGTGAAATGTAGAGCAATATTGTATGGACAGTTCCTACATTAAGGTTTTAGTCAGGTATATATCATGTGATATAAGGATATTTGGATATAAGGATATTGTATACAAACAAAGGCACTAGAAGGCATGGGAAGGGAGGATGTAGGTAGAATTTAAGAAATAGTCAACGGTGGCATCTACAAAGTAGTCAAGGACCTCATGGAAATCTGCCCACTCTCCCCAAAGACAGTCCACATATCCCTACAATATTACTTATAGGCCTTAATGTATACCTAAAATTTTATAATGTGTATTTTTATTGCACTATAATTGCTTTACAATGTTGTATTCGTTTCTGCTATACAATGCAGTGAATCAGCTATGTGTATACATACATCCCCTCCTGTTTGGACCTCCATCCCACCTACTTGTTCCAACCTACCCCTTTATCCCAACTATCTAGGTCATCACCAATCACTGAGCTGATCTCTGCATGCTTTACAGTATGTTCTCCCTAGTTATCTATTATACACATGGCAGGGCATATATGTCAACACTAACCTCCCAGTTCATGCTGCTCTCTACTTCCCCTGCAGTGCCCACGTGTCTTTTCTTAGAGCTGCCTCAATATTCCTGCCCTGCAAATAGTTTCATCTGTACCACTTTTTCAGATTCCATATAGATGACAAAACAAATTAAATAGGTATATGGATAGGAATAGAAAATATATTTGAAAGCAATCCTGGGATATTAATTTTATTTCATCCAAAATAAAGTGAGGAATGCTGCCTTTTCAAAATTTAATATTTGCAATCCATAAGTATCCTAATCCAGCAATTTAGGCCATAAAAATACAGTTAAATTTAAATTATATTTTCAGTTCAAAAATGAGTATTAAATCCATGAATTTTCTACATTTGATTCTTCTTTTCGTGAAAAATAAAATTCGAATCATTCTATCAAACATGAAAAGTGCTCAGTGATTGCTTCTCCGTATGTGTGATGCAGCGATTCCTTAATGCATTGATTACGGTCTTTAAATTATGGAGCGTGCCATCATAACGTGCAAATACTTTGTTTTTACAAGCTTTAACTTTTGTTTTTTTCTCGTATGCCATCTAGCATTGGGAATTTTTTTAAAATGACATCAAATTATAGGACAGTTTTAAGGTCATCAAAAACAAAAACAAATTCAGAAAAAAATAAATACATATGCTGCTGATTTATACTAAAACTTGGGCCAAATTCTATACTCATCTTGTAGAAACACTAAAAGCTTGTTGCATATTATACATATAAACAGGAGAAATTTTCTTCTCAATGACCATCTTGCTTATGAGTGTATCAACATTCATATTATCAGACACTAAAGAGAGGATAGACTCTAACTGAATAGTTTTTATATTTTTACAAAGCTTACTATATTACTAAGTAGTGGTTATATCAGCCCCACCTCCCTCCACACACACCCCCCGCCACCTTTTTTTTTTTTCACCATAAAACTTTCCCTGTAAAGAGGGCAGAGTTGATTTACAGTCTGGAGAAAGATCTTTACTCTGGGTAACTACTCAGAATATTGTCCCACCATTGCAGCTGCAACATTGGAACATACTTCCATATGAAACTTATTTGTTGACAACATAACCCTTAATAGTCATATAGTTCAGAACTAGTTTGTTCAATTGCTCAGTCATGTTTGACTCCTTGTGACCCCGTGGACTGCAGCACGCCAGGCTTTCCTATCCTTCACTATCTCTCTTCACTCAAACTCATGTCCATTGAGTCAGTGATGGCTTCCAACCATCTTATCCTTTGCCATCCCATTCACCTCATGCCTTCGATCTTTCCCAACATCAGGATCTTTTCAAATGAGTGAGCTTTTCACTTCAGATGGCCAAAGTATTGGAGCTTCAGCATCAGTCCTTCCAATGAATAATCTGGGTTGATTTCCTTTAGGACTTGCTGGTTTGGTCTCATTGTTGTTTAAGCGACTCTCCAGAGTCTTTTCCAACACGACAGTACTAAAGTATCAATTCTTTGGCACTCGACTTTTATAGTCCAACTCTCATATCCATACATGACTACTGGGAAATCCCTAGCTTTGATTAGATGGAACTTTGTTGGCAAAGTGATGTCCAGCAATGAGTCTGAAGCAAAAACATTCTTACTCCATATTACTATTATGTTCAAAGTATGCATATGGTTAGCCATAACAGCAATTCTGTGCATTCCTCAAATTGCAAGTAAAAAAGTATTTTGTTAGGTTTATATGTTGTATGACAGAGTCTTTTATGTCATTCTGTAAAAGCTAATATGGTGAGTTATGATGTCATTGGAGTGTGGTACTTTTGGCCCCAGATTTACCTTCAACATTTCTAAAAAAATATTATTGGTGCAGAATTTCTTGCTACTTCACCACCACATCATGCATGTTTTGAAACAGAATAGTAAGCAGAAACGCGAAAAATAGTCAGCAATTTGTTTCATCATATGAGATAGTTTAAAAACATAGACATTAACAAAGTAGATATTGTGTGCATGTATGCTAAGCCTCTTCACCCATGTCTAACTCTTTGTGATCCTATGGATTGTAGCCCACAAGGCTCTTCTGTCCATGGGATTACTGTCAAATAAATTTGTCATCCACTTACATGCAGTTGTAAAATTCCTGGAAAGTATTTTCATAAAATAATTTACAGAAATGTTTTAGTGCAACAGTAATACAAGAAATGATGTTCGATTGAATGAAGCCACTAAGTGATGTGCAAATAAGCCAATGTTATCATAATATCCTTTCTAAGTTTCCTTGTGTGTTTTTTTTTTAACATTGGCTAACACAATGCATTTTTTATACCAATCTGCAGTTGTTATTGAGTAGCTTCAGTTATTATAATATCTATAAGCCAAGAAGATTTCTGGCAGTAAAGAAACTGGAAGGCTCATCTTAAATGGTAAAACTCAAGAATAACTTTGCATGCCTTGAAGAAGAAAGTCAGCATACCTTAATTAGCCAATCTTTAGAAATTGGGGAATTTAAGTTACAGAATTAAACTCTCAGTGAGAAGTATCTAAGGCAACTATGTATAGCTACTTAAGCAAGCTGTCAAGGACCAGCTCTGGCTTTCTGGATGGCTATGGAACAAACACATGCTTTTAAGATGCCAAGGGAAAAATCTTACTTCATCCTGCTTTATTCTACAACAGAGTTTGTGGAAAATTCAACAATGAAAACAAGAAAGATTCCAGAATTCAAAGCTTACTATAGACAGTCTAATGAAATGTATCTTTTTGGACAAATGAGTCAGCAACCATAAGGAAAGGATCCCAAGGCAACAGGGGGGTCTTCTTAAAAAAGAGTCTAAAGACAGGATGCCTCAAAAAAAAGCTTATGAATAATATGCACCAGAATAAAATCCCATAACCCAGTGTGTTCGTCATATGTACATAAATGGAGGAAATCACTATTTTTAATTTTATTGAAGTATGGCTGTTTACATTGTTGTTCTAGTTTCAGATGTACAGCAAAATGATTCAGTTATACATGTACATATATTCTTTTAGATTCTTTTCTCATATTGTTAATATAGAATACTGAGCAGAGTTCCCTGTGCTATACAGTAGGCCCTTGTTGGTTATCTACCTTAGACATTAGTAGTGTGCTTAATAAACTGCTTACATATACAGGCTTAACAACTGAGGTTTTGTATTTTAGCCGGAAACAACTCTGTAGTTATTTGTAATGAAAATACACACTTGACATGTAGTTATTTGTAATGAAAATAATGTGATTATTTGTAATGAAATATACCTTCTTAAGATTCAATAAGATAATACATGTCAAATGTGATTTTGAATTGCACATGCCATTCTGCTGCCCCTGAGCAGGCAGAATCATGTAGTGGGGCCTCGTATTATTTGCATCTCAATAAGAACTGCTCAGACTCTCTCCTCAGTGTCAAGGGTCTATTGTCCTTGCATTCACAGATAGGAATTTTGTCAGCAGAATTATCTTTGCAAGAGAACAGCAAATATCTCTCCAGAACTGAAGAACTGAAAACTGCCAGTGTTCTCAATTAACAAACTATCGCCTTGAAAAGGTCATTTCTGCAGCATTTCTCACTAGGTTTTGAGCTACTGAGATTAAATCTTTGAAACTCAGCCGCAACAGATGACAAATTCTGATTGCAAAGCCTGTCACATACAGTGGGGTGGAGAAAAATGTATTCTTTTGTGCTTCCAAATTCTCTATCATAGGTAATACCTTGTCTACTCTTCAAGTTTTTCAATTAGAAATTAAAGTGTATAGCATCTAAATAGCCCTCTAGGGTATTTATTTGCATAATATTTATATGTCTTTTAATTTTTACAGAACTGACAGCTAGTAGTTTGGAGGAAAATAATTATTCTCAATAATGCCAACCCAACAATTTCTTATCCCCATGGAGGGCACTTGTGCCAATTAATAAGAAAATTTCATCATAAGAGAAAATGATGATGCTTCCATTGCCAGATGTAGGTCAAGTATAGGCACGAATCTCCCCTAGAGAATGAAGAATCTGAATAACTGCCTCATGCATCTTGCTTTGTGGCTTTCATAGATCAAGCTGTCTTAGAGAAAGAACATTATGGAGGAAGAACAGGGGAAAGAGGTCTTCTGAGAATTACCCTACTAACCATAGTGCCCCAGTTAATGGTGTCAGAATGTGATCAGGAATTCAAAATCTTAAATTCTGTTCCTACTGCAAATACTTTGAGAAAGATATATGTGTAGAAGAAAATACTCCTAACCAGAGTTTTGATTCAAAGTTCAAGATAATGTCTTGGTGAATTTGCCAATAGTGAAGGTACTGTTACATCTTGGGCCAGATGTCTAAACTAATGTCAAGACTTATAGCTTCTTCAGGCATCATTTTCTCCAAGCCCCATACCTGTAGGTTCTAACCATTGGAAGTGTAAAAGAAATGTCAGAAAGATATATAATTGTTGTTATATTTATTTTAAAACAATTGGGACCTCCTGGTGGTTCAGATGGCAAAGCGTCTGCCTGCAAAGCAGGAGACCAGGATTCGATCCCTGGGTCGGGAAGATCCCCTGGAGAAGGAAGTGGCAACCTACTCCAGTACTCTTGCCTGGAATGTTCCATGGACTGAGGAGCCTGGTAGGCTACAGTCCATGGGGTCACAAAGAGTTGGACATGACTGAGCAACTTCACTTTCACTTTCTTTCATCAACAAAGAAAATTTTTTAAAAATTCTTAAACTCTAGCTAAGATCACTAAAGTAAAGGCAAAAGAGATAAAAGAATAATGAGATATATAAATACCATCACTTCACTATGAATTTAAACTCATTAGTTCAATTATCTAGGTAATCTTCTCAATTGAATGTGTCAACTTGTTCAAAACTGAGCTTCCAATATGCCTACCTACTCCTCAACTCAGCTCCTGCCATTATTTTCCCTGTTTCAGTTAACAGCATCTCAATTATTCATTTCTTAGGTGAAACAGTCAAGGAATACAGTTGGCCCTTGAACAATACCGGTGCAAAATGCTCTGGTCAACTTATACATTGATTTTTTTAAATAAATTTGTATCTGAGGATGATCCCTGGTTGGTTAAAACAACCGGAGTAGAACCAAAGATAATCTGGGCTGACTATGAAGTTACACCAGGAATGTTGTAGGCAGGAAAGGGAACCCCATACTCCTAACCCCTGCACTGTTCAAGGATCAACTGTATTTGAATCCACTTTTACTTTCATACCCCACATCAAGGAAAGTGAAAATCCTCAGTCCCGTCCAGACTCTTTGCGACTCCATGGAACATAAAGTCCATGGAATTCTCCACATCAAAATATTAGAATGGGTAGCCTTTCCCTTCTCTAGGGGATCTTCCCAACCCAGGGATTGAACTCAGGTCTCCTGCACTGCAAGTGGATTCTTTACCAGCTGAGCCACAAGGGAAGCCCAAGAAGACTGAGGTGGATAGCCTATCCCTTCTCCAGCAGATTTTTCCAACCCAGGAATTGAGTTGGGGTCTCCTGCACTGCAGGTGGATTCTTTACCAACTGAGCTATCAGGGAAGCCTGATCAAAGTCTTCAGCAAATCTTATCAGTTCTATTGTAAATATATATATAATAATAATAATAAATAAATAAATATATATATATATATATCTTCTCACCATTCCTACAATGCTTTTCCAAGCTACAATCATCTCTCAGATGTTTTATTTCCTTTTTTTGTTCTCTGTCCTCAGCCTTGTTTAGACTATGCTGAACACAAAAACCAGACACTACTGCATGCCACTTCCCAGATCAAAATTTCCCCAATTTTCCCATTCACAGAGGACAAATACCAAAGTCTTTAATATTGATATAATCACAAGATCTAGATGGTAAGGCGGCTGTGACCTTTCCGACAGCATCTCTCTGCCTTGTTCCTTCCACTCTTTCCTCTCTCTTTGATGATCTTCAAACATCCCAGACTGCAAGGAGATCAAACCAGTCAATCCTAAAGGAAATCAGTCCTGAATTCATTGGAAAGACTGATACTGAAGCTGAAACTCCAATACTTTGGCCATCTGTTGCAAAGAACTGACTCATTGGAAAAGACCCTGATGCTGAGAAAGATCGAAGACAGGAGGAGAAGGGGAGGAGAGAGGGTGAGATGGTTGGATGGCATCACTGACTCGTTAGACATGAGTTTGAGCAAGCTGGGAGTTGATGATGGACAGGGAAGCCTGGCATGCTGCAGTCCATGGGGTTAGAAAGAGTCAGACTGAGCAACTGAATTGAGCTGAACTGAACTGAAACATCCCAGACTCGCCCTGCCCTCTGGACAGGAGCAGTCCCTTGAACAGCTGTAATTCCTCTGTCTAAATGTATAGTTCTACAAATATTTTCCTGGATCTCTTCCTTTCCCCTCTCACAAATTTGCTCATATTTTTGTTGAGGTCTTCCTTGGCAATTCTGGTAAAAATGCCAACACTAACTTCCCTATCCCAACATGCATACATGTAATACTTCTATCCCCTTGTACTGCCCTAAGGCTTCTCATAGCACTTGTCAGTATCTTTTCTTGACTGCTGTAACTTCTCCCTCTGTACTTCATTTCTCGTCTGCCCTCACTAGAGAAAAAGAATTTGCTCCTTTTGCATGAATAGTCATGAGCAGTACAGAATTTGTCCAACATAAATGATTTTCCTAATTCTAGGGATTGTAAATATGTGTTGGACAAAAAGAGGGTTAAGGGAATACTGAGTAGTGTGACTGATAAAAGGAACATATGTAGGAATTATATAAAGAAGAAGAGAATAGATACATTTTAAAGTACATTTTAAAAAGTTTGAACTTCCCTGGTGGTCAGTAATTAAAACCACACTTGCCCTGCAGGAGGCAAGGGTTTGATCCCTGGTCAGGGAATTAAGATCCTGCATGGAAATGGCCACCTACTCCAGTACATTTGCCAGGGAAATTCCATGGACAGAGAAGTCTGGCGGGCTACCATCCATGGAGTCACAAAAGACTTGGACACGACTGAGCAACTAACACTGCTAATCTATACTAGGCCATATTTTAGGTGGCACTAGTGGTAAAGAACCTGTCTGCCAATGCAACAGACACAAGAGACCTGGGTTCAATCCCTGGGGTGGGAAGATCCCCTGGAGAAGGAAATGGCCATCTACTCCAGCACTCTTCATTGTTAAAATCCCATAACAGAAGAGCCTGGTGGTTACAGTCCATGGAATTACGAAGATGTGGACGTGACTGAGCACTTGTCTGGAGAAGGCAATGGCACCCACTCCAGGACTCTTGCCTGGAATATCCTGTGGACGAAGGAGCCTGGTAGGCTGCAGTCCATGGGGTTGCTAAGAGTTGGACACAACTGAGTGACTTCACTTTCACTTTTCACTTTCATGCATTGGAGAAGGAAATGGCACTCCACTCCAGTGTTCTTGCCTGAAGAGTCCCAGGGACAGGGGAGCCTGGTGGGCTGCCATCTGTGAGGTCGCACAGGGTCGGACACGACTGAAGCAACTTAGCAGCAGCAGCAGCAGCGGCAGAGCACTTGTCAGTAGTCAGCAACGCTGTATGCCAGGCTTAAAGAAAAAAAAAAAAAGACAGAAAGAAAGAAATATAGACTATTTATTTTTAAAAAATTAACAATAGCGAAACATACATTTCAACTCTGCATATCTGCCACCTTATTTTTATTTTCCAAAACTCTATGGCCCATTTTCCAAAGCATTTTTTTCTGTATGTGACAATGACATCAAGATTTCTCCAATCCAAGTAGTAACCAGGCCCAACCTTACTTCACTTCTGAGATCAGATGAGATCAAGTACTTTCAGGGTGGGATCAGTTCAGTTCAGCTCAGTCGTGTCCGACGCTTTGCAACCCCATGGATCACAGCACGCCAGGCCTCCCTGTCCATCACCAACTCCCGGAGTTCACCCAGACTCACGCCCATCTAGTCAGTGATGCCATCCAGCCATCTCACCCTTGGTCGTCTCCTTCTCCTCCTGCCCCCAATCCCTCCCAGCATCAGAGTCTTTTCCAGTGAGTCAACTCTTCCCATGAGGTGGCCAAAGTACTGGAGCTTCAGCTTTAGCATCATTCCTTCCAAAGAAATCCCAGGGCTGATCTCCTTTAGAATGGACTGGTTGGATCTCCTTGCAGTCCAAGGGACTCTCAAGAGTCTTCTCCAACACTACAGTTTGAATCCATACATGACTACTGGAAAAACCATAACCTTGACTAGACGGACCTTAGTTGGCAAAGTAATATCTCTGCTTTTGAATATGCTATCTAGGTTGTTCATAACTTTTCTTCTAAGGAGTAAGCGTCTTTTGATTTCATGGCTGCAGTCACCATCTGCAGTGATTTTGGAACCCAGAAAAATAAAGTCTGACACTGTTTCCACTGTTTTCCCATCTATTTCACATGAAGTGATGGGACCAGATGCCATGATCTTTGTTTTCTGANATTAGTTTGAGTCTAATTTTTATGCTCATGCGTGATAGAGCAGTGCTTACTACAAGAGGAAATGGTGAAAACATGGGCTGGCCTGAGGAGTACTGTAGAAAAATGTGAGGAATGCTGACTCCTGGTTTACTGTTGCTAGTAGCAGAAGAGTTTTATTTGTATTAACTCACATTGCAGAACAAAGCCTAGCTTGATTTATACCCAAAGCTCCTTCCTGTACGAATATGAATCTGGCATCCAGGTTGTCCATGCCTGTCTTCTACTGTGTGACTTCTGGGGTAACTGAGAGACCAGTAGTCAGGGGAGTGAGTTTATCTGAAGACACATTGCCTATTCTATGAGAGAGCGTATACGAACCTTAAAGTCTCTTTCACAAGGTTCAGTAAAAATAATTCACTTCAGTCAATGGGTTAATAACCTGTTTGCATTATTTTTGTTTAATTTTCCTTCAAGATCTTAAAAAAACACACACAACTTGTTTATAGGTATTGATAACTGCATTTTGTTCTTTTGTATAAAATATGGTTAAGCTAACATTTTGGCTGTAAAATATGAATAAGGGCTCTGCTTCACAAATGTATCAGTGATTCAGAAGTTGCTGTCATGGAAAAGCAGTTTAAGGAAAAATGTAAGTAAGTGTGATTTAAAAATTAAGTATATTTTAATTTTTAACCTTGCTGCTTGACAAATAGTTTTATTAGAATTGTGTATGTTAATAGAACCTTTGTATAAGAAGATGTAAAACTTGAGAAGTCTGTGTAAATGTTTATTTACTATTAATTTTTAAAAACTGGTCAATAGACTGTATCTAAAGCTTCTGTGGTTTGTATGATGTTTAACTTTCACTTTAAACGACAAACAATAAATTAAAATGTAATCTAAACAGAAAAATTTAAATATGAAATATATTTGCTAAACATTATTTATGACTAATTAAATTACTTAAGGTCATTTTGAGCTTGATAGTCTCCTAGTTCCTTTCCCAAATAATATCCAATTTGAGGCCTTCATATAGGGCAGCCATCTTCTTAATCTAAAGGAGATAATAGTGACAACATTTCAAAATGTTGCACTAGTATTAATATAGGAGTTTTGGGAATACCAAGAGGAAATTGAGAATTGGCAGTATGAAGACCTGAATATAGGCCATCTAACCTTCCTTAATAAAAGCATTTTGATTTTGAACAGATTTTTGTATGTGTAGCTATATATCATGAAAAATATTTTGTATTAAGGTAATATTTAGTGTAAATCTGCCTGCAATGTGGGAGATGTGGGTTTGATCTCAGGGATGGTAAGAAACCCTGGAAAAGGGAATGGCTACCCACTTCAGTATTTTGGCCTGGAGAATTCCAAGGACTGTATATAGTCCACGGGGTTGCAAAAAGTCAGACACAACTGAGTGACTTTCACTTTCATCTCATGGTATAAACTTGTTTATTAAAGTATAAATTAAAATGATATACATGTGTGATTTAATGTGTATATATATATATATACACACCTGTGCATATATTTATATACATGTATATACATCAGTATATTCTGTGTATACATATTACTATCTAATCTATCTACAGGAAGTAGATGGATGGATATAATCTCCTAGTATGAAGGTTTTGGCATTAAGAATAAAGTCTGCACTGTGATAAGCAGCATTCTTCATAATTTAAAATCACTAAACATTATTTAGAATATCATTTCAGAGAATTGAGTGAACAGAGATATGGGACTGTCAACTCATTTATTCAGAAACCTTAATTTCAAGATGCAGTAATCTTATGCCAATATTTTAAAATACAGCATAACTAGTTTGTAGTAAAGAAAACTCCTTTTTGTTTATGGTAACCTATCTATCATTGCCAAGTGAAAAAGAACTGGCCCTGATACTAGTATTTTCTAAGGATATAGCAAATCTAGGATTCTGCTGTCATCAATTACACTTGAATGCATTACCCTCTGAATGTATCTTTAAGATCTAGTCGCCTTGGCATGTGGACAAATATATTGAAAAGGAAAATTGGCTTGTTTGAAGGGCAGAGCAACTTTGCTCTAAAGAACTCATGACATTGTCTTAGGATTTTGCATGTAAAAGCAATCAAAGAAAGAAGCACATGGGACACACTGCTAGATGCACTAATATTTGCTTAACCTTAAAATTGACTTTGGAAAGAACAACTTCCTAGGGAATACGGGACCCTTGAAATAAATGAGCCAATATGTTCAGGAAGAGGCTGTGTGACAGGCTTTCCGTAGCTTTCGCCTCAAATGTAAACATGAGGCCAAAGAGCCCCCTGGTGAGCCTGGAACCCAAATTTACCCAAGTGAACAAGTTTGCCATGTTCACATTCAGAGAGGGCAATGGATAGTAGAGACCCTGAAAAGCGAATGAAGGAGAAATGGAACCTGAACCTTGTTACAGGAGTATGCTTCTAAGAAGAAATACTCTTCTCCAATAGTTAAAAAAAAAAAAAAAAGTTAATCCACCTGTGGGAATAAGAGCCATAAAGGAACGCGCTTAAGCATGATGGAGCTTCAATTTATATTTCTACTCATCTCCTAGGTCTACTTGGGATTCTGAGACTTGGCGGAAGGGATGGTGTCATCTTGGTGGGCTGAAGTGGAGATTTACACACTGTCTCAGCCAGCTTTCGAGTTATATTTGTGCCATCTGGCTTCTCACCAAGGCTGCTCCTCAGCCTCTGCAGGTTAAAGGCTATAGCAAGGCACTAGGTGCTCCAGCCAACAGCGCGGGAGAGGATTACCATCATGGAGAGGGTCACTGATGGACAGATGCTTTCTCTGTCTTTCTACATGCTTTGGTAAACTGAACACTTAACTTCCTTTGTTTTGAGTTATGTAATCCCTCAGGAGATTTAGCTGGTGGAATTTTAACCCTTTCTACCACAGCAGGCTCTCAGCTAACCTCCAATTTTCTCTAAAGAAAAAAGTAGTTTTATAAGCTTCTTTAGGAAAGGTTAGCTGTGGTTCACTGCAAATGGCAGAGTAACACTGTGCCAGTGAATGACACGTCATGAGTGATTACGGAAAAACTAAAAAAGGAAAACTAATTGTTGGTCCAATTAGTGTGTATCAAAAAAACCGTCTGTTTCTAATGTATGCTGCTGCTGCTGCTAACTCGCTTCAGTCGTGTCCGACTCTGTGCGACCCCATAGACGGCAGCCCACCAGGCTCCCCTGTCCCTGAGATTCTCAGGCAAGAACACTGGAGTCGGTTGCCATTTCCTTCTCCAATGCATGAAAGTAAAAAGTGAAAGTGGAGTTGCTCAGTCGTGTCCGACTCTTTGAGACCCCATGGACTGCAGCCCACCAGGCTCCTCCGTCCATGGGATTTTCCAGGCAAGAGTACTGGAGTGGTGTGCTGTTGCCACATATATATTTTTTCTAACTCAAATTATATTGGAAAGGGAAAGATAGATACTGAAGCACATTTGCATCAAAAAAACCCCACTGTTTGGGGGTCTGTACTGTAAAACTGTATTCATTAATGAAATTTACAAAAATTTACATTGTTTGGGAAATTGCATGAACATTTCTACTTTAATATGAATGATACTGATAAATATTTGTAAGGTGTTAGTCATAACACCATATTACAAATAAGGTTGCAAAATCCTCAAAATAGGAATATGTGTTTAATATTCTCCAAACCATGTTACTTAAGCTGGAGAAACCTCCATAATTGCTATTAATGATTGAATTATGTATATTGATTGAATTATGTATATATGTATACTCATTACCTTAAGATGCTTTGGGAAGGCCAGATAAACCAGGAATTACAATGAGGTAGTTTTAGTATTATTATTTACAACAGAGTTCAATGGAGTGAAAGGTTAGAACCCTGTAACCCTGTTAATGATATTAGCCTTACAAGAGAAACACTGGTCAAGCATTGACTCAGGTCAGCCAACAGCCTAGTGTGTTTATCATCTTTGGGTAGCCTTTAATTTATGCTTTTTTTCTGGCATAATATCATTTATTCTTTTTTATTCTTCCATTATTCATCATTTTCTAAAATTACCTTACAATATTGTATTGGTTTTGCCATACATAAACATGAATCCTCCATAGGTATACACATGTTAAATGAAATATGAGTTGCTTCTTTCTAGGATCCTGACATATTTTGCAATTAGACAATATTAGTCAACCATGCACATAAAGCTCTTAAGTGCTTTATTTTCTGTATTAATATAAAGTAATTAAACTATGATTTTTGTGTAGTTTAAGTCTGATTGTGGTCCAGTGGACTTCCCTGGCAGCTCAGCTGGTAAAGAATCTGCCTGCAATGCAGGAAGCCTTGGTTGGATTCCTGGGTCAGGAATTTTCCCTGGAGAAGGAATAGGCTGCCCATTCCAGTATTCTTGGGCTTTTCTGGTGGCTCAGATAATAAAGAATCTGCCTGCAGTGTGGGAGACTTACATTTGATCCCTGGATTGGGAAGATCCCCTGGAGGAGGGCATGGCAACCCACTCCAGTATTCTTGCCTGGAGAATCCCCATGGACAGAGGAGCCTGGCAGGATATATTCCATGGGGCCAGTTGCAAAGAATCGGACACAGCTAAGCACGTACACGCATGTATATATAGCTTATTGTTTATTTCCTTAAACATACTCTCCCATGTTATAGTTATTGTTAGTGTTCCTTATTTGCATGGCATAGATGTCAATTTATCTTTAACATCTATGGCTAGAGGTAGACTAAACTCTGGATTCTGTGCAATGAGGATATCTTGTATCCTTTTCCATGACTGTATTTGTATCAATTTGCTAGTGTTAGCACACATGCTCAGTCACTTCAGTCACGTCCAACTCTTTGAGACCCTATGGACTATAGCCTGCCAGGCTCTTCTGTCCATGGGGATTCTCCAGGCAACTGGAGTCGGTTGCCATTTCCTACTCCAGGGTTTAGTACATGTATGCATCAAAATTTTGTTCAATGAAGGGATAAACCAAGAGCCACAATTTTGTTCTCTAATTTTGTTTTCTGTTTCAATCTAATAAGCATCTGAGATATAAATATGCTAATTACCTTGTCAAATATAAATATGATACCTACCCTTCTTTTGTGGTGGGTTTTGTGTCTTTCCAGATAATCTGATATCTTAAGGTCAGATTTCTATGTTTGAATCATGAGCTCATTCAGCTGAATGAACTGAGAAAGTTTATTTACTCACCCTTTATCTCAAATTATGATAATAATAAAACATATTAAGGCTATTGTGAGGATTAAATGAATTCATGCATACAAATCCTTTAACACAATGACATTCAGTAAATGACAAATATGTGCCCTTACTAATGTTACTGTTGCCATTATATTTGTATCAGAATTAATCTTAAGGATTAATATTATTTTCATGGAATAAATTTTTGCTCCTTGCATCAGCTTTTTTTCCCCCAAATGAGGTCTGAAGACTCCATATTATTAGAAGTCTGCCAAAATTATTTTCCTCTACTAAATTTTCACAAATTATCCAAGATTAAGATTTTAGTACAAGATGCAGCCATTTTTATGATGAGTTTTCTTTTGTAAACTTATCCTTCCTACCTTGGTTCGTCAAAGCTACCTGCTATAGCATGATTAAAGTAGTGTTGTTTAGCAGGACCATGTTTAAATTGTTATGGAAGAAACTGACTTTTTATTATGGAAATTGGAAGTAATATTTGAGCACATGTACTGGCAAAGCCTTTTATTCCTCTGTTATTTTATTTTATTTTTTATAACCAGTTCACTTTTCTATTTGAATATAAACATTATCACTAAAGGTCCATTTAAGAAGGGGTACAAGGGGTACTTTATAACTTTCAAAATACACTTTGACGGTAATTTCCCCAGCTGTGCAAATAAGAATAGACTTCTTTCCTTGGGTGATAGAAATAATTTAGGAGAGAGGAATAAGTGAATCATAGACTGTTGGAGCTGGAAACAGCCTTACATATAATCTTGGGCAGAGATGGAAGCTTCAGGACACCATCGCCTCATGTAGTACAAGCCGATGCCCATGCCATTCATCAAGAATCTGTTCATGAGCCCAGATGGATTTGTTCTCAGACTCTTTCTCAGGCCATTGTCTCAGATATTCATCCACAATCAGTTGATTAAAGTTGCTACTCAAAATGAAACCTGTTTTCCATCCTTGAGTCCCAGTTGACCTTTCTGTTTACAAGACGTGACTTTGAAAACCCAGGAGTCTTTTTTACTCTTTCCATGTTGCGAATTATTTGTAGTTATTTGTTATTTATAAATTATTATTTGTAGTCTACAGGTTTTCTGACACTGAATTCTGTATTCTTTCTTTTCCAATATCTGGAAAAAATAATCATGTGTTAACAAAATTGAGTCACTAGCAATAGACAAAAAGTGTCTGTAATCTTCTTTAATTCTTGTAAATTAATTTCCAGGAAACTCAAAGTACTTTACAATAGACAGATACTGCGGTGGGAATGCATTTAGCTGGAGGAAATGATGGTGTAACCACAAGCGTGCGAGGAAGCTTTTGTAAATATGAGAAGGGACTATGTCCAGTTAATGATTCAGATGGAAAACTGACAGGCCTTATTATTTTTGAGATCTATTTGAAATACTGCCCCTGGTATCAGGTTTTACTACCAATCCCACATGTAAGGAAGATTGTAAAAAGTTTCACAAATGTTTGGAAAGCTTTCATCAAACTTGATCCAAACTTTGTTAAGCATTTCATCAATGTAGGTTTATTTTCACAGTTTAATATAAAACTAGTAGTTTGTAATTTTTTTTTTTTTTAAGACTTGAAAATGTGCATAGAATCAGTCCAGGTCAACTAAGTTTTGCTTTTACAGAGTGTGTTAGATGTGTTAAACTCCAAACATTTGCTGGTTTCTAAAACATTTAATTTCTTTGAAATTATATTTCCATATACACAGAGTAAACATATTGCACAAAGCATTTTTTTTCTCACACACACATACAAGTTGAGACATGCTTACAGATTTTTCTAACAAAGGAGTATGCTGCTGCTGCTGCTGCTAAGTCACTTCAGTCCTGTCCGACTCTGTGCGACCCCCTAGATGGCAGCCCACCAGGCTTCCCCGTCCTTGGGATTCTCCAGGCAAGCACACTGGAGCGGGTTGCCATAAGCCGTCAGAAATGCTTCATTTCATCCTCTTGCCAGTCCTGAGTTCCTGAATTTAATTCTGCTTCCTGAAATGAGGAGTCACTCTATCAGTTAATGCATGGAGATCAGTCAGCTTATGATAGCAAGCAAACCAAGTGCTAAAGTGTAGGAGACATTTTAAGAAAAAAGGAAAACAGGTCGGTGGTAGCTAGTGATGTGCATGATGAAATACCAGAAATTACACTTGAGACCACAGAATGAGAGAGGTTTGGAGTGCTTAAATGTTTGATAATACTGAAATACATAAATAGTCCAGGCTTTTGCCAGTTTCAACAAATAATCTGTACGGTCCAGGACATTTTCTAACTTCAAAAGTGAATTCAGGCATCTCTGTTAGTGAACTCAGACATCGGCCATAACTACAGAATGATGTAATAGTAAAAAAAAAACTATGCAAGTTGCCATTTGAAGATATGGTTGTGAGGATGTGTGTTTAAAATGACTTGGTAGAGGTTACAGTCAATGCAAATTCTATCTTGCATTGGATTTCAAAACCTAGTGTAAGCTTTGCCTGTTTTTAATTCTGGATTTTTTTCTCTTGTCATATCGCTTGGAACTCTTTTCTAAGGTATAGCTTTTCATGCACATCTGAATGTAGTTACCTAGAGATAAACTAGGTATTGTCTCAATCAAGACACTTGTCAATTGGTATCTCGGAAACAACAATGAATAAAAATCTATGCAATTGCTTCACTGCATATCAACACTGTTGTAGAGTTTTCTAAGGCTTCTTTTGAGAAAGTCCAGAAATATTGCAGAGCAAATGGTCAGTAGAACAAAATTCCTCATGACTTATATGAAAATACACACTAGATTTAATTCATGTTGTTTCTTATTTTTCACTGAAGCTCACATTTTATTGTGTGTGTGTATATGTATGAGCATGCTAAGTGACTTCAGTTGTGTCTGGCTTTTTGCAACTCTGTGGTCTAGGGCCTTCCAGGCTCCTCTGTCCATGAGATTCTCAAGGAAAGAATACTAGAGTGGGTTGCCATGCCTTCTTTTAGAATGCTAGAGACAAGAATACTAGAGTAGGTAGCCATTCCCTTCTCCAGGGGATCTTCCTGACTCAGGGATTGAACCTGGATTTCCTGCATTGAAGGCAGATTCTTTACTGTATGAACTGCCAGGAAAGCCACTATATCTATAGATATTATATATGTAAATAATATGATATAATACATATAAATGTGCATATAGTCTAAGATACATCAGAATATGTATAGAATATATATAACATATATAAATATATATGTCTTTCAGCTAATCTTGGTCATTGAGACTACTCATTAATTTTACAAGGTGGACAACTATAATATTTTCTTTTTGACAATTTAAAACAGTTTTGATCCACACTAGAAATTTTTAATCTACTGGTGTTTGGTTTACCTCCCATACAATATCATTTCATAATTCTACATAAGGGACTGAATATCATGGAATTAGACTAAAGGAATTTCAGATCATTCTTGTTTACTCTTTTTTTGTTGTTTGGTGAAATTTGTTATCTTTAAAAATACTGCTTTAAATTTTTTAGTTCCAGAAAGTAGCAGGACATCTTATAATACTATTTTAGCAGTGTAGAGTCAGGTATTCTACTTAGTATGAACTGATCTCAGAGACCACTCTTCTGTTTTAGTAAAACTAGCTGTGAGAAATTCTGAAATCATATTGACTGTGAACATCTATATATTCTTTAGGGAAACGTTTTTCTTTTTTTTTTTTTTTTTTCCTTTGGGGAAACTACCTTGCCTTAAGCTCTGAATTCTTTGAAGAAAAGGATTCAGACTTATTGACATATACTTTATATATAACATTGTCATAAGTTTAAGGTGCCCAGTGAATTGACTTGATACATTTATATATCCAAATTGATCACTACCATAGCATTATCAAACACTTCTATCATAAGACATAATTATTTTTACTTTTATGTGGTCATCATATTTAAGATATATTTTCAAGTATATAATACAGTATTATGAACTGTGCTCCCTAGAATTTATTAATCTTATGACTGGGATTTTTGTACCCTTTGACTAATATGTCCCCATTTTCTCCAGTTCCTAATCCCTGGTAAATACCTTTCTACATTGTATCTCTGAATTCACTCTGACTTTTTACATAGAAGTGATATCATACAGTATTTGTGTTTCTCTGTATTTCACTTAGCAAATGCTCACAAGTTTCATGTGAGTCATTGCAAATGGCAGGATGTCCTTCTTTCTCATGGCTGAATAACATTCTGTTATAATCACACTATACACACACACACACATATGTAAAATTACACCTTTATTCCTTTGGCTCTGATGGAAGTCTAGCATGTTTTCATATCCTAGCTCCTGTGATTAATGCTTCAATGAATGTAGGAGTGTGAATATGTCTGTAAGTCATAATTTCAGTTCCCTTAGATTTATAGCCAAAAGTGGGATTCTCGTATCATATGGTAGTTCTTTTTTTTTTTCCTTTGGAAGAACGTTTATATTTTTGCCAACAGTGGTGAGGGCTTTCTAGGTGGTTCAATGGTAAAGATTCTGCTTGCCAATGCAGAAGACTTAAAAGACATGGATTCAATCCCTGGGTCGAGAAGATCCCTTGGAGGAGGGCATGGGAACCCACTCCAGTATTCTTGCCTGGAGAATCCCGTGGACAGAGGAACCTGGAAGGCTATAGTCCATAGGATCTCCAAGACCTGGGCATGTCTGAGTGACTGAGCGCTTAAATAGTGGCTATACAAACTGTTGTTGTTCAGTGGCTCAGTTGTGTCTGACTCTTTGCAACCCCAGGGACTGTAGCACACCAGGTTTCCTTGTCCTTCACAATGTCCTGGAGTTTGCTCAAACTCATTTCCATTGAGTTGATGATGCCATCCAACCATCTCATCCTTTGTTGCCCCCTTCTCCTCCTGTCCTCAATACTTCTCAGCATCAAGGTCTTTTCCAATGAACAGCACTTTGTATTGGAGGTGTCCAATGTATTGGAGCTTCAGTTTTAGCATCAGTCCTTGCAATGAATATTCAGGATTTATTTCCTTTAGGATTGACTGCTTTGATATCCTTGCTGTCAAAGGGAATCTTGAGAGTCTTCTCCAGCACTGTAGGTTGAAAGCATCAATTCTTTGATGTTCTACCCTCTTTATGGTCCAGCTCTCACATCTGTACATAACTACTGGAAAATCCATAGCTTTGACTATACAAAGCCTTGCTGGCAAATCCATTTCTCTGCTTTTTAATACACTGTCTACATTCTCATCAATAGTGTACAAGGGTTCCCTTTTCTTCAGTTGCCAGCATTTTTATCTCTTGTCTTTTTGATGCTAGCCATTCCAACAGGTGTGAAATGATATCTCATTGTGGTTTTGACTTGCTTTCTCTAATGATTAGTAATGTTGAGCAACTTTTCATGTACCTGTTGGCCATTTGTCTGTGTCTTCTTTGGAAAAATTGCCTATTTCCATTTCCCTTTAAAAAAATCAAATTTATTTATTTTGCTGTTGAGTTGTATGCTTTCTTTATATGTTTTGTACACTAAAGTGAAAGTGAAATTCACTAAGTCATGTCCAACACTTTGTAAACCCTAAGCTTATATTAAATATATGGTTTGTAAATATTTTCTCTGATCCTGAAGGATGCCATTATATTTCTTTTGCTGTGCAGAAGCTTTTTAGTCCAATGTCATCCCAGTTAATCAGTTTTGGTTTTTTTTGTTTGTGCTTTCAGTGTCCTGTCCAGGAATCACTACCAAGGCTAAGTTCCTAAGTGGTTTCTTCTAGTTTTATGGTTTCAGGACTTTAAGTCTTTAATACATTTTGCATTCATTTCTGTAAGAGATTCCTGATTTCATCTTTTGTCATGTGGTTTTCTGGTTTTCCCAACACCATTTATTGAAGACACTATCCTCTCCTTATTGAGTAGTTTTGTCTTCCTTGTCAAATATTACTTGAGTTCAGTTCAGTCACTCAATTATGTCTAACACTTTGTGACCCCATGGACTGCAGCACACCAGGCTTCCCTGTCCATCACCGACTCCCAGAGCCTACTCAAATTTATGTCCATCAAATCTGTGATGGCATCCAACCATCTCATCCTCTGTCATCCCCTTCTCCTCCCACCTTCAATCTTTCCCAGCTCAGGGTCCCTTCAAATGAATGAGTCAGCTCTTTGCATCAGGTGGCCAAAGTATTGGAGTTTCAGCTTCAGCATCAGTCCTTCCAATCAACACCCAGGACTGATCTCCTTTAGGATGGACTGGTTGGATCTCCTTGCAGTCCAAGGGACTCTCAAGAGTCTTCTCCAACACCACAGTTCAAAAGCATAAAGTTCTTCAGCGCTCAGCTTTCTTCATAGTCCAACTCTCTCATCCATACATGACTACTGGAAAGACCATCGTTCTGACAAGACAGACCATTGCTGGAAAAGTAATGGCTCTTCTTTTTAACTTGCTTTCCTTCCAAGGAGTAAGCCTCTTTTGATTTAATGGCTGCAGTTACCATCTACAGTGCTTTTGGAGCCCAGAAAAAAAGTCTGTCACTTTATTCATTTTTTTCTCCATCCATTTGCCATGGAGTGATCAGACTGGATGCCATGATCTTCATTTTATGAATGTTGAGTTTTAAGCCAGCTTTTTCACTCTCCTCTTTCACTTTCATCAAGAAGCTCTTTAGTTCCTCTTCACTCTGCCATAAGGGTGTCGTCATCTGCATATCTAAGGTTATTGATATTTCTCCCACCAATCTTGATTTCAGCTTGTGCTCCATCCAACCCAGCATTTGTCATGATGTACTCTGCATATAAGTTAAATAAGCAGGGTGACAATATACAGCCTTGACATACTCCTTTCCTAATTGGAACCAGTCTGTTCTTCCTTGTCCAGTTCTAACTTTTGCCTGACCTGCATACACATTCCTGAGGAGGCAGGTAAGGTGGTCTGGTATTCCCATCTCTTTAAGAATTGTCCACAGTTTGTTGTGATCTACAGATCAGAGGCTTTGGTGTAATTGGTAAAGGAAAAGTAGATGTTTTTCTGGATTCTCTTGCTTTTTCTATGATCCAACGGATGTTGGTAATTTAATCTCTGGTTCCTCTGCCTTTTCTAAATACAGCTTGAACATCTGAAAGTTCATAGTTCATGTACTGTTGAAGCCTGGAGAATTTTGAGCATTACTTTGCTAGTGTGTGAGATGAATGCAATTGTATGGTAGTGTGAACATTCTTTGCCATTGCCCTTCTTTGAAATTGGAATGAAAACTGACCTTTTCCAGTCCTTTGGCCCCTGTTGAACTTTACAAATTTGCTGGCATATTGAGTGCAGCACTTTAACAGCATCATCTTTTAGGATTTGAAATTACTTGAATAAGTTGTATACCTGGGCTCATCGTTGTGTTACATTAATTTGAGTGTCTACGTTTATACCAACAATTACTATACTATCTTGAATATTATAGCTTTGTAGTAAAGCCTGAAATCAGGAAGTGTGAGGCATGATGATGTTGACCTTGTTATTCTTTTTCAGGATTACTTGGGCTATTCAGGATCTCTCACATATGAACTTTAAGGTTATCTTTTTCATCTCTGGAAAACACCATTGGAATCTTAGTAGGGAGTGCATCTATAGATGGGTTTGGGTAAGATGAATATTTTAACAATATCAACTTTTCCAAACCATGAACATAGAATATCTTTCTATTTGCGTCATCTTCAATGTCTTTTATGAAATTCTTGTAGTATAGCTCTTTGATCTCCTTGGTTAAATTTATTCCTAAGTCTTTTATTATTTTTTATACTACTGTAAATGGGATCATTTTATTTACTTCTGTTTTAGATATTTTGTTATATAGAAACCAAACTGTGTTCTGTATGTTTCTTTTGTATCCTGAAACCACTAAATCTGTCCATTAGTTCTAGCAGTTTTTGGTGGAGTCTTTATGATTATTTCTATATTAGATTATATCACCTGAAAACAAAGACAGTTTTATTCCCTCCTTTCCTATTTGGATCCATTTATTTCTTTTCTTGTCTATTTTCTGGCTAGGACATCCAACACACTGTTTAACTGAAATAGTGACAGTCAGTGCGCTTGTATTTTTCTGATCTTAGAGAAAAAGTTTTCAGCCTTTCACCATTGAGTATAATGTTGACTATGGGTTATCATATATGACCTACATTGTCTGAAGATACATGGTATATTCAGTTTGTTGAATGTTTTTATCTCAAAAAGGATATGGTATTTTATCAAATGTTTTCCATGCCTCTGTTAGATGAATATATGATTTTTTTTTCATAGTTAAGTCCATTAATGTATTGTATCACAGTTATTAACCTGCTTATATATTAACATCTTTGCCTCCCATGGGCAGATCCAATTTTATGGTAGTGAGTGATCCATGTAATATGCTGTTAACTTTGGGTTGCTAATACTTTGTTTATAATTTTTCCATGAATATTTATTAGGTATATTATTTTATAATTTTCCTTTCTTGTAGTATTCTTATCTGGCTTTGGTATCAGGATTATGCTGGCCTTGTAAAATGAGTTTAGGAGTACATCCTCCTCTTTAATACTTTGGAAGACTTTGAGAAGGATTGATATTAATTCTTTAAAATACCTGGTAGAATTCACCAGTGAACTCATCTGGTCCTAGGCTTTTCTGTGTTGGGAAAATTTTTCTTTAACTGATTCATTCTCCTTACTCACTAATGATCTCTTTAGAGTTTCTATTTCTTCATTATACAGTCTTGGTAAGTTGTATGCTTCTAGGAATGTATCTGTTTCTTCCAGGTCATCCAGTTTATCGGCAAATAATTGTTCATGGTGATCCTTTGCATTTGTGTGGTATCAGTTTTAATGTCTCCTCTTTCATTTATTTTTAATTAATCTTTTAATTTATACTGTAGTATAACTGATCAGAAATGTGGTAGTTTCAGGTGGACAGCAAAGGGGCTCAGCTGTACACAAACAAGTATCTTTTCTTCCCCAAATTCCCTGCAATCCAGGCTTCTCCATAAAATTGAGCGGAGTTCCTTGTGCTATAGTGTAGGTCCTTGTTGGTTTTCCATTTTAAATATAGCAGTGTCCTGACTTTAACTCTTCCCACTTTTTCTTAGTTTAGTAAAGTGTTTGTCCTTTTTATTTATTAAAAAAGAAAAATTATAGTTTCACTTTTCTATTGGTTTTCTTGTCTCTTTTTTCACTTATTTCCACTCTAATCTTTACCATTTCCTTACTTCTGCTAACTTTGGGCCTAGTTCATCCTTCTCTAGTTCTTTGAGGTATAATGTGAGGTGGTTTATTTGAGTTCTCTCTTGCTGCTTAATGTAGGTGTTTATCACAAAACTCTCTCCTCTTGGAACTGCTTTACAGTGTCCTATAGGCTTTGCTATAGGACAAAGTGTAATTGTACTTACACTTTCATTGTTTCAAAACATTTCTTGATTTTCCTTTTGATTTCTCCTTTACCCATTAGTCCTTCAGGATGTTGTTTAATCTCCACTATTTGTAAATCTTCCAGCTTTCATTCTGTTGTTTATTTCTACTTTCATACCATTGTGGTCAGAAAAGATACTTGATATGATTTCAGTCTTCTTAAATTTGCTTCTACTTATTTTGTAACCAGTCATGTGATCTATCCTGGAGCATGTTTTGTGTGCAGTTGAAAAGAAAGTGTGTTCTACCATTGTTGGATGGAATTTTGTGTTATGTATGTAATTTACATTTAATCTAAAAATGTGGTCACATCCATTATTTCCTTCTTTATGTCTGGATGATCTATCTGTGATTGGAAGTGGAATACAGAAAGTCCCTACTTATTGTATTGTTTTCTATACCTCCCTTCAGATCTGTTGGATGTGGAGTTGCATATATTTGATTGTTATGTCTTAATAAATAAAGCCTATATATATCTTGATAGATAAAACCCATATATATGGGCTTACTTGGTGGCGTAGGGTTACAAAGAGTGGGATGTGATAGGGTGGCTAACACTTTCATTTTTCATCATGATATAATGACCTTTTTTTTTTCTTTTCTTTTTTTCCTCTTTTCACTCTCTTTGCTTTAAGTCTGTTTCATCTGCTCTAAGTATAGCTACCTATGCTCTCTTTTGGGTTCAACTTGCCCGGTATGAACTTTGTTGTCCTTTCACTTGGAGCCTATATATGTAACTTAAAGCTGTAGTGTT
Source organism: Neotragus moschatus (assembly GCA_006410615.1). Taxonomy (NCBI): domain Eukaryota; kingdom Metazoa; phylum Chordata; class Mammalia; order Artiodactyla; family Bovidae; genus Neotragus; species Neotragus moschatus. The sequence goes on from SJYA01003058.1 coordinate 104,944, forward strand.
TCTCTTGTACATAGTATGGCATAAAATTGGGTCTTTTTTTAATTTAATCCATATACTATTTTAAAAATAGTATACTCTGTACCTTTTTATTGGGGGAATTCAGTCCATTAAATTTAGAGTGATTTTTTTTTTTTGATAGGAAGGGGCTTCTTTTTTTTCTCTTTGCTCTTTGAACTGGGTCAGGAGCCGGTTGCAGATACAGTCATAATGATGAGAACTTGGGCACGTGGCTAGGGACTTTCCCAGTGGTGCTAATGGTAAAGACTCTGCCGGCTAATGCTGGAGGGGCAAGAGACTGAGTTCGACTCCTGCCTGGAGAATCCCATGGGCAGAGAAGCCTGATAGGCTACAGTCCATGGGTTCACACAGAGTTAGACACGACTAGGCATGCACAAAGGGCACGTGACAAGGACAGGGGCCGACGCTGGGCTCTTTGGCAGCTGCAGAGGCCCTGGATGTCAGTGTGCTCACCTGTGGCTGTGTACTCTTCACTCAGTGTGCACGCATCAGTGGGGTAGGCTGCGGACATACACATTCACAGCTGGAAGGGCTGGCTACAGGTTGTTGTGACGATGCTGGTCGATAACAGAGGGTGGAGTCTGCTCTGGCCTGCAAGCTGCAGTGGGGACCCTATCTACTGATGTGCACATTCACTGCTTTACTCTCCCTCCTTGTGTGTGCATACTGCTGTGGATGTCAACGCCAGGCGTCAGACTGGTGGGTTTAGTTGCATAGCTGGAGGGGTTAGCCTCAAACATGAGCACAGTGGTGGGAGTCAGCTGGGATGTTCCAGGCTGGTTTCTTGCACTTACACAACTGCAGAAGCCTGAGCTGGCTGCACGTGGGGCTCCTTGGCTTTGCTGAGGCTGGGGAGAGACTCAGGCAGCTGGTGTCAATGATAGCAAATACCTGTGGGGGGAAAGCTGGAGAGATCACAGGGGGTCCATGGCAGCTGTGTTGGCTGTTGGCTTCATCCATGGCAAAATCTGCTGAGTTTGTTACAGAGGCAGTCTCTGTGAACTGTGATCAGTTCTGCTGCACGTCTGCTAATAATACTCTCTGCTTTTCTTCCCTGTTCAAGCTGGCTCAATATGTCTCAGCTTTGCCAATCTGTGTGTGGTGAAACCAGACTGGGATCTTGTGCGGTGCTCCGTTGGGGCGGGGAAGCCAAGTCGTTCACCTCATTCTTCATTTCCTGGCAAAAGGAGCTCCTAGCTGGGGTGTTCTTTCTTGGTGCTGAACAATACCTTTCTGGGGGATGGGGTGATCCAGGCAAAGCAGTCATCTTCCTTTTTTTTCTTGTACATTTATTCTCAGGTTGGTTTGTTTGTTTCACAGTGTTGCTAATTCTTCCTAAGTGGGCTCCAGAGGTCTTTTGGAGCTATTTTTTTTATTCATGGATATTGGTCCGATTGTTGATCTTTGTGGAGGCACGTGACAAGCTGGGTTTTCCAATGTTGCTTTTTGCCCACCTGCCAAACTAATCCAAGAGATTAAGTTTTAAAATACTTTTATAACTCCTTTGAAATTTTATCTGTCTTAACTTTCGTATAACCACTCAAGATTTTAAGTTAAGACTTTCATAAAATGATAATTAAAGCAGAATAAAACAGTTTCATGAGTTCCCTTAGGTTTTATTTTGGAGAGAACTTGATTCATAATTACTGGTAGGGAAATGTGTGTTGGAAAAGATAGAAGTAAGGAAATTAAGTTGTGCCTCCATGATTCATATAGCCTTGGCTTGAACTATCTGCCTCGTGGAACTGAATGGATTTCTTTAGAAACTTGCTAATAGAATTTATCCTTACAAGTTTTGATTTATAAACTACTTTAAGTAAAAATGCTTTATTTTCTTTTCCAAATATAAGTTTCCAGTAGATTTAAGAACAAGAAAAAATTAGACAAAAATCCTATCTATCTTTGTCCATGATGATTAAAATAGTGCCTTGTAGTTACTCTCAACCTTATCTTCTTTGACAGTGATTAATTTAGTTAAATCATTTGACTAAGAACTAGGAAATCAGGTTTAATTAATGCCATTCTGACTCTGAAGGAGACCTATTTATTATTTAGTATTCTGAATTGATAGCAAGATAGTTTTGGTTAATTTATTCCATAATTATGTATTGGTTACCTACCATGTGCCAAATGTTCTTCTAGGGAATGTGGAATCAACACAACAACAAACAAATAATAAAATAAAAATACATATATTTCTGCCCCTGTAGATTTTAAGGTAAGTCACATAGGGGAGTTATAGGAATTCTGTGATGGCAATTGTGTTTCTATCTTTAAATTTGCCTTTTAAATTTTTCTCACATTCATCTCATCCGTTCCTTTTCTACTCTTAGTAACTGAGTTCTGACCTTCAATTTAGTTGTCATCAAAATTATAAAATACTTTAAACTGTTTTATTTATATGTTAAAATTAGTTACCACTATGTTCCAGAATATCCTTACTGAATCATGAATTTAATCATGTCTGTTCATTACTCAGGGCTTCCCTGGTGTCTCAAGTGGTAAAGAATCTGCCTGCAATGAGGGATACCCAGGTTTGATTCCTGGGTCAGGAAGATCTTGAAGAAAGGAATGGCTACCCACTCCAGTATGTTTGCCTGGAGAATTCCATGGACTGATGAGCCTGGAGGGCTACAGTCCATGGGGTTGCAAAGAGTCAGACATAACTGAATGACTAACCCTTTCATTTTCACCCTTACTCAAAAATCCTTGCTTATCTTTGCCCATAGAGGAAACCTACATTCCTCATGATAGCATAGAGGGCCTTCTGTGGTTTTAAACCAGGGTGGTCTAGTGGCCACACTTTGACTATTTACCCTCAACCACTATTCTAGGAACCAGAGATCAGAAATTGCCAACATCCGTTGGATCATTGAAAAAGCAAGAAAGTTCCAGGAAAACATCTACTTCTGCTTTATTGACTATGCCAAAGCCCTTGACTGTGTGGATCACCACAAACTGGAAAATTCTGAAAGAGATGGGAATACCAACCTGACCCTCCTCTTAAGAAATCTGTATGCAGGTTAGGAAGCAACAGTTAGAACTGGACATGGAACAACAGACTGGTTCCAAATAGGAAAACGAGTACGTCAATGCTGTATGTCACCCTGCTTATTCAACTTATATGCAGAGTACATCATGAGAAATGCTTGGCTGGATAATGCACAAGCTGGAATCAAGATTGGCGGGAGAAATAGGAATAACTTCAGATACAGATGACACCATCCTTATGGCAGAAAGTGAATTAAAGAGCTTCTTGATCAAAGTGAAAGAGGAGAGTGAAAAAGTTGGCTTAAAACTCAACATTCAGAAAACTAAGATCATGGCATCTGGTCTCATCACTTCATGTTAAATAGATGGGGGAACAGTGAGAGACTTTATTTTTGGGGGCTCAAAAATCACTACAGATAGTGACTACAACCCTGAAATTAAAAGATGCTTGTTCCTTGGAAGAAAAGTTATGACCAACCTAGACAGCATATTTAAAAGCAGAGACATTACCAACAAAGATCCGTCTAGTCAAGGCTCTAGTTTTTCCAGTAGTCATGTATGGATGTGAGAGTTGGACGGTGAAGAAGGCTGAGCACCGAAGAATTGATGCTTTTGAACTGTGGTGTTGGAGAAGACTCTTGAGAGTCCCTTGGACTGCAAGGAGGTCCAACCAGTCCATTCTGAAGGAGATCGGCCCTGGGATTTCTTTGGAAGGAATGATGCTAAAGCTGAAGCTCCAGTACTTTGGCCACCTCATGTGAAGAGTTGACTCATCAGAAAAGACTCTGATGCTGGGAGGGATTGCGGGCAGGAGGAGAAGGGGACGACCGAGGATGAGATGGCTGGATGGCATCACGGACTTGATGGGTGTGTCTGAGTGAACTCCGGGAGTTGGTGATGGACAGGTAGGCCTGGTGTGCTGCGATTCATGGGGTCGCAAAGAGTTGGACATGACTGAGTGACTGAACTGAACTAAACTGACCAAGTGAGAGTCAGGGAGCCCTCAGTGGTACCATCCAGCTCTCTAAATGATGTCATTCTCACAGATGTCTTCCAGGAATCCTCCAAGGGCCTGATCATGGTGAAGGCAGGCTTATGAGTCTCGTTTGTTAAAAATGTGTGTCCAGTTAGCCACTGTCATCTCCAAGCATGAAGTTTTGTTATAAATATGACAGACCATAATGATACATTTCTTTCTGCCTACTTTCTTGGCTTAAACAATTAAGCAGAATACCATCAGTATCTGTATACACAGGAGAGCACCTCCACACATGGTTGCTTATGCCAAATCCTTCCTGTGGGAGGCATACTAATATTTCAAAATCTCCCTACCGTGCCAACCATCAGCATCACATCTCATCCTAAGTTATTTTAGTGAGCATATATTAGTAAATTATCTCAAAATTTTCTTTTTGCTTTGTATTAACTCAGTGAAACTTATTAAATGAAGTTGTATGTTTTTAATCTCAAGTATTGATTATTAAGTTGTATAATTTGGACATTTCCTCCACAGTCTGAGGTGTTTTTTTTTTCACACATTTTGCATTTATAATCATTACTTTTCTGTCATTTCTCCACCTTATGTCTCTACTGTGGGAGTTCATTCCTTTTCATGTCCTCATTCAACTGTAAATAAAGAGATTTTTTTGCTAATCAGCTGAACAGATTATCATTGTTTCTGTGTTTTGTTTTTTTTTTGCCTCTGCCCTCTCAAATATTTGTTTTAAAGGTTAAACATTACATTCTAGAAACATCTTGAGCAGATAGAAATATCCATGATGTGTAGTCATTCAGATCTGGTACTGGAACATTAACACTGAGAAATTAAGCATGTGAGAGTCAGGAAATTCCGAAGTTAAAATTCCCATAGCAACATTAATTTATCTACATGAGAAAGATATAGAATTAAAAGTCCTTCATGGTGTCCTTAGCAGAGAACTCTTTATAAAGTGTATGTACATTTTTATAACTAAAGATATACTGTGTGATACTTTGCATTTTGCACACTTTACAATTTTACCGTAATTATGCCTAATTAAATGAGTGGAAATACTGTGACATATTGCACTCAATGTCATGCACTAACTTAATTCTAATATATCATATACCTGATTTAGAAATGCTTTTCTACTTTCATTTCAATATCAACCTCTCAACTCATCTAATCATTATGTAAAATTTACCCCCACAAAGTGTATAACTTAGATGGAGATTTGGCTAGCTTTATCAAGGCATCTGCTCATATTTATCAAAGTAGTGTATCCATAGACAAATTTGCCATAGCTGTTTTTCCTTTGAAAAGATTATAGACGTTCAAAAATGGTCTAATAATTATTTAAAGTAAAAATACTCTTTCAAAAAACTTTTAATATTTGTCTTTGAAAATTTATGCAATAAGATGTTTATTGTTGCTTTCTTCTACTTGAATGTTTTATTAATATAATATATAATGACATATGTAAATATTTGTGCTTCCCTGGTGGCTCAGACAATAAAGAAACTACCATAATGCAGGAGATCTGGGTTCCATCCATGGGTTGGAAAGGTCCCCTGGAGAAGGACATGGCAACCCACTCCAGTATTCTTGCCTGGAGAATCTCCATGGACAGAGGAGCTTTGTGGGCTAGTCTATGGCATTGCAAAGAGTCAGACATAACTGAGTGACTAACCACATACACATACACGCAAGTATTTATACTTATTTATACCTATATATACGATAAGGCGATGGCACCCCACTCCAGTACTCTTGCCTGGAAAATCCCATGGACAGAGGAGCCTGGTAGGCTGCGGTCCATGGGGTCGCAGAGTCGGACACGACTGAGCAACTTCACTTTCACTTTTCACTTTCACGCATTGGAGAAGGCAATGGCAACCCACTCCAGTGTTCTTGCCTGGAGAATCCCAGGGACGGGAGAGCCTGGTGGGCTGCCGTCTATGGGGTCACACAGAGTCGGACACGACTGAAGTGACTTAGCAGCAGCAGCAGTGTACCTATGTATCAATATATATGTATTTCTAGGTATCAAATTTATTATTTATTACACATTATATTCACATATATCATCTGTTATATACTATAAATTTACGCCTATATATGTATAATATATGGACCTTCCTTGGTGGCTCAGATTGTGAAGAATCTGCCTGCAGTCCAGGGGACCAGGGTTCGATCCCTGGGTTGAGAGGATCCCCCGGAGAAGGAAATGGCTATCCACTCCAGTATTCTTGCCTGGAGGTTCCATGCATGGACTGAGGAGCCTGGGTGGGCTATAGTCCATGGGATTGAAAAGAGTCAGACACAGCTGAGTGACTAACACGTTCGTATATAATATGCATTTTCCCAAGGCTGTGGTACAGCTAACATGTTCTTTTTTTTTTTTTTTTTTAAGGAATTTCAAAAATATGCACTGAATGCTCTTCAGTGAGTTTTACTTGGCTTCTTAAACAAGAACTTTTGTTTCTTCAGAAAGGTAAGAAACATTGCAAGTTCTTTCAAGTCTTAAAATTCGTTCTGTTCTTACAAATCTTTATAGGTTAACAGGTATGTTTCAGTTCCTTATGTCACTGTCAGAATTTTCTAATGGGATATACTAATTTTCATTCTTCACACTTAGTCTTATTTTGTTTGTTTCAAATTTTACTCAAGACTTGGTAAAAAAAAAATTATCAAAAAATTGCATTTGTTTATAAACACACACTTTTTCTTCATTCATCTTTATTGAACTATTGACTTGGAATGATTTGGTTTTAAATAAAGTGGATCACCAAGATAAGAGTTGGGTCACTTCATCACTCTTATCTCCTTTTCTCCATCTTAAGTTATTCATGATCAAAATCAAATGTTCTTGCCTGCTATTACATCTCCTTATAAATTTTAGTATTTTATGTTATCTCTTTAAAATTATTTTCAGATTTTAATTTGAAATGTTAAATTTATAAATTAGCTTGATGAGATCAGATATTTCTATAGCACTTAATATGTCTAGCTAAGATCAGAATATATTTATTCCTTTCCTATTTAAATTTTTTGTTAGAATTTGTAACTTTCTTCATTTGTTCTAACTCAATCCTCATGAAGTTTATATCTGAATAGAAGATAAATGCTTGCTATAGCTAATGAAAACAGATGTTTTTCAATATTTTCAACTGCTCCTATATAAGGATGATATTATATTAGTCAAATACTCATGTTCTTTTTAAAGCCATTTCATTAATTCATTTAGGTTTTGTGTTTTGGATTTAGCTTGTCAGTCTTCTTGTGATAGAGGCTATTTTTGAAGGAATTATTATCAAAATACCATAGTGTTATTATACTATTTTTAAAATGAAGCTGTAGAACAGAGGGAAATATTCAGTGGGGTTGCTAAAACTCAGTACTTACAGTGAGTCAAAGAAAGCAAATAGCAGAGTGGTATCAGTATTAGAGTGTTGTTGTTAATATATTTTCCATTATTAATACATATGAAATGTTATTTTATGGTATAGAATAGAAATTGGAAAATAGTAGATTTCATGCTTTTTTGCATTCCCTTGAATATCCTGCATACATTTGTAGAAGTTATAGCAAATCGTCTTTAGGGTTGTAGATGATTTTGGAACTGATTTTAATGTTGTAATATAAATAGTACTTAAAATTGAATCTTTGTGAAAAGCATGAAAGCAGAAAAATTAGAATGCTAAAGAAGGTACGTTGCTTTCCCTAGAGATAATATATACATAATATGAGGCTTATCATAAGGTTAACATGAGGCATACATGAGGTTATCGTAACGTTTGGGTGACATTTTTTCTAAATGTTAAAATTTCTCTCTCTCTTTTTTTTTTTTTTTTTTTTTTTTTTTTTNAATAATGTATGATGACTCTAAATGCCTTCTCCTAGGACCTAAACACTCCCTTGACCATCAGTCCTGTCTCCCCGGAAGATGGATTTTCTCTGTCACACAATCAGAATATATATAGTAATTTGAGCGTTCAGTGCATAGCAGCTGGGAGAATTTGGTGCCAATCACTTTTTTTTTTTTTTTTTTTTTTTTTATTTTGTTTGGTTTTTGTTTTGGTCAGGGAGGGTAATGATTTTTACCTATTTTAATGTTCCCTATTATGTAACCTGTTTTACTGACCAGTTTTTGATAAATTTTTTGTCACATTTACAAAGTTAAACTGCAGAGCACCTTATTGATCTATATATCTTCTTAAGTTGTGTGATTTTTCTCTTGATTATGCTTCAAAATTGTCTGCTATTTGACATGCTTAGTAAATTTACTTTTATGTACCAAACTTTGTAGATGATGCATTATAAAGACTCTGAAATTTGTTACCTTTATCTGGAGTGTTTAGTTTTGCCTGGACAGGGGATGAAATTACTGGGATACCATGATTCTGATCCTTTGGAGGTTTGGTCTTCAATTTTTAAGGCATAGGTGTGTCCTTAATCACAGATCATATCCCTTAGCCAAGAAGTATGTGTCTGCTTCATAAGAGACAGATATTACAAAGTTTCAGTGGATAATGTGATGTGCTTCCTAAGCTATTCTAACTTAGTAGGACTCCAAATTATGTCTTTCCAGCTCCTCATGTTGGTTAAATTTTCTATTCCAGTTAGTTAACCCTCGAAATATTGCTTTATTTGAATTTTCATGGATTGCTGTCTTATACACAAGCATTTTGGAAATCACCAAGAATTGAATGATAGTTACTGAAAATGTGTGGCCTCTCCTCAACTGCGGCTTCTTCTAGCCTTCCAGGCAGTCCAGAATGCTGACTTCTGAAGCCTTAGCTTTTTAAGGCTGCCATTTGTTTGCTTGGGAGTTGGCCCTCACATGGCCTATAAACTGAATGATGCCCTTTGTGAAAAATCTGGTTAGAAGTTGACCTCACCCACCGTGCAGCACTTTTTTTGTTTATTTTTGAGTTGTTTTCTGTTTAATGCCTGTCTGCCTCTGGTGACTTTCTAGCAACTTCAGTTATTTTTTTCTTATTTGTTTCTCTCCTTGCCACCACTCTAAGTTTAGGATGATTATTGGTAAGTCATCTTTCTTCTTGAAAGTAGTGTTACACTTTTGTTTAGTTGATTGAAAAATCTCACATCTTCTGAAGATTAACAGTTAAGACATCTTTCTTTTTTACCCTCAAATTATTTCTTATCCAGTCAGCGCTAGATTTAAAATTAGTGTCTTGATGTTTTGCTCTCCTGTTACTGTCTGTAGTAAGTGTGATTTGTACCCTATCCAGTCACTCTTTATCAGGCTAATTTTACCATTCTCTATTTGATGATATATGTTGACTGCAAACAGCTCACAGTTTGCAGTTTCTTTTTCTGAGAGACCTGCGCTCAGTCACCTTACCTGGGAAATCACATTTCTCCTCTGGGAAAACTACAGATAATGAAGGACTGGGGCAAAAGGCCCCTTTCATTAAGGTGGGGACAGTTCTGCCATGTAATTTATTCTCCATAGCCCTAGCGTTATGTTCCAAAAGCTCAACTTTCTTGAGAAAACATGTTAGCTCTTTACCCTCCCTTATCCTGTTTTCCTCATTAAATTAATAGGGTTTCTTATCACTCCCTGAGAATCACTGGTGCATTATCTCTAAGTCAGGTCTTGTTTCTATGGGAGCCAAAATACGTGACATTGACTTTCCTTAAACATTTATAATTCTTGTACATTAATTCTGTAAGAGAAAGTACTGAATAATGGACTGAGAATTCTGTGCACTTGAAATGGACTTGTCAATTAGCAGGGGTTAACTGTTGATACTTCATACCCTAATATAGGATCTGGAGTGACTACTAAAAGGTAAGATATCTTTAAACATTTGAATTATTCCTCCACTGTATATAGTAGATGTAGTGATTTTTTTTCCTAGTATCTATAATGTGCCTTAGCTCGTTTGTTTCTTTTCTTTTTAAAAAATGTATTCTATTTGGTAATCATTGAACATCCTTTAAACTATAAACTTACGCCTTTCTCCAAATTCGGGAAGTTTTTGATCTTTAATCATTCAATATTTTTTCTGTTTCATGCTCTCTTGTCCTGGGATTCCAATACCCAATCAATGAAACTCTGTTCATATATATTTTTAGACATCTACAGTTGTTCTTGAGGAGGTATCAGTGACCAGTAGAGATGCTGTGTTGATCCTTTGCGTGACACTTGTATTTTAGATATAGCCATGCTAACGCCATCCTCTGTAGACAATATTCTGCTTTGGGGAAAAAATTAAAAACAGAAAAACCGCCAAACTTTTCTTGCTACTGGGCTTTAGTAGAAACTGAACAGGTAAACACTGACTGCCAAGTTCCTATGAGATCTGAGAGACTCATCATGAAATGCATGTGGTTTGACCCACAAAACCATACAGTTGAATGTGCCTGTGGGTATGAGGCTGGGCTTGAGTAGAACCTGAAGCCATTATGTCCTGTGAGCACGTGTGTTCCCTACTTTGTTCCCTACCATCTTTCTTCTTGATTTACTGGTTGTCTTTCAGTGCAGAGCTGTACCTTAATGGTAAGTTTCCCTATGACTAGTTCACTGAAAAGAAACAAACAAAAAAAAAATCAATTATGGTTTAATGGTGGTTCTAAATGTTTATACTGGATCCACACTAAGTTGCAAAAATCTAGCACTATTGCCTCAAGAATGGCTTAAAAGAAGCAGTTAAAGAAAAGTCTTAGAATGGCAGAAACTTTAGAAATGCACCTGCTGTTTATGTGTACTGAGAGAAGGCCAGAGATGCAGATTTCAGTGATTTATTGTCAGTGGATAATGATTTGGCTGAATGTTTAGAGATAATTTTGAAAATTGATGACAAGGTAGACTTGAGGAAGTTGACTATGCATGGTCTTTTTCAGGCAGGGAGAGTAGAAGGATTTTTTATTCTATTCTATTAAACACTTGCCAGAGCAAATTCAGCTGAAAAGAATCTTAGTAATCAGATAGTTAAAATGACCTGTCCCATGGATGTCAGTCTGCCTCTTGCCTTAGCCTCCCTTATTCTTGCATAGTAGTCTCTTTAATAGCTTATTACTTGAGCTTATCCCATGGGCCCAGTAACATGGATTTTTGCCCAAGGCCAAAAATCATCATCATCATAATAATAATAATAGAAAGACTCTGGACATTGTGAGTGCTCATTTGCCAACAAGAGAGTCCAACATTGACTCAATGATATAACAGGTCAATGACACTGGAATACCTCAATAGTAATAGGAACAGTGCCCTGTTCTCATTAAAACAGAAAATTACTATGGACATGGACCTACTTTTTCTTCTAATAAAACTTCAATCAAAATTACCCATCATTTCTATAACGTCTTGTTTATCATCATAGTAATCCATAGAGCACTGCTTCTGAGCAGCAAACTTACTTAAGAGCAAATGAATTTTAGAAATGGGCTTATGCTCCTGTAATTCTTTGGTTTATGTTTCTCATCACATGAAGTAGCTGGACTAATAGAATTATTTAATGGCCTCTTAAAGACTCATATATGACTTCAGGTGAAAAACAGTACTTCGTTTGGTTGTAATAATGTCCTTTAAAATGTGGCATATCCTCTGATTGAGCAACCAATATTTGGCACTTGGCACTCTTTCATAACCAGGGATCATGGTATGGCACAAGTGAGTGCTTCTCTCAGTTACTCCTGAAGAGTCTATAACAGAAATTTTGTTTCCTGTGTCTGTACATTTGGGCTTCGCTAAGTTTTAGGTCTTAATTTTCAAGGGAGGACCGTGTTCATAGAGACAAAGCTATGATTCTACTAAATTAGAAAGTGAAAGTTCCATGCAGCTACCCTGGGTTAATCATGCCACTGAACTAATAGCAAAAAAGAGAGTTATTTTCTGGAAGAGGTGGTCCTGAGTATCAAGGTTAAAATGAGTTATTTATGTCCACAATTTAATTCATAGTGACAGGAAAGAGTATATCTTACATGCAAGGGACCTTGTGGGGAACTTCTGTATCATGTGATAAATTTCAGTAGGAAAATAAAACACCCAGATACAGACAATACTGTTGCTAGCACAGACCCATCAGGAATGATGGTTTGGATAGATGAACCAAGCAATGAACTGTGAGTAGATAAGGTGTTTGCTGAGGGCAAAGTGAAGAAGACTGCTTTAAATAGCAGTAGTCGTAGTGAAATATGCTTTAGTAGTTCTGTTTTTGCTTTGATTTGAGTGCATGTGTGTGTGTGTGTATTACTCAGTTCCCCTTATTTCATTTCTTATCATTCCCTGTCTATATTAGATGTATTTACGGCAGTTAACCTTAAATCACCGTATTTGAGTTATAGATATCAATGGAGGAATATGACTCAACTAGAAAAACATGGATAAAGTGAGAGTCTATGTATCTCTTTCACCTAAGCATACCTTTTCTGTAAGACAGAATTGCATAATTGTAAACAAAAGCATAATTTTGGTGATATATTTTTGGGAAAGTGTAAATGGTTACATATTAGTATAAGAATACCAGGTTGGCATGTAGATTATGTGGTGTGGACTAGAGTTGGCCAAAGGGGAAGCATGCATGAAGGTTGGAATTTAGAAGTAAAGCAGTGGCTGTTATTCTCAGATGAGTGTGTGATCACAAACAGACTTCTGTGGGTCACAGTTTGTCTTCTGCTCGTTGTCTAGTTTGTTTCCCCTAACGGTGGCCAAGGTCCCCCACCATATGACTGACTGTGGATTCACAGAGACAGGAGTTTACCATAAGGTGCTCTCATCTCCCATTTACAACTCCAGTTTAATCCCTGGATGTATGTAGTATGTTGGATTTGCCTGCAAACTGCTGCCTTCCCACCTGTGCTAGCTAGCACTTCAGGCAGATTTATCAGTAATTCTTTGTTTCCTTAAATATAAAATTCTAGAATTTCCCTTGCCAAAATTGCAATCATCTCACACACTAGTAGAGTAATGCTCAAAATTCTCCAAGCCAGGCTTCAGCAATACATGAATGGTGAACTTCCAGATGTTCAAGTTGATTTTAGAAAAAGCAGAGGAACCAGTGATCAAGTTGGCAACATCCGCTGGATCATTGAAAAAGCAAGAGAGTTCCAGAAAAACATCTATTTCTGCTTTATTGACATGCCAAAGCCTTTGTGTGGATCACAAGAAACTGGAAAATTCTGAAAGAGATGGGAATACCAGACCACCTAACCTACCTCTTGAGAAACCTATATGCANATGAGATGGCTGGATGGCATCACTGACTTGATGGGCGTGAGTCTGAGTGAACTGCGGGAGTTGGTGATGCACAGGGAAGCCTGGTGTGCTGCAATTCATGGGGTCACAAGGAGTCTGACACAACTGAGCGACTGAACTGATCTGAGGACCTCCAATAGTTGTTGTACAGTCGTTCAGTCATGTCCCGCTATTTGTGACCCCATGGACTACAGCATACCAGGCTTCCCTGTGCTTCACTGTCTCCTGGAGTTTGCTCAAACTCATGTCCATTGATGCTATCCAGCCTTCTCATCCCCTGTCTCCCTTCTCTTGCCCTCAGTCTTTCCCAACATCAGGGTCTTTTCCAGTGAGTCAGCTGTTCCTGTCAAGTGGCCAAAGTACTGCAGCTTCAGCTTCAGCATCAGTCCTTCCAATGAATACTCTGATTTCCTTTAGGATTGACTGGCTTGTATGTCATATGCTTCCTATAATAAATCTCTATTTAACATTAGTCATAGTTGCTCTATTTACCTGATAGACCTTAACTAATATGTTCAGTGACACCGAACTAGCTAATTTCGCTTTAGTTGTAGAAATCAATGTGGTCTTCTTAAAAATTTATCTTATTCCTTCATAATCTGATTTTTAATATGTCATTTTAAATTCATATATTTTATTGTGTACTTGAAAATCTTATTTTCTTTGAGAAGATATTTTGAATTGTCTTAAACTTTTAAGCTAGAATTTACTGGAAAATTATCAGAGTAGATTCAGTTGTAATTGTTCTGTAAGGTTAATTCTTGTTGCTGCACAGAAAAGTATGATATTTAACAAAAAATAAATAGCAGTTATAGAAAAAAAATTATTTCATACATGTGCCACACTATGTTGAACATCTCAAACTTGGAAAGTTAAACTTAAGCTTAAATCTCATCCTTTTCATCTCAGTGGGCTCTGAATTAGTTCTCTTTTCTCATATTTGCACAAATCATTAGAAGTGATCTTCTTCCCATGTTGAATCTTTCTACAAAGGCAAATCTGATTTTTCTGGTCCTCTTTAAATGTCTAGCTACTATCAGAGTATGAAGTACAAATCATTAGTATGATTTGGCCCCCACCAGCTTAAAACTTATCTCCTGCCATAACATCCTCTCTCATACACAATCGATTAAAAAGCCATGAGAAATGACCTGATTTACTGTGCAAGGTTTTTCCCACCTCCCTGTGTGTGAGCCTGTTTTTCTGTTTTGGTCTTCCTAGGAAAAAACTACTCAGTTTTGTCTAATACATAATCACATCTAAGGTTTTCCCTAATCTCCATTACTATAATTTATAAGTATCTTGTGACAAGAATGATCATTTTCACATGTTAATAAGAAATTATTATCATAAATAAATAAAATAACTATTTATGGAAAAGTGGTCACCCTCACTGAGATTTAAACTCCTTGAGGAAACGAGCCAAATCATAGAAACTTTTATCTACAGTGATAGGCATGCTTGTCTCCTGCTTAGTGCTCCATCAATATTCAGTCAGCGGCACATGTTCTAGTTCAGCTCAGTTCAGTCACTCAGTTGTGTTGAACTCTTTGCAACCCCATGAACTGCAGCATGCCAGGCTTCCCTGTCTATCACTAACTCCTGGAGCTTACTCAAACTCATGTCCATAGAGTCAGTGATGCCATCCAGCCATCTCATCCTCTGTTGTCCCCTTCTCCTTCCACCTTCAATCTTTCCCAGCAGCAGGGTATTTTCTAGTGAGGCAGTTCTTCGCATCAGATGGTCAAAATATTGGAGTTTCAGCTTCAGCATCAGTCTTTCCAATGAAAATTCAGGACTGATTTCCTTTAGGATGGACTGGTAGGATCTCCTTGCAATCCAAGGGACTCTCAAGTGTCTTCTCCAACACCACAGTTCAAAAGCATCAATTCTTCAGCACTCAGCTTTCTTTATAGTCCAACTCTCACATTCATGGATGACTACCGGGAAAATGATAGCTTTGACTAGATTGACCTTTGTTGGCAAAATAATGGCTCTTCTTTTTAATATGCTGTGTAGGTTGATTATAGTTTTTCTTTCAAGGAACAAGTGTCTTTTAATTTCCTGGATGCAGTCACCATCTGAAGTGATTTTGAGCCGTTAAATAAAGTTTCTCACTGTTTCCACTGTTTCCCCACCTATTTGCTGTGAAATGATGGGACCAGATGACATCATCTTCATTTTCTGAATGTTGAGTTTTAAGCCAACTTTTTCACTCTCCACTTTCACTTTCATCAAGAGGCTCTTTAGTTCTTCTTCTTTTTCTGCCATAAGGGTGATGTCATCTGCATATCTAAGTTATTGATATTTCTCCCGCCAATCTTGTTTCCAGCTTGTGCTTCATCCACCCAGCATTTCACATGATGTACTGTGCATATAGGTTAAATAAGCAGGGTGACAATATACAGTCTTGACATACTCCCTTCCCAATTTGGAACCAGTCTGTTGTTCCATGTCCAGTTCTAACTGTTGCTTCTTGACCTGCACACACATTTCTCAGGAGGCAGGTCAGGTGGTCTAGGATTTCCATCTCTAAGAATTTTCCACAGTTTGTTGTGATCCACATGGTCAAAGGCTTTGGTATAGTAAATTAAGCAGAAATAGTTGTTTTTCTGGAACTCTCTGGCTTTTTTGATGATCCAGCGGATGTTGGTAATTTGATCTCTGGTTCCTCTGCCTTTTCTAAATCCAGCTTGAACATGTGGAATTTCACAGTTCATGTAATGCTGAAGCCTGGCTTGGAGAATTTGGGGAATTACTTTGCTAATGTGTGAGATGAGTGCAGTTGTGCTGTAGTTTGTGCGTTCTTTGGCATTGGAATGTAGTTTGTGCGTTCTTTGGGATTGGAATGAAAACTGACCTTTTCCAGTCCTGTGACCACTGCTGAGTTTTCCAAATTTTCTGGCATATTGTGTGCATCACTTTAACAGTATGTTCTAAAGTTCAGTAATAAATTATTGAAATACTCCAAGTTTTGTTTCATAAAATCTTTACAAATACATCTGTCCATGTATGATGTTTAGCAGTGGTACTTAAAGAAGCATTTGAAATGGCCTAGATACTTTATAAAGTTAAGAATAACAAAATTGGCTTGAAACTGAAGTTAGTAAAATTGCCTATATGATAGTTATATACTCTTTTGAGCTTTTTGTTAATGGTTTTATTTTTTCTCAGTAATATAGTTCAGTATGTCATGATACAAATAAGACAGCTAAAGACCTTTGCTAGAATATGATACATTTCAATAATTACTAAAGTTAGTGATAGTATTAAAGCAGTGTTGCTTTTTCCAGAGAAAAGTATTCTACAAACAGTATAAGCATAGTAGCTTCTGAAGTTAATAATGAACTTGAAATTTCGAACTCACTGTCTTAAAATTACCTTTAGCTCTGGCATGATATAACTTTCTAAAAGCCATTTCTAGGATAAATTTAGAAGCAGAGCAAGAGATTCAAATATGTATTTTTGTGCTCTTGCTAAGATTGAGCTTCTACTTCAGTGGAAGAGACATTCTAAAATGGCCATCTATCATTTATCAGCCATTATAACTCAGTGGTTTGCGTTTTTAAAACTCCAAATTCCAGTAAATTGATAATTTTGGAACCCAAGTGTTTCTGTCAGCTCTGAAACTTGCTGTTTGCAAACATGTTCCTTACAAAGTAAAGGATAAATCTGCCTAATAATTGTTTGGGTACATATTAGTAATACTGAAAAGTCTGCTTAAAGTTTGTGCAAAGGTGGAGTCATATAGTTTTTTATAACTGAAAAGACTTCCCCAAATTATCTTTAAACAAAACTGCAAAAAATATCTTGGCTTCATCTTTAATTAGAGTGAAGCCTTTTCCCCATGGGATAAGCACCTCATTAAAACATATTTCCAAACCACTTATAATGATTCTTTGACAATTTGGATATCCCAGGTGCTTTTCAGCTTGTTGGGGAATCTGCTGATTGGTGATCACTTTGAAGACAGTTCAGGCTTAAGTTGATTTAGAGTCCAGGAAAAAAAAAAAAAAAAAAAAACAACTCCCAAGTGAACAGAATACCTTTAGGCCTTTTTGGAGTTTTGAAGTGCTGGAAGGAACTGCCAGGACAGGCGGGAGAAATGAATTCCAGTACAAATGTGCAGTTAATCATTTGTGTGATCTTATTCCCCCCAAACTCCATTTGCTTTATTTATTTCATTGGAAAACTAAGTATGTGTGGAAATAGGGATGTGGAAGAGATGACAAGATTCTCTCTCAAATAACTTTTAAGAAACTCTTAATCACATCATTCTGGTATTAGGTGTTTATGAATTTACTGGTTCCCAGGATTATGTCAAATAAAATGCCTGAATTACCATGAGTTTCCCTGCCTGTCCTTTATTTAGATATCCACACACACACAGACACACACACACACACACACACACACACACACACACACACCCCTATTAAAAACAATACCTAGAGAGAATTTCGTAATTCCATCCCACCATGAATATAATATGATACCTCAGGTCATCTGTCTATAGGGGCATGATCTCGAACTGAAAAACAACGTTACAAATTCGTGTCCTTGTGTATTCCTAATTTCCTCTATTTTCTTATTTCTTTTCTGTTTTGTTTCGTTGGCTGTTGGTTTTGGAGAAGAGGTGGCACATTGTTCTTAACATTTACTTTGCAACTTTTAGAATTGCTGACCTAACCTGGCTTTATCTCAGGCTACCCATGGACCTCTTTCTTAAAGAACACTTTGACTCATCTGGTTCCAGGTTTATACACATTTTCAAAGAAGTAATTCATACATTCTCTCGTTGTGGTCCCTTTATTGATACTTCAGGATAGCTCTAACTTTTCTGTAATACCTTTAATACGTAAGTAATGTTATGGAAAATATTTGTAAAATTCTGTCAGAGGAAAATACGTACTACAATGTGGGATTCTGAGACAAATCATAAACAAGCGAGAGTTGATAAATGCTTTATTCTTCCTTTCTTTCACATTCCTCAACTATTTTAAGAATGTGTGATTTTAATTTTTATTCTGAGCTGTCTTTCATTGTATCAGATCATACTCAGTCAGTCTTTTTCCCCAGGACATACCTAAGGCTGCATGCATATATTTTTGATCATCCCTACCTCAATGTGAATCCATCTTCTTATGTGTTTTTACTCAGAATCTCTGTTTTTTTTCTACAGACATCACACTAACAACAGCAACTTGAGCTATTCATTATGATGTTTGATTTTAAAAATTATAGTTTTACAGTGTTATTTGAAACACATTTTACAGAAAAGGAACAATACCTGTCTAACTCTACATATGATAAAAATTACTCAGACAAATAAAAACATTTCAAAATTTTCACTCTTTACAGTTCCTCATTTTAAGGTGATTTTTGATCATGAGTATTAATAAACTGAGACATCAGAGGAGCTAGAAATTCCTGACAATAATGAAGCAGTGTGGAGAAATGAAAAAGAAAATTAGATTTTAGCCAGATTTCACGGTTTGTATGTAGAGCTCATCTTTCACTAGCTGTGTGTCCTTCGAAAAATCATACTTCTTTTCTGCATACTGCAACTTACTTATCTTTAAAAATGAATGGGTTACTAAATTTATCTGTGTCTTAAATTTACTTTGAAAGTGAACTAAAAAATGTATGTGATTTATTTAAAGTCTAACACATTGCACACATTCACTAAATAGTATTTGATATTGTATTTTAAAATCCTTTGTGATGAAAGTAGTTGAAATATTTGGAATATTTGGAAATAATTGAAAAATAATAAATCAGCAAATTCTAGCAATTCTTCTTCACTCTTGATCATGTGTTTGATTTAAAAGAATAAATATCTTCAAGCAGCAATATATACACTAAATGTTATACTGGGGTACCTTTCTTTGCCTTGGTTCTATCTCTGTTTTAAACTTTGCATTGTTTTGTCTAACTTACAGTGATTTAGACCGTATAAAAAGCTCTCTTTCTGATATAGATAAATCAGTCTATCTAACTAACCAGTTATCTTTTCAGTGTAAATTGTAAAATAAATTAACATAACTAAAATGATAATATCCAATATGAATTCTTATTGTTATTACAGCAACATGGTATTATATAATAACCAAAGTCTTTGAAACATTTTATGTAAGCTTTATATATCAACTACTTAGTCTTTAAAGCATCTGCAAACCAGAATCTTAAGTTACAACTTGTGTGTGCACCCGTATATTCCCCAATTAGCTCACATCTGATCACTCTAAACTGGAATTCTCCTTTTAAGTTTCTTCCTCTTTTCCTCCCCACCATTCTTGAAAACTGATAGTTTTTTTTTTTTTTTTTTTTTATGAGAGTAGTCAAGCAACAGACTCCTTAGAATTCTGAGCTATATTTGAACTCAGGGAGATCAATGCTAAGTCTAAGTCTCAATTAATCCAATTGTGATCAAATACATCATAGACTTTATGAAGTATTCTGCTTCAAAGCACATTATTCATTATGTCATTCTCTTCCTTCAAACTTCTTGACTCAAGTGAATATTATTATTAAGAGACATTTGGCTTTCAATTAACCTTTTCTCATAAGGTTAATAGAAATTTTGTGAATTAAANGAAAAAAAAAAAAAAAAAAAAACAACTCCCAAGTGAACAGAATACCTTTAGGCCTTTTTGGAGTTTTGAAGTGCTGGAAGGAACTGCCAGGACAGGCGGGAGAAATGAATTCCAGTACAAATGTGCAGTTAATCATTTGTGTGATCTTATTCCCCCCAAACTCCATTTGCTTTATTTATTTCATTGGAAAACTAAGTATGTGTGGAAATAGGGATGTGGAAGAGATGACAAGATTCTCTCTCAAATAACTTTTAAGAAACTCTTAATCACATCATTCTGGTATTAGGTGTTTATGAATTTACTGGTTCCCAGGATTATGTCAAATAAAATGCCTGAATTACCATGAGTTTCCCTGCCTGTCCTTTATTTAGATATCCACACACACACAGACACACACACACACACACACACACACACACACACACACACCCCTATTAAAAACAATACCTAGAGAGAATTTCGTAATTCCATCCCACCATGAATATAATATGATACCTCAGGTCATCTGTCTATAGGGGCATGATCTCGAACTGAAAAACAACGTTACAAATTCGTGTCCTTGTGTATTCCTAATTTCCTCTATTTTCTTATTTCTTTTCTGTTTTGTTTCGTTGGCTGTTGGTTTTGGAGAAGAGGTGGCACATTGTTCTTAACATTTACTTTGCAACTTTTAGAATTGCTGACCTAACCTGGCTTTATCTCAGGCTACCCATGGACCTCTTTCTTAAAGAACACTTTGACTCATCTGGTTCCAGGTTTATACACATTTTCAAAGAAGTAATTCATACATTCTCTCGTTGTGGTCCCTTTATTGATACTTCAGGATAGCTCTAACTTTTCTGTAATACCTTTAATACGTAAGTAATGTTATGGAAAATATTTGTAAAATTCTGTCAGAGGAAAATACGTACTACAATGTGGGATTCTGAGACAAATCATAAACAAGCGAGAGTTGATAAATGCTTTATTCTTCCTTTCTTTCACATTCCTCAACTATTTTAAGAATGTGTGATTTTAATTTTTATTCTGAGCTGTCTTTCATTGTATCAGATCATACTCAGTCAGTCTTTTTCCCCAGGACATACCTAAGGCTGCATGCATATATTTTTGATCATCCCTACCTCAATGTGAATCCATCTTCTTATGTGTTTTTACTCAGAATCTCTGTTTTTTTTCTACAGACATCACACTAACAACAGCAACTTGAGCTATTCATTATGATGTTTGATTTTAAAAATTATAGTTTTACAGTGTTATTTGAAACACATTTTACAGAAAAGGAACAATACCTGTCTAACTCTACATATGATAAAAATTACTCAGACAAATAAAAACATTTCAAAATTTTCACTCTTTACAGTTCCTCATTTTAAGGTGAT
This sequence comes from Neotragus moschatus, assembly GCA_006410615.1. Taxonomy (NCBI): domain Eukaryota; kingdom Metazoa; phylum Chordata; class Mammalia; order Artiodactyla; family Bovidae; genus Neotragus; species Neotragus moschatus. Next base: position 126,133 of record SJYA01003058.1, read on the forward strand.
TTTTGATCATGAGTATTAATAAACTGAGACATCAGAGGAGCTAGAAATTCCTGACAATAATGAAGCAGTGTGGAGAAATGAAAAAGAAAATTAGATTTTAGCCAGATTTCACGGTTTGTATGTAGAGCTCATCTTTCACTAGCTGTGTGTCCTTCGAAAAATCATACTTCTTTTCTGCATACTGCAACTTACTTATCTTTAAAAATGAATGGGTTACTAAATTTATCTGTGTCTTAAATTTACTTTGAAAGTGAACTAAAAAATGTATGTGATTTATTTAAAGTCTAACACATTGCACACATTCACTAAATAGTATTTGATATTGTATTTTAAAATCCTTTGTGATGAAAGTAGTTGAAATATTTGGAATATTTGGAAATAATTGAAAAATAATAAATCAGCAAATTCTAGCAATTCTTCTTCACTCTTGATCATGTGTTTGATTTAAAAGAATAAATATCTTCAAGCAGCAATATATACACTAAATGTTATACTGGGGTACCTTTCTTTGCCTTGGTTCTATCTCTGTTTTAAACTTTGCATTGTTTTGTCTAACTTACAGTGATTTAGACCGTATAAAAAGCTCTCTTTCTGATATAGATAAATCAGTCTATCTAACTAACCAGTTATCTTTTCAGTGTAAATTGTAAAATAAATTAACATAACTAAAATGATAATATCCAATATGAATTCTTATTGTTATTACAGCAACATGGTATTATATAATAACCAAAGTCTTTGAAACATTTTATGTAAGCTTTATATATCAACTACTTAGTCTTTAAAGCATCTGCAAACCAGAATCTTAAGTTACAACTTGTGTGTGCACCCGTATATTCCCCAATTAGCTCACATCTGATCACTCTAAACTGGAATTCTCCTTTTAAGTTTCTTCCTCTTTTCCTCCCCACCATTCTTGAAAACTGATAGTTTTTTTTTTTTTTTTTTTATGAGAGTAGTCAAGCAACAGACTCCTTAGAATTCTGAGCTATATTTGAACTCAGGGAGATCAATGCTAAGTCTAAGTCTCAATTAATCCAATTGTGATCAAATACATCATAGACTTTATGAAGTATTCTGCTTCAAAGCACATTATTCATTATGTCATTCTCTTCCTTCAAACTTCTTGACTCAAGTGAATATTATTATTAAGAGACATTTGGCTTTCAATTAACCTTTTCTCATAAGGTTAATAGAAATTTTGTGAATTAAAATATATATCTGAAAAATTACTAGTATGAAAGAAGAAATATTGATTACAAAGCATACAGTAAATCTCAAAGAAAATATGATGACCAGTTTGTTTAAAAATACATTTACTCAAGATTTTCTGTATAAGGAGAATTTTAATTTCTGATGAAAAGATAAGTGTTTTCTTTTCTCCCCTAGGAAAGAAACTTGAAAATTTATACATAAACTACCTTTAGGAACTTTCTTTAGATGCAAAGGAAATATTTCGATGTTTAAACATTTTTGTATGTTTGTATCTAAAATGTCAAGTGACATATAAAAGAAGCCTATTATAAATAAAACCTAAATGTTGATAGATATGGCATTTAGAGTGTCATATTGAGGCTATGATATAAAAATAAGCTAAGTTTAATTTTGAAGTTGTTTTATAAATTAAAATTGACTTTAGGGTGATAGTTTTGTTCTCGTTTAAAAGAGGAAAGAATAACTTTTGATTTGTGATTATAGAATTGTAAATGAAGAATTGAGTGGAAAGCATATATTAGAAGGAACTAATTCCCCTGGAGAAGGAAATGGCAACCCACTCCACTTGCCTGGAGAATCCCACGGACAGAGGAGCCTGGCAGGCTATAGCCCACAGGGTTGCGGAGTTGGACGTGATGACACGACTTCACATGCAGGCATGCAGTGCTGACCTAGGAAGGCCTCGCACCTGTTCTCCCATTTCCTGACAGTGAGACCTTGAACTGAGCACTTACATTTTTCTCAGTCTCTTAAACTACCAATTAAAATGGTGATACTAAGTTACCTCTAAATTTAGCTTGAGTGTTAATAAAACAAGAGCTAAAAACTTCTATGAAGTAAAAAGTCAGTAACCTTGTTACTTTACTGTTAACACAGTCCACCAAGCAGCACTGTTTTCACAAGGCCTTCATGCAAATAATAAGAAATTAAATATACAGGACATGTTTCTCATATATTTTTTAATTTGCTTGCAGATTTCCTTATTTTGTATTTTTCTGTCCCCCCTCCTGGATGAGTGAATACTTCCTCAGAATAAATCCCAACAGTGACCAACACATCACATAAAACGCATTATTAAAATGTGAGAAAATATGGAAAAAATAGGAAAAAAAAAGGCAGTAATTGTCAATACTCTGGCTGTGAATAATCTTTTAGATGTCTGGCAGTCAAGGTAAAATGGGATCTGTAATGTTAATATGCTCTCATTATAAAAGAGGAAACAAGCTGATTTCCCAGGGAAGAAAAATCCTTTCTTGATATTAAGGGCAGTAGAAGCTTCCCACTGTGATACTCAAGAGAGAGCACCAAGAGACATATTAGACAGTTTCCGCACAGTTGTTCTACATGGTGTATAACCATGTAGAAGTGTATAGCAAATAGCTGGCATTTTAGCTGATATTTTAAGCTGATATTTCAATGATATTTTAAGATAACGTGTGAGGCTAAGTTTTACTCAAAATGACATCACATGAGATTCAGGTAATGTGGCCTAAGAACGTGATAGAATTGCTAGTGCCCAAATAATCTTTAAAATAAAACTAAAGTTGTTACAGGAATCAAAACAAGTGATGTCCCTTTTGTCATCTCCCTAAATAATTCTCATAGCCCAGATGTGATAATCATATAGCCCGGTTTGCTAAAGGCCAAAAGAACTGTGCTGATGATACGATTATTTCCTAAACTTGGAAAACCCAAAGTTGGAATTCTATCTTGGAAAATTTAGAAGTATAACTCTATTGTGCCTGGAATGGAAGATTATTTCATCTTACTTTAGGAGTAGACTCAGAAAAACTGCAACCAAAGTAAAAATTTTGCTGAAGAAATAGATTTCTAACTCTTCTAGCGCTTTAAAAATGTTCATCAGAAACTCCCCAAGTCCTCATTACAAAACTTGCAAGGATTATTTCTCAAAAAATACATAGGGAAAATACTTTCAGTCACCTACCGTAGCCAAAGGAATTCTCCTAGGGAGGGGTTAGCCTTCATGTTACCCTATTCCTCTCCTCTTAGCAAAGGCGCAATAGTTGATTAATCAGGCCTGAGACCTGATGTGAAGTTTTAGACTGCAGGAACATTTAGAGACCATATTTAAGGGGAAAAAAAAACGGTTTAACTTTCCTTTAGGGCACAAGCCTACCTTTTCTGGACTTCCCAGATGGTTCAGTGGTAAAGGATCTCCCTGCCAATTCAGGAGACACAGATCCAATTCCTGGATTGGGAAGATCCCCTAGAAAAGGAAATAGCAACCCACTCCAGTATTCTTGCCTAGAAAATCCTATGAACAGAGGAGCCTGGTGGTCCATGGGATCACAAAGAGTTGGATATGACTTAGCAAGTAAACAACTATCTTTTCTACTACCAGATATGAGATACACTTGCAGTCATTTCTTAGCTCATTTACATGTTAATATAGTTTTGTCACATTCTGAACATTGCTTAGATATTATTTGAGTCAAAATGAGGAAAAAATGAGTGGTAGATTATGAACTTCAGAGTAAACAAATTTCTTTTGCGGTTTACTGTGCTAACTTTTCTTGATCCTACTAAAAGTTCAGTGAAACATCCCAAATACTTCCCATAGGATACTAAGAAATGCTTAGACAAAAATATGAGGTGTCAAGAAACTGTGTACAGGTTATGAAGAGTACAATAATTCAAGTATAAAGAAATATGTTATAAATTCTTTCAAATATTATAGCAAATATGGGCAAACTTTTTTGTAAAGGGATAATTGAAAATATTCATATTTGGGGGGCCATGAGGTCTTTGTCCTAACTACTCACCTTTGAAATCGTAGGGCAAAAGCAATCATACATAATATGTGAAGAAATGGCCACGGTGCAATGGCACCCCACTCCAGTACTCTTGCCTGGAAAATCCCATGGATGGAGGGGCCTGGTGGGTTGCAGTCCATGGGGTCACTAAGAGTCAGACATGACTAAGCGACTTCACTTTCACTTTCCACTTTCCTGCATTGGAGAAGGAAATGGCAACCCATTCCAGTGTTCTTGCCTGGAGAATCCCAGGGACGGGGGAACCTGGTGGGCTGCCATCTGGGGTCGCACAGAGTCGGACACGACTGAAGTGACTTAGCAGTAGTAGCAGTGTTGTAATAAAACTTGATTTGCACAAGCAGGTGGTGGCTGAATTTGAGCCATAGTTTGATGACAGCTGATAAAAAGTATCAACAGATTGCCCTGTTTTGCCAGCTTGCTTTGGGTTTTACTTTTGTTCTTTCTTTTGTTCTTTTTTGTTTTCTATTCTTACTGCTAGGTGATACCCTTTGTCTAGCAAGACCTACTCATATCAGACACAGATGGCTCAGTGGTAAAGAATCTGCTTGCCAAGCTGGAAACCTGTTTCTTGATAACTGTGTCCAAAAGATCCCCTGGAGTAGGAAACAGCAACCCACTCCAGTATTCTTGCCTGGGAAATCCCATGGACAGAGGATCCTGGTGGGCTACAGTCTAAGGGATCATAGAGAGTTGGATACAACTTAGAGACTAAAACAAAACAAACTCATATCAGACAGTAACTAACGAACCCAAGGAGATACCTTTTCCTTAGGGATTAAAAGGTGACAAAGAAGAGGAAAAAACAAAAACAAAAAACAGAGGTGTGGAATTTGCAGTTCGACCATTAGACAAGTGATATCCTTACATTAGGTTCCATCATTAAAAACAAAAAAGAAACCCTGTATGCTGTAGTGGTGGGTCTTCTTTATCTTCTTCTTTTCTTCTTCTTCTTTATAATAGATTTATTGAAATATAATTCATGTATCTTTGTCTATCCTTTTGAAATGTACAATTTAGTAGGGTTTTTTTTTTTTTTTTTAGTATTTTCACAGAATTATGCAACCATGCAAAAATCTTGCTAATTTTAGAAATCTCAAAAGAAATAAGTGTATTTATCTTCTTTATACTTTCGAACTTATATACAGACGATACTTTAATTTTATTAAGCACTTATTTTACTTAATCCCTGTTCACCATTGTGTTGAAGTTTAGGTTTAATAAAAGNTTTTTTTTTTTTTTTAGTATTTTCACAGAATTATGCAACCATGCCTCTTGCTAATTTTAGAAATCTCAAAAGAAATAAGTGTATTTATCTTCTTTATACTTTCGAACTTATATACAGACGATACTTTAATTTTATTAAGCACTTATTTTACTTAATCCCTGTTCACCATTGTGTTGAAGTTTAGGTTTAATAAAAGTCTGAGAAAGTTAATATGTGAAAATTCACATGCTTGCAATTGTGTTTTTTTAAACTTAGGATTTGAATGCACTAATAATAGATATTTTAAGTCCTGGGTGTATACTATTACATAATTCAGAAATTATTTGCAATGTTGTTCTTAATTTTCACTGATTATGGCAGATTTTTCAGGCATAGCTTTAGAGTTGACAGCTCACACTGCCTGATAATTGACTAAATCTTATGGATTATTTTTCTTAATGAGTACATGGATCACCCACTAAAATATGTAAGCACATGACTTCTAACACTAGTTTGTTCTTGCAAAGCTCACTAAAAGGCCTCAGGGCAAGTGGAAGAGTATTAAGCATTGTATAAAGATAAAGGGAAAGGAGCTTTTTTTTTTTTTTTAATACCCTAATGCTCCCAAGGGGCAGAACACCACTTTCACTCCGGCAGCAAACCTCCCATGATCACTGACTATCCACTGGGCCCTGTGCCAGTCTTACTGGAGACTCAGAGCCAGTTAGGGACATAGACACACAAACACAAATGCGTGCAGCCAGCTACGACTGGGAAAGGTCCAGAGGGGAACAGATGAGGAGGATACCTTACTGAGACCTGGGGCGGTCTCAGAGAAGACCTCCCGGAGGACATGATCTCTAAGATCTCTGAGACATAAAGAAGGAACAGGGGGCGGAGCCGGCTCACTTGAGCGCGCCGAGATGAANACTTTTAAGAATACATTAAAAATTTACTGACATGATATCGGTAGTTCACATCCTGATGTGTTTTCACTTTCCAGTCACTAATATGGCATTTTGACTTGATGCATTTTCCCCTTTTCTCTTTCTCTTATCGTATACAAGTAAAATAAAATTATAATCTCTTAATAAAAGTTTATACTTAATCCACACTTAACCTTTTATTTTCTCTTAATCATATTCAGAATAACTTCTGAGTTTTGTCACCTACATAAAAATATAATAAATAATAAATTGTTGAAATTGTTCTATTTTGTTACTTGGACTTTGAGTCATACCAGAAGATTTATAAAGGCTTATTTTATCTCTGAACCTCATTTCAGGATAGTAAATGGGGAAAGCATAAAATTATTTATTGGTAAAAAAGAGTTTGATTCTTAATGGAATGGGAAAATTAGNTTGTTCTATTTTGTTACTTGGACTTTGAGTCATACCAGAAGATTTATAAAGGCTTATTTTATCTCTGAACCTCATTTCAGGATAGTAAATGGGGAAAGCATAAAATTATTTATTGGTAAAAAAGAGTTTGATTCTTAATGGAATGGGAAAATTAGAAAGGAAATAGAGTCATGTTTGGAAAATACACATTTGAAATGTGTTAGATAAATACATTTAAAAAAAATAGATACATTTTGGACTTGTCCTTGGGAAGCTGGAAGCAGATTACCAATTAGTTGAAACTTTATCATATTTTAATAAAAAATTATTTAAAAGAGTACCTAATTCTTTCTCGAAGAAAGTTCATATTAGATAAAAGATTTTTCTCAAAGTTTTATGAATGATACTAGAAATTAATATCCATTTGATAAATGTAAGTTTACTTATTTAAATAGTGATGGGGGAGTATTCTTCATCCTTTATATTCCCTTTTAAACCTTAATTGCACATAGAGTTTGTAAAATAAATATTTTAACTTTGAATTATCCAGATATCAAGCTCTAGATGCAGATTAGAGGTGGAATTTTCTGATTTATTTGCATGGAATCCTAAATAACCATTTTCAAAAATAGGTTATTAATAACATTAACTCCCTTCATCCTCGTATGTGATTTATATTTCTATTGTATGGAAAACTCTATTTGGGAATGTATAAAGGTAACCCACACAATGGAGATGAAAATCTGGAATGCTACAGATCACTCAAAATAGAATGTTCCATAAAATAAGTCACGTGTCAACAGTGGGGGAAATTTTGCAAAATAATATTCAGTTTAGAAATTATATCTTCTCCTTCTAAAAAGTCTTGGCAGATTTGTAAAACCCCTTCTACTGTGACAATATCACACAGAATGAACAGCTTGCATAGATAGTTTTCACAGGCATCAAGCAGTTTGGAGAACATGCAGGTTTTTTTTCTTATTGCATAAATCTGGAGAGCTGCCATTAAAAACAGCAGCAGCTGAATGTACACATACAAGTATTTGATGAACACTCTGTGTTTAGCTTAACATCTATTGTGCAAAGTAATATGGAAGTGGGAAAACATGGCTGTAGGGAAGGTAAGGAAAGGTCATGCAGTCAGAAAATGAATGATGAGAAACTGACTAGTGCTGGACCACAGAGCAGACATAAGTAAATCTGTTGATAACTGCACAGTGAGGTTGGATCTGCAGCGTGGAGGAGGCCCCTACTTTGTATGATATTAACCACATTTTAACACATACCAACCCCTTCAAGCGTAACTAATTATTACTTTTTCAATCTTTTCATTGACAGTTATAGCTATAAAAAAGAAAGAAAGGCATGCATGTAACTGTTTCATCACTGGGTCACAGATTAAGTGGCACAGTGAAGAGCAAAAACAAGACTGAAAAATAAATAAAAGTTTACATAACCACCTTATTGAATGCTTTTTGTAGATACCTGGTAACTTATTCAATAATACTAATGTAACATTAATGCTAGGATTTGAAATTCCCTAATCTGGTTCCAGAACTCATAAGATTAACTACCACAGTATTGTGTTTCAAGAAATCTGAATCAAGTTTCCATTTCATCAGTTCTTGATGGGGGGTTTTGACTGATTAGTTTAATATTATTGTATGCCAGTTTCCTTTTTCGCAAAAATTAAATGTTCATTGCAGTAATCATGCTTGACATATAGTATTCAGTAAGTATCAGTTGTGTTATTTATATTATTCAACAAAGAAATTTTTAAAAAGTTCTATGGTATATTTTCAAGTGCCTTGGTCATACATTCTTAAATATGCACAGCTCCTGATAGAGTCCACCCAGTTTCTGTGCGCTCACTTAAATAAAATAATAGCAACAATACACTTAACAGTGATCATAGACAGTTCTAATGGGGCTCTAACTATAAATCCTGGTTAAGTATATAGTTAGAACCATATTGCTGCTGCTGCTAAGTCGCTTCAGTCATGTTCGAGGTCAGTTTAATAATCTTGTTTATCTGAGATCTTAAGCTTCTCACTAGGACAAGGACATATAAAAGGTTACGTTGAAAATGCTGTTGGATGTTAACATGGATATATTCAGGTTGGCTAGTCTACCTTCCTCCTGAAGAGTATTCTCACAACATAACTGGTAAATTCATCACCTCACCGTTACAATATATTTAGTGAACTTGTTTCATATTTTCTTTTGGAAATTCATTTGTATTTGCAACAGCTTAACAGAATAAAGAGACAGACATCAAGTTTAACCTTAGTTTGGTGTGATAGTTTTTAAAATTTACTGTAAAATAATTTGAGGTCTGTCAGAACCATCCTCCATGTTTTTCTTCCCTTTACTGGATCACTAAGACCCATATGTTGACTTACTCTAATAGTGGAAACCTTATTCCCATTAGAGATTTAGAAATATTTAAACACAGAGAAAATAATGTATGTTGGCTGAGAGTCTTTAAATCTTTAGCTCCCAAATCTTAATTGGGAATGTGCATAAGTCAAAACCCTTGTTACTTGAGGTCAATGGAATGCTGGATCTCCAAAAGTATGAGAAAGGATGAAAACTAGGAATAGAGAAAATTTAGAATTTAAGAACTCTTTTTACTATGGGGTTAACCAAAAGTTCCCACTGCAATCTGAATTAGTATACTTCCCCAAGGATCTGAGCAGTTAGATCAGATCAAAAGTGAAATAATTAATCTGGTGGTTGAAAGCATAACTCTTAGTAATCTCGTTGGAGAAAGATCCAAGCTAGACTATGCAGGGAAGAATCCAAGTCTTGAAGGCAAGGGAATGTGCAACATCGGGGAAACTTTCAAGCTTACAGAGGCTGGATGTTATTCAGAAGAGGGACCTGGCCCTAGTGGATGGATGGAAGTCCCAGCCCTAGTGGGTGGCTGGAAGTCAGACTAGAAGGCTGGAGTGTATTACTAGGGAACCAGGTTGAGGATCAATCATAAAACTTTAAAGGAAGGTAGAACCCTGAAGAAAGCTTTGTCAGAGCTGTGCACCTATTGATTCTGGTTCTAGAGTGACCTCCATAAACATGTTAGGTTCATGCCTAAACTACTAAAGAGGACAAATTTCATGACATATTTCCTTACTTGGCTCAGCTACAGAGTGGAGCACAAATTCTTGCCAGTTAGTGGGATGAAACTGGGTCTGGCAAGAATCAGTATTGATTAGTGTAATCATTATTAGCAGAATATTTTATAGTATCATATACATTAGGAATTTAAGTTGGCTTGTGTTTTAAATTTATGCAGTATATAACCACATGAACTAAAAAAAATGTTGTGGTTAAGCTGGGGATCCTAGAAAATAAATCTTGAAGGATACTTTTATTTGTCAATTTTTCATTTCAACCCCAAGAAGGAAGAATGAGGAGAAAAAAGGCAGACTTACTATAGGGCCTTAATTTCTTATCTGAAACCCTTAGTTGGAGTCAGATGCATTGATTTTTAGAACTTAAGGAGTTTAAAGAGATAAACATGTGTAATTATATTATTATAGGAAATCAGCCCTGGGATTTCTTTGGAGGGAATGATGCTAAAGCTGAAACTTCAGTGCTTTGGCCACCTCATGCGAAGAGTTGACTCATTGGAAAAGACTCTGATGCTGGGAGGGATTGGGGGCAGGAAGAGAAGGGGACGACAGAGGATGAGATGGCTGGATGGCATCACTGACTCGATGGGCATGAGTCTGAGTGAACTCCGGGAGTTAGTGATGGACAGGGAGGCCTGGTGTGCTGCGTCTCATAGGAATATCAGTTATCTACCTTAGCCTCCTCCGTGAACTACCAGGATCTTTTTCTTTGTTGTCTGGCTTGAAGTAACATACATTTTGCTGGTGGTAAAGAACCTACCTGCCAGCGAAGGGGATGTAAGAGATACAGGTTTGATTCCTGGGTGGAGAAGATCCCCTGGAGAAGGAAATGGCAACCCACTCCAGTGTTCTTGCCTGAAAAATCCCATGGACAGAGGAACCTGGTGGGCTATGATCCAAAGGGTCACAAAGAGTCAGATACAACTGAAGCGACTTGGCAAGCAGGCAGGCAACATAAGTGTATTCCCTCCCAGTTCTGGAAGCTTAAAGGTATGAAATCCAGGAGTCAGCAGGGCTACATTTCCTCTGAAGGATATAGGGAAGAATCCTTCCTTTCCTCTTCTAGTTTCTGGTGGCCCCAGTGGGAACAGAACCCCATCTCTATCTCCTTCTGCACATGATGGTCTTCTGTACTTCTCTCTGGGTCATCTCTTATTCTTCTTATAAAGACACCAGTCATTGGATTTAGGACCCATGCCTAATCCAGGATGACTCTCTCCTGAGATTCTTCGTTAAATCTGCAAAGTCCTATTTCCAATATGATCATATTCTGAGTGTCCAGGTAGACATAAATTTTAAGGGAACACTACTCAACATAAAAGAAAACTCTCCACTGTACAGTTGACCCCCTTTACCCATTTGACCTCCTCACTGTTCCCTACCCTTCTGATAACCACTGTTCTCCTATCTGTACCTAGGTGTTTGCTTTTGTTTGGCTTGGTGGATTCAATTAATTTTTATTTTTAAAATTTCCACATATCAGTGAAATCATAATGTATTTATCTTTCTCTGACTTACTTCACTTAGCATAATATCCTCAAGGTCCATCTATGTTTTGCAAATGGCAAGATTTCATCTTTTTTATGGCTGAATGGTATTGCATTGTATGTGTTTGCATGTGTGTGTTTTTGTGTGTGTGAAAATGAAATATCTTCTTTATTCATCTGTCGATGGATGCTAAGGTTATTTCCACATCTTTGCTGTTATAAATAGCACCATGATGAATGTAGGGATTCATGCATCTTTTAGAATTTTTTTTTCAATAAATACCCAGAAGTAGAATTGGCTGGATCATATGTTAGTTCTATTTTTGTTTTTTTTAGGCTTCTCCATACTATTTTCCATGGTGGCTGCACTAATTTACATTCCCACTAACAGTACATGAGGATTCTCTTTCCTTCACATTCTCTTCAACCCACTTCTTGCTTTTACCTTTCGATAATAGCCATCCTAATGGATACGAGGTGATACATATTGTGGCTTTGACTTGCATTTCCCTAGTAATTAGCTGAGCATTGTTTATGTACTTGATGGCCATCTTTTTGTACTTTAGAAAAAATGTTTATTCTGGTCCTCTTCTCATGTTTTTAATTAGGTTGTTTATTTTTATGGTTGTTGAGTTGTATGAGTTCTTTATATATTTTGGATATAACTTTTTATCAGACGTATGGTTTGCAAATATCTTCTCCAATTGGTAAGCTATCTTTTTGCTTTGCTGATGGTTTCCTTCATTGTGCAGAGGCTTCTTAGTTTGATGGTAGTCCTGTTTGTTTACTTTTTGCTTTTGTTTCCTTTGTTTGAGGAGACATATCCAGAAAGATATTGCTAATAACAATATTGAAAATCGTACTGCCTAAGTTTTCCGAAATCACTGCAGATGGTGACTGCAGCCATGAAAGTAAAAGATCCTTGCTTGTTGGAAGAAAAGTTATGACCAACCTAGTTCAGTTCATTTCAGTCACTCAGTCTTGTCCGACTCTTTGTGACCCCATGAATCACAGCACGCCAGGCCTTCCTGTCCATCACCAACTCCCGGAGTTCACTCAGACTCATGTCCATTGAGTCAGTGACGCCATTCAGCCATCTCATCCTCTGTTGTCCCCTTCTCCTCTGGCACTCAATCTTTGCCAACATCAGGGCCTTTTCTTTTCTTTTTTTAAAATATAAATTTATTTATTTTAATTGGAGGCTAATTAGTTTATAATATTGTATTGGTTTTGCCATACATCAACATGAATCCGCCACAGGTGTACATGTGTTCCCCATCCTAAACCCCCCTCCCACCTCCCTCCCCTTACCATCCCTCTGGGTCATCCCAGTGCACCAGGCCCNCTTTTCTTTTTTTAAAATATAAATTTATTTATTTTAATTGGAGGCTAATTAGTTTATAATATTGTATTGGTTTTGCCATACATCAACATGAATCCGCCACAGGTGTACATGTGTTCCCCATCCTAAACCCCCCTCCCACTTCCCTCCCCTTACCATCCCTCTGGGTCATCCCAGTGCACCAGGCCCAAGCATCCTGTATCCTGCTTTGAACCTGGACTGGCGATTCGTTTCAGATATGATATTATACATGTTTCAGTGCCATTCTCCCAAAACTCAGGGTCTTTTCAAATGAGTCAGCTCTCCGCATCAGGTGGCCAAAGTGTTGGAGTTTCAGCTTCAGCATCAGTCCTTCCAGTAAACACCCAGGACTGATCTCCTTTAGGATGGACTGGTTGGATCTCCTTGCAGTCCAAGGGACTCTCAGGAGTCTTCTCCAACACCACAGTACAAAAGCATCAATTCTTCAGCACTCAGCCTTCTTCACAGTCCAACTCTCACATCCATACATGACTACTGGAAAAACCATAGCCTTGACTAGACAGACCTTTGTTGGCAAAGTAATGTCTCTGCTTTTTAACATGCTATCTAGGTTGGTCTAACTTTACTTCCAAGGAGCAAGTGTTTTTTAATTTCATGGCTGCAGTCACCATCTGCAGTGATTTTGGAGCTCTCCAAAATAAAGTCAGCCACTGTTTCCCCTTCTATTTTTTATACTAGATGTTTGTGAGTACATTCTCCCATTATATAGGTCACTTTTCACTATTATTTCCTTGATAAACAAAAGGTTTTAAGTTTAATGTCCCAAGAGAATGGAAAGCCATATCTCTGTGAGATATGTTGATTTAAAATTAATAGCCTGAAACTGTAATTACATTTGTACCAACCTAATATGTGAGCTATATCTCTGTGAGATATATACCCATACACTTTGAAACATTATTTATGATAGCTTAAAGTAGAAATAACTCAGATATCTGCTGATGGAAGAATGGGTAAATAAAATGTACACACACACACACAAACCAAAAGGTTATTCAACCTTAATTTTAAAAATTCTGACACATTCTACAGTAGTGATGAACCTTTAAGACACTAGGCTAAATGAAATAAGCCAGTCTTAAAAGTCAATATTTTATGATTCTTATACCAGCTATTCAAAATAGTCAAACTCGCAGAAACAAAATAGGAAGATGGTTGCCAGGAACTGTGGTTTGGAGTGGGGAATGAAGAGTCTTTCTACGGTTATAAAGTTTCAATTTTGTGAAATGAAAAAGTTCTAGAGCTGTTGGAAAACAATGTGAACATACAGAATGCTACTAGACTGCACACTTAAAATAGTTAAATGGTAAATATTTTGTTATGTGCTTTTTACCATTTTTTAAGAAATAACAGCCTATTTATATTTAATGAATAGTTGTTCAGTGCAAGAGTAAAATCCAAAATTGAAGTTAAATATTACTAAACTCTAAAGACAGGAGGAAACAAGTCAAATTAAGTGAGAGTAGCTATATATCACAGAATTCTGTTTTCACAAATACATCAAATACCAGTGTTCTTTGTGACTGAAATGCCAAATCAGAATTAGCCATACAAGAGGTTTATGGGAGGAAATGTTAATGATAGATAAAAGAGAGGAATTTGGGGAGGTATGTCTGATATCTGAGAAACAAAAAAGGAAGGAAGAATACGATGGGAAGAGTCAGATTACAGCAAATTATAAGAAACTGTCTGCCAGTCCATTGGGAAGTTACCCATTGGAACCCCATTTGTGAGAGTGAATAAGGAAAAATATCTTTAATGTAAATTATCTGGAGTATCCAAAGGGCCATCAGCAATACTGTTTCTTGCAATGGGTTCTCTTCCACGAGGTCTGTGTGGTACACATCATGAGCCAATTCAAGAATTCTATTTTTAAAAGTAAAAATAATAGANGTCTGCCAGTCCATTGGGAAGTTACCCATTGGAACCCCATTTGTGAGAGTGAATAAGGAAAAATATCTTTAATGTAAATTATCTGGAGTATCCAAAGGGCCATCAGCAATACTGTTTCTTGCAATGGGTTCTCTTCCACGAGGTCTGTGTGGTACACATCATGAGCCAATTCAAGAATTCTATTTTAAAAAGTAAAAATAATAGAGAAGATGAAAAGTACATAAAATTAAGCATATTTGAAAAGGAAACAGTTAATGTTCTAGAAATGAAATATACATATTAGGTTGGTACAAATGTTGTTTTAGATCATGAAAGGTTAAAAACAAATTTAAGACAGAATGGGCAGATTATCTGCATTTGTTTACTTCTTAATGGCAACAAAGGAACATGTAAAGGCAATAAAATATCTTCAAAGACAGTGTCACTGTAGACATTTTGTGTATTTAAATGTATGTATATGCTATCATGGTAGCTTAGAGGAAAAAAAAACAATCTGCCTGCAATTTTTTACCATCTCCTTCAACCGGGAGACCCAGATTTGATCCCTGGGTCAGGAAGATTCCATGGAGAAGGGAATGGCTGTCAACTTCAGTATTCCTGCCTGAAGAATTCCATGTACGAGGGGCCTGGTGAACTACAGTCCATGTGGTCACAAAGAGTCAGACTCAACTGAGCAACTAACACTTCTACTTTTGATACATTTAAGAGGGTAAATGTCTAGATAAAAATCTGACACACTCTCACTAAAAAGATTTCTAAATGAAAATTTTATAACTTAAAAGCATTTGTGGATAAATGTAACAAATATTAAATGTATACATAAGTACATTTTATAGAGGTAAAAATCAAAGTATATCTAATATTTTGTACAACAGGTAAACCAAGGTGAACACAAAATCTTATACAGCAATCACTTCCTTCATTTTACTAGGGGATAATAGAATTAAGATTTTGACTATCTTGTTTATGAAGAGGACACATCGAGATGAATTTCGGTCTTTATTAAATGTGTACATTAAAATGAATGTGACAACATTAAATGATACATTCTTATATTTACACAGTGATACATCTTAAATATATATAGGGCAAAAATTGACAAAGCTACAAAGAGAAAACGAGAAACCCACTTGATTAAAGACTTTAACATAACTTTTTCAGTAATATATTCAAGATGGCAGAATGAGTAAGGTTAGATGGAATGTTTTCCCTGTACTCTGGTTCACAGTTTTGTTTAGCTTAGGGAAGAACGCCTGAAAAGATTCCTATCAGGCTTTGAATATCTTCTTCCAGTTCAGCCAATTTCTGACCAGAGCTTAAAAAGAAAAAAAAAAAAAAAAATTCATATATCCTGTCAGGTTCTAGGGCTTCCCTCATTGCTCAGTTGGTAAAGNAAACAGTTCAACAGTTGGTAGTAATAGGAAAAAAGGGAAAATAGTAATGAAAATGACTATGGGGAATAGAAACAGTGATAAAGGGGGTCTTTTAATATTCTTCAAACATTTTAAGTATGCAGTTTTTATACTTTTCTGTGAAAATTATACAATAATTTGGAATCCACTGATTCTGCATCTGTAATTTTTTTCTCAGCAAAACAAGCAGTATTTTATTATTGGAGTATGTATTTTGATCTCTTAGGTAAACATTTGGCATTAAATCAGATTAAAAATTCTTTATGAGTCATATATTTCTGTGTAATCATTTTAACATCAAAGCTACCAAAGATGTGTATAAGAGACAGGTATAGTACATGGAGTTGCTAAGAGTCGAACCTGACTTAAGAGACTAGCTGGCACAAACAATACATATTCCTGGTAGTATCAAATGACTCAAGGGACCCAAGAGGTGCCACAAATAAGATGGAAGAGATACTATTCTTGCAGGAATCACAGCCACTCCTCAAAAGATAACCAAAAGAAAGAAAGAAAGAGTCAGATAATTTATCTGAGAGCCAACAGCAGGCTGTGAGATCCTAGCTACAAATGAGGAGCAAGCAAGCTTTCTAATCAGGTGTATCTAGCTGGAAGTGGGTGCAAGCCATGCTTCTGTCTAGTGCATTTGGACCTGTAACCTGATGGCTGAGTTGACTGCATATACAAGAACCAACAACCTGCTTGTCCCAAGCTGGCAGAAAGCTAAGCTAAGTTCTCACAAGAGGATCCCATTTATTTAGTTAATCCAATTAATACCTAAGAGTTTCGTGCCACTGGGTTGGAGATTTTGTGATGATGTACAGTGTACCTCAGCAACTAAAGAACAACACTTAAAAAAAAAAAACTGCTATTTTTATTCCTTTCACAAAATTTCTGTATAGTGCAGACACGCTGATGGCTTTGAATAGTCTAACTTATTTGAATCTTGATGGTGAAAACAGTCCAGATTTCTTGGGCTATTTCTGCTGTGGACTTACCACAAGGCTTTGTGAGTCTCCTGAATGTTGCTATCTATTGCAGACTTCTAGTATAACTATCCCAGAATTTTTCTGTGACCCCAGAACATTTCTGGGAATTTTAGCAAACCCTGAAACCTCTCTCTATATTATATATATATATAATTAAATGATAAATAATATACATATATGTGTATATATACAAAAGTTGATTATGATAGGTGAGCTGCATGCCGGAGAAGGCAATGGCATCCCACTCCAGTACTCTTGCCTGGAAACTCCCATGGACGGAGGAGCCTGGTAGGCTGCAGTCCATGGGGTCGCGAAGAGTCAGACACGACTGAGCGACTTCCCTTTCACTTTGCACTTTCACGCATTGGAGAAAGAAATGGCAACCCACTCCAGTGTTCTTGTCTGGAGAATCCCAGGGACGGGGAAGCCTGGTGGGCTGCTGTCCATGGGGTCGCACAGAGTCGGACACAGCTGAAGTGACTTAGCAGCAGCCGCAGAAGCAGCAGCATTTATAATTAATGTTCGATTCCTGAGTTGGGAAGATCCACTGGAAGGGATAGGCTACCCATTCCAGTATTCTTGGGCTTCCCTGATGGCTCAACTGGTAAAGAATATGCCCTCAAATCAGGAGACTTGTGGCATTCATCATGGATAATTGTTTGTTTATATCTCTTAGATGGTACTGCTAATACTACTACTAAGAGCTAACATTTTCAACCCATCATTCTTCAGAAACATTTTGTGTTGTTATTAAATTTTCTTAGCTACCAAAATGATATATGCCATTATTCACATATTATGAATATGAAGAAAAGTGAGGAAAAGGAAGTAAGGCAGAAAATTTAAGTGACATGAAGTAATGCAAATATTAGTTCCTACATGGAAAAGCCAAGACTGTAAACCCTGAGAGAGTAGGCCCACGTGTCTCCAGGGTGTTGTCCAGTGTGGTGCTTATGATGCTCAATATTTGGCCAGTGAACAAATGAGTGAGTGCAAGTTTAAGAAATACAATTTAGAGGTTTGAACAACACATTTCTTTGCTTGCTGCTGCTGCTGCTAAGTAGCTTCAGTCCTGTCTGATTCTGTGCAACCCCATAGATGGCAGCCCACCAGGCTCCTATGACCCTGGGATTCTCCAAGCAAGGACACTGGAGTGGGCTGCCATTTCCTTCTTCAATGAATGAAAGGGAAAAGTGAAAGGGAAGTGGCTCAGTCGTGTCCGACTATTCACAACCCCATGGATTGCAGCCTATCAGGTTCCTCCGCCCATGGCATTTTCCAGGCAAAGAGTACTGGAGTAGGTTGCAATTTCCTTCTCCCATTTCTTTGCTTCAGTCAATTCAGTTCAGTTGTTCAGTCATGTCCGACTCTTTGCGACCCTATGAATCGCAGCACGCCAGGCCTCCCTATCCATCACCAACTCCTGGAGTTCACTCAGACTCATGTCCATCGAGTTGGTTATGCCATCCAGCCATCTCATCCTCTGTTGTCCCCTTCTCCTGCTCCCAATCCCTCCTAGCATCAGAGTCTTTTCCAGTGAGTCAACTCTTCGCATGAGATGGCCAAAGTATTGGAGTTTCAGCTTTAGCATCAGTCCTTCCAATGAACACACAGGACTGATTTTTAGAATAGACTGGTTAGATCTCCTTGCAGTCCAAGGGACTCTCAAGAGTCTTCTCCAACACCACAGTACAAAAGCATTAATTCTTCGGCGCTCAGCTTTCTTCACAGTCCAATTTTCATACCCATACATGACTACTGGAAAAACCATAGCCTTGACTAGATGGACCTTTGTTGGCAAAGTAAATCTCAGATTTTGAATATGCTCTCTAGGTTGGTCATAACTTTCCTTCCAAGGTGTGACCGTCTTTTAATTTCATGGCTGCAATCACCATCTGCAGTGATTTTGTAGCCCCAAGAAACAAAGTCTGACACTGTTTCCACTGTTTCCCCATCTATTTCCCATGAAGTGATGGGACCAGATGCCGTGATCTTAGTTTTCTGAATGTTGAGCTTTAAGCCAACT
>SJYA01003058.1:145067-165544 GCA_006410615.1 Neotragus moschatus
AGAATATAACACTGAGGATGCCTGTACCCAATTAATAGATAAAATCTTTTGAGTATGCTGAAAGAAATACAGTTCATTTGCCTTTGAAGAAGAGTGAACATCAAGTTTTGTATAAATAAAGAAGTAAAATGGATAATATGAGGTCATTTCAAACATTTTCACTTGAGAGAAACCAAAGAAGAAAGAGAAACAGTTCAACAGTTGGTAGTAATAGGAAAAAAGGGAAAATAGTAATGAAAATGACTATGGGGAATAGAAACAGTGATAAAGGGGGTCTTTTAATATTCTTCAAACATTTTAAGTATGCAGTTTTTATACTTTTCTGTGAAAATTATACAATAATTTGGAATCCACTGATTCTGCATCTGTAATTTTTTTCTCAGCAAAACAAGCAGTATTTTATTATTGGAGTATGTATTTTGATCTCTTAGGTAAACATTTGGCATTAAATCAGATTAAAAATTCTTTATGAGTCATATATTTCTGTGTAATCATTTTAACATCAAAGCTACCAAAGGAGTGAAATAAAGTGATTTATATTTATTTCTAATCCTGTGGCAAAACAATTCATGCTAGTTCTAAAAAGCATAAACAAAAATAAACCACATCTAATTGATATTAATGATGATGTTTAGTCACTAAATTGTGTCTGACTCTTTTGCGACCCTATAGACTGTAGTCTACCAGGTTCCTCTGTGCATAGAATTTTCCCAGCAGGAATACTAGAGTGGGTTGCCATTTCCTTCTCCAGGGGATCCTCGCAACCCAAGGATCAAACCCACGTCTCCTGCACTGGCAGACAGATTCTTTACTACTGTACTACCTAGGAAGCCCAGTGATAATATACCTCTCAATGTGTATATAGTTTTCCTCATAACAATAACATGCTCAGTACTGTTAGCCAAAAGAGAAGAGGGAGAAGATGAAGGTGTGGAAGATGTGCAAATGTGATTTGTTTTAAAGTAAACATTCTGAAATTGCATTCTTCTTTTAAAGTGTGAAGCAGTTTTACAGAGTAACACTATTTTAACTTAAGATATTTATTCTGGGTATTGGCTATTGCATATAAAGTATATCATTCTTGGTAGTTTTATATAATTAAGTAACTGATGTGAATAATCAGATGTGAGATAAATCACATAGCTTTTGATACATTTTCTTCATTAATGTCTATCATTGCAGAATGAAAATTGCATTCAACTTGTCCTCACAGATCTTCAAAAATGAAGCATTTTCAAAAGAGGTCACCCTTAAATCCACTGATAGAACTTATTCAAATTCCATTATTCCTAAGTCATGAAGATGAAAGACATCTCACAGGAGAGATCTCCATAGGTGAATTAAGAGCAGTTTGACAGTCTGCACAAATGCGGAGACATTAAGCTGTTAAGTGGCCACATGTGTATACATGTGTTTAGTGTTAAGGCCATAAAGCAAACATTAGCAATCAGGAACATCCAAATTGATTTTGGAGCATAAGTCTTTCAAGACCCCACGAAATCTGGACAACAGCTTGAGAAAAATTCAGACAAGTTTTTACACCGTATGCCTCATTCTCAATTATAGGAGATTGTGCTCATATGCTAAATGTACTCCAAGACTACCTAAAAATCCATCCCTACCTTTGATAGAACCAAGAAGTGAAAATTAAAAAATCTGTGTGTCATTTCTGATCTTCATCATACTTTGCCAGAAGGCAGCAACCAGTAAGCTCTCTCAGACCCTACCAGCTCTGCTGACACACTTAGAAATGCTAGTGCATAATACGCTATTATGCATTACTTTCTGTGCAGACTCTCATTATCATAGTCGTATGAGACATTCACACATATGCACACAGCATGTTCCCACCGGGTGTAGTTGGTCATCTTTGGCAACTTAGGGAGAACAGTGCTGTTTTGTTTTGTTGTTATGGTTTCAGACACGTCTTTACAAACTTATCATGTATGCATAAATGAAATCTTGCATAATTTTGATTATCCAAATACTTTATAACAAAATACAATTTTAGTTGATGAAATAAAACCGGTTTTTTGATAATCAATGAAATCTTTTATTCAAACAATCCACACAGTGATAAAGCAGGGAGAAGAAAAAAATTATCTTGTGGCTAAAGAGTGTGAAGTGAAGAAGGCAGGAACTTCACCTTCTTTGATGGCTGTTTAATTTTTATGGCCACCCCTAAGAAATATTTCAAATACTTGAGGTCTCTGTACAACATTCTTAATACTATTGATGTCCAGAATGAAAGAAGAAACAGAATTTCTCTCTGTGTTAGACTGACTTTCAAACATCAACTTAGGTCATTACTGAAATGACACGGTACTTGACAAAAGTTACTTGATTGCAATCAGGCACAAGAAATCTCTCCCTAGGATTAGCTAACACTCGGCTTCTGTGTAACACCCATACTGGAGTGGCTATATGCAAATTTTTTTTAACAAATAGACATTGAACTAGTCATTACAAATTAGGACCATGAGGCAGTACTCAGCCTCGGTAGTTGAGAATGGGCTGAATCTGAGCTTGGGGACAACCGGCTAAATCAGACTAAAATCAGGAAGTGACATCACTAAGGAAGTGACACAGGGCATTATTACTAACAGAGAGCAACATTTGGCTTTCAGCCTTTACTCTCTAAATGGGGCCGTGAAGGTTACTGTGGACAATGAGAATTTGAATTCTAGCTCTGGTCCTTGGATTATCATATGACATGCCATCCTTCAAAGCAGAGACATACCTGATCCTGGACTTTTAAGAGAGCAAACCTATCTGCTTCAGACTCATCCTGTCCCAGCCATCTGAGTTCCTCTTTTCTAGGCATATGGGCCAAAATTCATAAAGAAAAATCCTCTCAACTTCATTTTGCAAATGAAAATGTGTTTATTAAATGCATTCCTAGTGAAACAATGTATTATACTTGCCCTATGTATGACCTGGAACAAGGCTGTATTTCTCCCTTAGTTTTAAAGAGCTGCTCTCTTTTTCTTCTGCTTTGAGCCGCATTATTAGTAGACTAAAAGATCTTCTGACTTGTTACAAATATTCCTACACACTAGTGTTCTATGTTTGGAAATATAGTTGGATGATGAATACCGAAATCTCTTATGGGGAGTCACACTGCAATGCAGTTCAGTTAGTCCAGTGACATTACATGTCTGGTGAATCTAGTTTATATAAATTAAGCTGTAATTAAAAAAAAAATATATATATATATTGAACCTGCTGTCATTGCTTCTAAGAATGCTGGATGAGGAACTTGTCTTTTATCAGGCTAAAGCACAATGCCAATGATAGGCTACACATTACTACTGGTTAATAGTGAAGTCAAATTTGCCCTCTGTACCCTGACACCAATTTAACTCTCAGAGACAGAGTTTTGGGTGAGGCAGGAAAGAATAGCTTTATTGCCTTGCCAGGCAAAGGAGGTCACAGAGGGCTGCTGTTGCTGCTGCTGCTAAGTCGCTTCAGTTGTGTCCAACTCTGTGCGACCGTACAGATGGCAGCCCACCAGGCTCTGCCGTCCCTGGGATTCTCCAGGCAAGAACACTGGAGTGTGTTGCCATTTCCTTCTCCAATGCATGAAAGTGAAAAGTGAAAGTGAAGTCGCTCAGTTGTGTCCAACTCTTCGCGACCCCATGGACTGCAGCCTACCAGGCTCCTCCGTCCATGGGATTCTCCTGGCAAGAGTACTGGAGTGGGTTGCCATTGCCTTCTCCCACAGAGGGCTAATGCCCTCAAAATTGTGTCTCCACCTGGAAGGGATAATGAGGAGTGGGTGGTCAGCTTGTGGGCATTTTTCTGATTGATTTGTGGTGAGGTAGGTGGAAATCAGCATTATCAACTTTCTGGTTCCAGCTGGTCTGGGGTCTGCATGCTTATGGACTGCATGCCATTAACTTCATCGACATAGTAGGGGTTTCAATGTCTGCAAAACAGCTCAGAAATTTTGATATGTATACTCCTTGAGGGGGGAATAATGACCCTGCCCAAGGCAGCACTATTATTCCTTCACCGATACTCTCTTATCTTTGCATCCCCTCTCTGCAAATTGGCAACCATTTTATTCTGCCCATGGAACATAGGGAAACTCATGGAGGCTGAATGAAACCTATTTCCTATATATATAATCAGGAAAGGGGGGCAGAGAAAGAATTTTGTGCCCAGGTTCTGCTCAATTTCAACACTTCGGATATTGGTTAGCATCAGACCTGGGAAAAGGTAAGGTCAGTTCAACTGGCTCAGTCACGTCCGACTCTTTGCAACCACATGGACTGCAGCATGCCAGGCTTCCCTGTCCATCACCAACTCCCAGAGCCTACTCAAATTCATGTCCATAGAGTCAGTGATGCCGTCCAACCATACCATCCTCTGTCAACCCCTTCTCCTCCCATCTTCAATCTTTCTTAGCATCAGGGTCTTTTTCCAATGAGTCAGTCCTTTGCATCAGGTGGCCAAGTGTTGGAGTTTCAGCATCAGCATTAGTCCTTCCAATGAATATTCAGGACTGATCTCTTTTAGGATAAACTGGTTGGATTTCTTTACAGTCCAAGGGACTCTCAAGAGTCTTCTCCAGCACCACAGTTCAAAAGCATCAATTCTTCAGTGCTCAATTTTCTTTATAGTCTCTCACATCCACACATGAGTACTGGAAAAACCATAGCTTTGACTAGATGGATAATTGTTGGCAAAGTAATGTCCTTGCTTTTTAATATGCTGTCTAGGTTGTTCATAACTTTCTTTCAAGGAGCAAGTGTCCTTTAATTTCATGGCTGCAGTCACCATCTGCAGTGATTTTGGAGCCCCCCAAAAAGTCTCTCACTGTTTCCATTGTTTCCCCATCTATTTGGCATGAGGTGATGGGACCAGATGCCATGATCTCAGTTTTCTGAATGTTGAGTTTTTAAGCCAACTTTTTGACTCTCCTCTTTCACTTTCATCAGGAGGCTCTCTACTTCTTTTTAACTTTCTGCCACAAGGGTGTTGTCATCTGCATATCTGAGGTTATTGATGTTTCTCCCATCTATCTTGAATCCAGCTTGTGTCTCATCCAGCCCAGCATTTCTCATGATGTACTCTGCATATAAGTTAAATAAGCAGGGTGACAATATACAGCCTTGATGTACTCCTTTCCTGATTTGGAACGAGTCTGTTGTACCATGTCCAGTTCTAACTGGACATAACTGCAACCACATTTCTCAGGAGGTATTCCCATCTCTTGAGGAATTTCCCACAGTTTGTTGTGATCCACACAGTCAAAGGCTTTGGCATAGTCAATAAAGCAGAAATAGATATTTTTCTGGAACTCTCTTGCTTTTTCAATAATCTAAAAAATGTTGACAATTTGATCTTTGGTTCCTTTGGCTGCTCTAAATCCAGCTTGAAAATCGAAGTTCACAGTTCATGTACTGTTGCTTGGAGAATTTTGAGAATTACTTTGCTAGCCTGTGAGATGAGTGCAATTGTGTTATAGTTTGGGCATTCTTTGGCATTGCCTTTCTTTGGGATTGGGATGAAAACAAACTTTTCCAGTCCTGTCGCCATTGCTGAGTTTCCCAAATTTGCTGGCATATTGAATGCAGCACTTTCACACCGTCATCTTTTAGGATTTGAAATGGCTCAACTGTAATTCCATTACCTCTACTAGCTTTGTTCATAGTTATGCTTCCTAAGGCCCACTTGACTTCTGATTCATGGATGTCTGACTAGGTGAGTGATCAGACCATCGTGATTATCTGGATTGTGAAGATATTTTTTGTATAGTTCTTCCATGTATTCTTGCCTCCTCTTCTTAATATCTTCTGCTTCTGTTAGGCCTGTACCATTTCTGTCCTTTATTGAGCCCATCTTTGCATGAAATGTTTCCTTTGTATCTCTAATTTTCCTGAAGAGATCTCTCGTCTTTCCCATTCTATTGTTTTCCTCTATTTCTTTGCACTGATTACTGAGAAAGTCCTTATCTCTCCTTGCTATTCTTTGGAACTCTGCATTCAAATGGGTATATATTTCCTTTTCTCTTTTGCCTTATGTGTCTTTTCTTTTCTTAGCTATTTGTTAGGCCTCCTCAGGTAACCATTTTGACTTTTTGCATTTCTTTTTCTTGGAGATGGTCTTGATCCCTATCTCCTGTACAATGTCACGAACCACTGTCCATAGATCATCAGGTATTCTGTCTTTCAGATCTAGTCCCTTAAATCTATTTCTCACTTCCACTGTATAATCATAAGGGATTTGATTTAGGTCATACCTGAATGGTCTAGTGGCTTTCCCTACTTTATTATATTTACATCTGAATTTGGCAATAAGGAATTCACGGTCTGAGCCACAGTCAACTCCTGGTCTTTTTTTTTGCTGACTATAAAGAGCTTCTTCATCTTTGGCTGCAAAGAATGTCATCAGTCTGATTTTGACATTGACCATCTGGTGATGTCCATGTGTAGAGTCCTCTCTTGTATTGTTGGAAGAGGGTGTTTTCTATGACTAGTGTGTTCTCTTGACAAAACTCTGGTAGCCTTTGCTCTGCTAACAGGTCAAAGGAAGACCTGTTAGGGGAAGAGATAAAGAGGGGTGGCGGGGTGGGGGGGGGAATACCAGGATTCAAAATGAAGTACACATTTAATTGGCCAAGTGGTGTCATATTGAAGAAGAGACACCTGGAAGGCAAGGTGAGAACAAGGATAGATAGTATTGGCCCCTTAAAATATTCTGAAAAACTGGAATTCTACCCTCTTTATTTATGGAGTGTGATGTATGCAGAATGGACCTAATTAGTTTTTTATCTAGAGTCTGTCTCCCTACACAGAGGTTCCAGGAGAGCATCAGGCTAACTTTATCTGGGTAGCCATAGAAAAGAAGATACGTTCACTTTTTTTTTTCCTTCAAATTTGAATGATGCATATTTCTTATTTAAAATGATCAATTTGCTTTTAACATGCATATTTTCCTTCTCAACCACGTGATAGTTTCCTAGGGTTTGGATTCTCAACAAAGTGCCAAGAAATGAGTGTCACTGTCACTTAGGACTAAGCACAGCTGTGCATGTGATGTGTGGTCACAGATGTTTCCCAGCTGGTACCATGTGACCTGGATCCAGGGATCCAAAGAAGCTGTTGCTAGGGTCAGCTGTGAGGATGACCTTGTTATATAAGTGAGAAAAACAAAATGGGGGATTATTATTTTATTCATGTTTTAAGATCTGGACTGTATGTTGTTTCTGTGGTTGTCTAATGGGAGCTCATTTCCTCATGTGTTTTGCCACTTTGCATCCTTGAAATTGGGTCTGTGGGACTTCTTTGAAGGTAATAGTGACTGTAGCTTTCTTGAGAGAGCCCTGGGAGTAGAAATTGTGATGATTTTAAACTAAATTATCAGCTTGAAATGTCTAAGGAAATATAAAATTCAGCTGTAAACGTGTATGACTGCCATCTTATGGGGACAAATTCTCAGATTTTTTTGTTTTCTTCTATCTAATTCTATGGCAAAGTCTAAAATAAACAATTTCCCTTGCAGTATTTTTGGTGAGAGTCAGGCTTTATTTCTAGTTTACCCTGCACACTAAAGAAGTTAATGTGGGGATCTCCTCTTGTGTTCCCAAATGTTGGCAAGCCCTAAACATTTTTGTTTCTTTCTGTCTCTTGTGCTCTGTGAAGACAGCTTGCCAGGGTTCAGCAAATCCTGCAAAGGAAAGCCACCTTTGATGCTCTTGCCATTACTCACTCACATTTCTTTTTGCTTAGTATTTTTTGCCAGGTGGCACTAGTGTTAAAGAACATACCTGTTAGTGCAGATATAAGAAACATGGGTTCGATCCCAGGGTTAGGAAGATCCCCTGGAGGAGGGCACAGCAACCCACTCCAGTATTTTTGCCTAGAGAATCCCCATGGACAGAGGAGCCTCATGGGCTGCAGCCCACAGTGTCACAAAGAGTCAGACACAACTGAAGCAATTCAGCACAGCACACATTCTTTGCCAGACTGTCAATTTGCTTTGAAAGACTTTATACATTTTTCACCATATTTAAATTCTTTTCATCAGGGGTGTATTTACTAAGCCAAAACTGAAGACATGGCTACCACCACTAATCATATTAAAACTTTCTGAGATACTGATGCCATTGTTTTATTTAGTCGTTCTGGATCTAAAACATCCATTACACTTAAAAACTATCTCATGTGCTAAGAAACAAGTGCTTCTTCTGAACAGATAAAAGGATTAAATGCATCTTCTATCTTTACATTTTGAATATTGGCAGAGGAAAAGGAGCTCAGGGGACAAGTTGAAGGGATTTGAGAATGTCAGTAAGAAGAAATCAGTAAGTTCAAAAAAAGATGCCAAATCCCCCAATGTGAAAATCCTTCTAAAACCTCAAATATCACTATCCCACCCTCTGACCACGGCAGTCCATTTCCCTTGCTCTAATTCTATCCCTATTCTAATGTCAACAATAATCAGTCTCCCCTCCATCTTTAGTTGTTCACTTTATTTTCTGTCAAGGCTATGTATGTCTTCTTGCACTTTCCTCCTGCCAACACCTTCAAGTTCCTGACTCCTTTCTAGCCCCACCATGACCACATATGTATTTGCACACTTAGTGGTGAAATATCAACCCAGAATGCAGAATATACTGTGGCCGATGGATTTGTCCCATCATGAACTCATTCCAGCTTTCAGCTGAATTTTCAGAAATGCATAAGCTGCTTTCTGTGGCCTCTCTGAAGGCAACATCTTCTCAGATGTTTCACGTGTATTTACATTTTTATCAGGTTTCTTGAACCCTCTTCCCTAATACCTATGCTTTCATTTCTGCAAACCATCTTCTTCCTACTATATATAGGAAACATGTGTCTTTATTTGGATGAAAATCAAATTTCTACTCTTTTTTCCCCCGATTTATGTATGTTTGCTTCCTTCATCCTGAATGCTTTCTCTCAGTAAAAGTGATTCTTATCCTTCACCACAAGGGTTAACCCTTCCCCGGTAGCTCTGGTTTCCACTTTTTTCCTACTTACCCATCTTTTCTTGAACCTCTTTCATCTGGTATTCTATAGTAGCTAAGAATGCTTTGGTTATTTTGCTTTCTTAAGCTATTTATCCTCTAGAGTAAGTATATACTCCTAAGTGTTCGTACCTTGCTGAAGATTTAACCTAACGTCATTATAATTTTATAATAAACATTATAAAATTTTGAATGGCTGACGGAATTATGTAGAACCATTTGTTACTTATTGGTGCACACAAACCGTGCTCCATTATCTATTTTATAAAAAATTTAATTAAGTTACGCACATCTCATTTTACAGTTTGCCTGTAAAATTACAATGTGGTCAACAAAAATAAATTCCATATCACATTTCCTCTCAATTTCTCACCTTCATCTGATTCTAGAAAATTCCAAATATATAACCTTGAAAAATGTGTATGCTTTTAGTTTTTCCAGATCTCTGCCAATGTTATTCTCCATTCACAAGCTCAACCTTGCATCCATCTAATTGTGTCTTATGAATTTTTACCCAGTAAAGGGATTAGATGTTGGGACCAAAGCTTTCTGTGTCTAACTAGTTTAGGGAAATGGGATTCTTCAGTGTACTTCACTGATGATGGAAAACAAATCATCTTTTAATAAAGCCCACTTAAGATTTCCATTTGCAATTCTTTTACTCTTAAGGCACCAGCTGTGTCTTCTTTGGAGGAGATCCTCTTTAAACTTTGGGCCTTTAATTATGGTTAGCTTAAGAGAAGAGCTTGATAATTCAGTGGAAGCATAAAAACATATATCAGGTTATGAGAAGAAACATAAGTCCTCAGCATTGCTGTTAATATTTGGAGGGATAAAAACTGTTAATGAGGTAGTTATTTGAGGAGCTATTTTAATCATAAGAACAAAATGATTTTAGCAAACTGTAATACTAGGGAGTCTTAGATAGGGACTCTTGTGTGAAAACAAGGATATGGAAGGTGTAAACTAGTGAGCTGAAATACTGTAGAGACTTAAGGAAGGTGTTGAGAGCTGAAAAGCAAGACTAGTCTTCTCTGAGATGCAGGAGGAGATAACCAGGTCTTTTCTTTGAATATTAGCCTATCAAATGCCAATGGGCCCAACAGTCCAATGGGGTAAAGAGAAAAAATGATGATAATCAAGGGATCATACCTTTAAAAGAGGAGGTATTATTACCTTTTTTATTATTATTTTTTTTTGCCCTCTACCAATTCTTCATATGTCTGATACTCATTCCCTTAGATGGTAAAATAATGTTGTATTTTTAGGAAGCACTGAGAATTAAAAAAGCCAGAGGGCATAGATTTTTATTCTGTTGCTATCTAATTTACTTATGGCAGGAGTTGTAAAAACACCAAACTCTCTTTCTATAGTTTGTGTGTGTGTGTGTGTGTGTGTGTGTGTGTGTGTATTTGGTGGCCAATATGTGGTAAAATTATAAACTGCATTGTTTTAAACAAAGATGTTGCTATATGATGTTTAGCTGGAAAAAGTGTAGTCCTCAGGTTGCAGAGTCAGCCTTGATTAGATTCTATTTAGTTTTAACTATTTAGGAAATGAGGTTGCTTCATTAAAACCTAATCTGATTTATCAGTGTTGTCTTCAGTGATGACATTGGTGGCTCAGATGGTAAGGAGTCTGTCTGCAATGCGGGAGACCCCAGTTCAATCCTTGGGCTGGGAAGATCCCCTGGAGAAGGAAATGGAGACCCACTCCAGTATTCTTGCCTTAGAATCACACGAGCAGAGGAGCCTGCTGAGCTATAGTCCATTGGGTCGCAAAAGAGTCAGACACGACTAAGTAACTAACACACACTTTCTTGACTGAAGTTTCTGTGTATCCAACAGATGTGATATTTGGGTCTCCATTTGCCCTTGATTCTCATACCTATGTCATCTATTGGGAAATCTGAGTAAAGATAAGGAGTTGGGGCTAAATGTAGATGTTTCTGGGCTTCCTTAAATAAAAGCTACCTGAATATCACTTGATAGCACCCCAGGAATATTTTTAAAATCTACTTTTGTGCATTCAATAACCAGGAGTAGAACTTTCTCTTTCAACAATAGGCAATGACCAAAATGGTCTTAAAGCTTCCTTCAACTTGACTGAACTTTAAACAGGCTTCTTCTAACTCTAGGCCCTTATTTGCCTTTACCTTAGAAAACATAATTGTAAATTATTTCTGTATCTTTTTGAGATATATATCTTTCAAAAAGCATCTTGCCAGTTTTACAATCCAGAAATATCTTACTTGCCTGGAGTCATGATTTTCCTGGTAGTCCAGTGGTTAAGATGCCATGCTCCCAATTTAGGGTGTCTGGGTTCAATCCCTGGTCAGGGAACATGCCACAACTCAGAGTTCATATGCCACAACTAAAAAGATCCTGCATGTTGCAAGAAAGACCAAAGATCCCTTGTGCCACAACGAAGACCTGGCACAGCCAAATAAATACAAATTTTTTTTAAAAAGAACCAAGAGCCATCCCACTCAAATGTAATCACCAAGAAAGATAGAATTCTTGTTTCTCAGTCTGTGATAGAACTCCAATATCTCAGTTTCTTCGTGAGCTCAGGAGTCTTAACTTTGATAGATGCCAGTTAGCAAACAAACATGGTCTAATCACAAATCAAGAAATTTGTGTGGGATGTTGGAAAACAAAAGAGTTGAAGGTATTTCTGAATGAAAGGTCTCATTCTACTGGGAAAGAATAGGTATCCGTGTTGGCTTTGAAAACATATTTTATTTAAATTTGAGTGGTAGACACAGATTGTTAGGACACAGCTTCAGGACAAAGATCAGAAGCTGCTTCCATCTTTTGTTGTGCTCTGAATAATAATAGTTTTATATGCAGTGAAGTAAATATTCTGAATTTAAAGATAAGAGATTCTTTTTTAAATCAAATTAATTTAATAATATAAACATTCTACCTTTGGACAGCCTAAATGTTATGTGATATCTTGAATTCCTATGAATGAATACAATATTTTATGGTAAATTATGTGTACTATACTGTGATGGATGGAGTACATCTATTTTTGAGAAAGAGTTCTTCAGAGAAGAGATGAAAGATTGGTAAATCCCAGTTGGCTAGCTTTCCACAAAGAGAACCTTTGTTCTTCACATATTAGCAGTAGAACATTACTAAGGGGACTTTGAGGAGTTTTTGAGCAGTATTATTTTTTCTCCTGATGTCCAGTTTTGTTTTGCTAGCCAGTCTGGCCTGACTCACACATGAGCTGCATGGGTCAGTGCTTCTCAGAAGAGAAGGCCAAAGACTTCCTTGGTGGTCTTTAGCAGATCTGTGGTATTTGCTATGGTGGTCTGTAGCAGGACCTACAATCTCAGCTGTAGCTGCTAAACAGAGTTTAGGGAAACCTTCTTTTTAGGTGATGAACTCAACTTACTATGAACTTTGAATCCTTAGCTGATTAATGATTCTGACAGAAATCATTGTTTATTACCAGTTTCATCCTTTTCTCAATATTCTACTTGTTGACATTTTTCTAATATTACCTTAGAACTCTGATCAGAGTGCTGGGGGTCACAGATCTCCATTGGGAGTCCTTCCTCTTACACTCTGCACAGGAGCAGGATAGCGTTGGAATATGGGTCTGTAGGCTGAAGATCTTTGCTAATGAACCTAACAGAAATGGGAATTTCCCAGCTTTCTATTTCTTAATTAATGCCTATTGATTGAGGAAGACTCTAATCAATTTATCTTAACTAGTAATGTATAAATATATGTCAAAAGTAAAATATAAGACCAAAAATGCAAAAGAAGATTCTCTGATTTTGCTCATCCTTGTATATACTTTTACTACACTCAATTTATTAGCAGTCTCTCATCTTAACTTCCCTCTTTAACCAGCTTAATTTACATAGAACATAGTCTTAGTAGTAATATACATGCTTGCCTATATGTTGTTTTTTTTTTTTTATCACATGTCTACACACAACCCTAGTCCTCAGTGATCCTAAGGATGCATTTTCTCTGTACCCGCAATGGAACACATGCAGAGAGATACAGAGGCAGAGACAAATTCTGTTATTTGCTGATGACCACTCACTTCATAAAACACTCATGATTTTTACCATGTTGCTCAAGTTCAATCAGCCCACTCGGTCTCTGAAAAAAATCTGTCAACACTCTAACTATGTTTGTTCTTAATANAGGATGCATTTTCTCTGTACCCGCAATGGAACACATGCAGAGAGATACAGAGGCAGAGACAAATTCTGTTATTCGCTGATGACCACTCACTTCATAAAACACTCATGATTTTTACCATGTTGCTCAAGTTCAATCAGCCCACTCGGTCTCTGAAAAAAATCTGTCAACACTCTAACTATGTTTGTTCTTAATACTCGTGCTCTCCTCCCTCTGATTGTTTGATGACTATTGCTAATTTATAGAAAGGTACAAACAAGCCAGGCTTCAGTAATATGTGAACCGTGAACTTCCAGATGTTCAAGCTGGTTTTAGAAAAGGCAGAGGAACCAGAGAGCAAATTGCCAACATCCGCTGGATCATGGAAAAAGCAAGAGAGTTCCAGAAAAACATCTACTTCTGCTTTATTGACTATGCCAAAGCCTNTCAGGACGTTCACAGTTCACGTATTGCTGAAGCCTGGCTTGGAGAATTTTGAGCATTACTTTACTAGCAGTAGTCCCACTTATCCATAGCTAAGACCCCAGTAATTGCCTGAAAACATGAATAGTACCAACCCCTATATGCCTTGTTTCTTTCTATACATACATATGATAAAGTTTAATTTATGATGGAGACACAGTAGATTAACAGCAATAACTAATAATAAAATAGCCTGATTATAATAATATACTATTTTAAAAGTTATATCACTGTGGTTTGTATGGAAAAGAATAAAGGGATAGGTGTATATGTATAACTGAATCACTTTGCTATGCAATTGACACTAACACAACAGTGTAAGTCAACCGTACTCCAATATAAAATTGAAAATCAAAAAATGACTTACCACCACAGTGACCAAAATATCACTTATTATTCTTCATTTTTATCTATAGCATTTTATCTACAATGACATTTAAAATACAGCAGAACTATACCTGAAAGAAAGTAAATATTCTGTGATATTTTAAGAGAAGCTTATAAGTTTAAATATTATTACCTCCATAGCAAAGACTTACTAGACACACAATCTCAGAATTTTATATGAGCCCTGTTGCTGCTGCTGCTGCTAAGTCACATCAGNGACATTTAAAATACAGCAGAACTATACCTGAAAGAAAGTAAATATTCTGTGATATTTTAAGAGAAGCTTATAAGTTTAAATATTATTACCTCCATAGCAAAGACTTACTAGACACACAGTCTCAGAATTTTATATGAGCCCTGTTGCTGCTGCTGCTGCTAAGTCACATCAGTCGTGTCTGATTCTGTGCGACCCCAGAGATGGCAGCCCACCAGGCTCCCCCATCCCTGGGATTCTCCAGGCAAGAACACTGGAGTGGGTTGCCATTTCCCTCTCCAGTGCATGAAAGTGAAAAGTGAAGTCGCTCAGTCGTGTCCAACTCCCAGTGACCCCATGGACTGCAGCCTACCATGGGATTTGCCAGGCAAGAGTACTGAGCTTTCCCGTTACTGTTATGTGAGTGCTATGCATTAATCAACTATACTTCATTTTTAGAAAAAATAATTTTGCTTA
Source organism: Neotragus moschatus (assembly GCA_006410615.1). Taxonomy (NCBI): domain Eukaryota; kingdom Metazoa; phylum Chordata; class Mammalia; order Artiodactyla; family Bovidae; genus Neotragus; species Neotragus moschatus. Next base: position 159,751 of record SJYA01003058.1, read on the forward strand.
TCTCTCAAAATGACAAGGGAGGGAGCCTTACCAATTCTTCTGTATCTTCCCATGGTTCTTCCTATATTAGATTCAGTTGATTTTTTTAATGAATAAAATATAATCCTGCCACTGCTCAAGATAGCACAATAGAATGGGCCATTTATTCATAGAATGGCAGCAGTGGGAACTTCAGGCCTAAACTGCTCTTGGTTTGTCCTTTCAAAGCTGTTCCTGCTGATTTCCCTCTGTTGTGCAGGGAATGGTTGGGTGGTCATTAAATTATAGGTGAAAGGTGAGTGGGTGAAGAAAGCAAGCCATTGTGATCTTCATAACTGGCTATTACTTCACCCCCTGCTGGGTCAGCATCTCCAGAAGGGATGCGATGGGCAGTTATAAAAAAGGAACAGCCAGAGTCTAGCTATAAAATGTTTATAGAACACCTATAAAATGACCCCCGAGGCTCAGTGAAATGGCGGCTTTAACGGTTAAAGCCTAGATTCCAGACTACTGTCTGACCCCATGCTCTGAAAGAGGCCACCTTCACACTCCCTAAACCGGCTCAGCCCAACCACGCTCTTTCACCTTTATTTTTGTCCTCTAGGAACCTATAAATTAGAGAGTGGAGGAAAAGTACATCACCTTTGACTTTGAATTATTTAACTTACTGACGTTTTAGGGCCAGGTCTTCTGATAGACACACTTAAATACTGCCTGGCCCAGATGGAATATCAAGATGTGACTGAGCTAATATGCTGTGGGATCTTTATGGGGCCGATATGGGTGGGCCACAGGTTTTGATCCTGACAAGTTGGTGTTGGTGGTTTATGTGGTTAATAGTCAGACACCCCCTCCCCAGCAACTTACAAAACAGTAAAAAAAAAAAAAAAGGTTGTCCTCTGAGAGGTATTAAGTCAAGTAGGAAATTACTGAAAATGTGAGTGCAGAGACTGAGCCTTTTCAAACACTAGGCCAAGTAAATGTATAAATTATTGTGTTTTTAAAAAATTTAAATTTATTTATTTTAATTGGAAGCTAATTACTTTACAGTATTGTTTACAATATTGTGTTGGTTTTGGCATACATCAACATAAATCTGCCATGGGTGTACACATGTTCCCAATCCTGTACCCCTCTCCTGTCTCCCTCCCCAATCCATCGCTATTACTCAGTGCATTTTGGTAAGATGTTAATGTGTAACAAAAGCATAATTTTGAGTGATATTTCAAGTATAATGTGGTGAATCAGGTGAATCATCCCTGCGTCGCAGTAAATGGACTTCAGGAACTAGAAAATTCATGTCTATTTAGTTTCCTTTTCTTGAATATACTAGAAATTTTCTAGCTTGTGTGACTTGGAATTATCATTTTATGCTTCTGATAAGCATGTGATAAAATTGTTTCCATTTTTAATTTTTTTTCAGGCTGACTCTCTTTTCATATTGTGCTTTGNGTCGCAGTAAATGGACTTCAGGAACTAGAAAATTCATGTCTATTTAGTTTCCTTTTCTTGAATATACTAGAAATTTTCTAGCTTGTGTGACTTGGAATTATCATTTTATGCTTCTGATAAGCATGTGATAAAATTGTTTCCATTTTTAATTTTTTTTCAGGCTGACTCTCTTTTCATATTGTGCTTTGATGACTATAAATTGATAATGAGTGATAAGAATATCAATCTCAGTAGATATACTATATACCTTACTGTCACAATATAACCTTCATGTAACTTGCATCTTCTATCAAAAAGATGGGCTATAAATAATACATAGCAATAATACATAGTAAAATTGATTACTAAACACAAATCCAAATGATGTCTTCTCTGGCTATAATTTTTTTCTTTCCAGAATATTATCTCATTAACTTAAAACACTAGCCTTTGTTTTGTCAGTAATCAAATGCTTTCTGCTGATTCTCTGTCTTTTGCCCTTCATCATTTCAGATTTTGGGGGAAGCATTTGGGGAGATTTTTTTCACTAAAATTTAGAATTCTTTATTAACATCATTATTATCACAGTAAGACTAGCCATCTGAAATGTGATGTTAGGTTATAGTTTCTCGCAGCTCCTTCTCAATGCTTTACTATTTTATAGATTCTTATATCAAGTTTGTGCTGAGTCACCCAGTTATTTCTGATTCTTTGGGATCTCATAGACTGTAGCCCACCAGGCTCCTCTGTCCATGGAATTTTCTAGGCAAGAATACCAGAGTGGGTTGCCATTTCCTACTCTAGGCAATCTTTCCAACCCAGTGATCGAACCCCAGTCTCGAGTGTCTCCTGAGTTGACAGGCAGATTCTTCACCACTGCACCACCTAGGAAGCCCCTTATTCAAAAGTAGAATTAAAAAACACATATAGTCAATAATAATGTAATATCTTTTTATGGTGACAGATGTTAACTAGACATTGTGGCACTTATTTTAATGTACAGAAATGTCAAATCTAACATAATGTTGTAGGTAAACAATATGTCAAAAGAGAAATTCATAGAAAAAGAGATCCAATATGTAGTTAACAGAGGCAAGGGATGGTGAGGGAGAGAACTGGATGAAGATAGAAAGAAAAGAAAGGAAAACAAAAAATAAGTAAATATTATTAAATGTAATTTCTATGTAATTCTCTTATCTAAATCATCAAAAATACTCCCTTCTCCAACAATAATTTTTAAAATTTCTTTAAATAAATTTTTGATCATAAAAAGTATGCATATGCATTCATGAAAATAGAAGTAATATTAAAAACTATACAGAAGAAAGCTAGGTGACCATTATTCTAGTTATCTCTATACNTCCCTTCTCCAACAATAATTTTTAAAATTTCTTTAAATAAATTTTTGATCATAAAAAGTATGCATATGCATTCATGAAAATAGAAGTAATATTAAAAACTATACAGAAGAAAGCTAGGTGACCATTATTCTAGTTATCTCTATACTTTATAGACATTTTTTTAAGATACTGCTTTGTAAATCTTTTTACTTTGCAACTTTTATTTGTGGTTATGTCCATAAACATATAGAGGTATCCATCATAATTAAAATATCTGCATTATGTTCTAATCTATGAATTTATTATAATTTAATCGATTAACAACTGATATTTATAAGTTTCACTATTTTATTTGGCACCATAGAATGGACATGATTCAATGGACATAATTCTTTGCAAATGTATACAGTTATCTACCATGGCATACATTTCTAACACTGGAAATGCTAAGGCAGAAAGTGTTTACATTTTAAACTTAGAGAACAAATATATGTTGATTCAAAACTAGCTGTTTCTGCTTATACCTTATTAATGAAGTAAAGATAGCTCCTGTGACCTCACAGCCTAGATGACACTGTAGTTGGCAAAAATTATATAATTTTTAATTTTATTGCCAAAAAACTTATATGGCCCTTTCCTTGGAATTTTTTGACTTTTAAAGAGGTTATTTTGTTTGTAGTTCATTTGTGATTATTCTTGTGAATCATCTATGTTTTGCCTCTTTTCTAATTTAAATGCTTGCAACTTTTTCCACTTGAAATTTTTACCAGTTACTTTATGCTTTATTGAAATTTTTAAATTGTTTTTTAGTTAATATTCATCTTAAATGATAAAATCTATCAGTCTTTATCTCCATATTATCTGATTTTCATCTATAATCTAGGGCTTCTCAAAGCTAGTTTCTGGCAGAAACAAGTTTTTAGATGTTTTCCACAAAGGAAGATAACAAATTGCTCAGATATTGAAAAATGGATTTTTCTCTGATTTCATAGTTTAGGAAAGAATATGAGTAACATGCTTCCTTTTTTTCTTAATGATAATATATTTCTATATTCTTTAGTGGAAAACACAACTTGAATGATTTAAGAATCCTTGTTTTACATCATTTTCTCCATCAAAACTTTATACATATTGGCTCATTTTCTCTGACATCTCATGCTGTTAAAAGGGATGTGATTATTCTTAATTACTGTTCTTTGTAGAAGATCGAATTAGTCTGCCAGGACACTTAAAACTCTCTTGAAACCTATTAATGAATAACTAGCTGTATGATGATATGAATAAATTGATTATCTCTAATTAAGTTTTCCTAAAACAAAGTATGATATATTAATCCGAAAATACATATATGTCTTCAGTGTAGGAAAAATTATTGCATCGCTGGTTATATATTTTTCAGATTTGCCAATAAATGCTCTGGATCTTTGTTTAGTATCTATCTCTTATATCTACTGTATCAGTCAGGGTTATCCAGGAAGACAGGTCCTGGAAGATGTCTGTCTATGTGTGTATGTATCTCTCTGTCTGTCTGCCGGTTTGTCAAGAAGAGAGAGAATTTTCTAGGAACTGGCTTCCAGGATTGAGGGGACTGTCAGGTCACAAATCCATTGTGCAGACTGGCATGTTAAAAAGCCTCTGGCAGGAAGGATACTGTAATCTTTTTAATTGTTATTTTATGTTAGGGTATAGTTGAGTTATAATGTTGTGTTAGTTATAGGTGTACTTCAAAGTGATTCAGTTAGACATATTCATAGATCCATTATTGTTCAGATGATTTTCCCATACAGGTTATTATAGAATATTGAGTAGTGTCCCCTACGCTATACTGTATATCCTTTTTTATTATCCTTTTTATATATAGTAGTATGTATATGTTAATTCCAATCTCATAATTTATCCTTCCTCTATTCCCCATAGAGAACAGACTTGTTCTGTTCTAATTCTATGATCACTTTTTCTGTGACCTTTTTCTGTTTATAGATAAGTTCTTTGGTAGAATATTTTATATCCTACATATAAGTGATATCATAGAATATTTGGAGCTCTCTGACTTACTTTTCTTATTATGGCAATCTCTAGATCCATCCATGTTGCTACAAATGACAATATTTCTGTTGTCTTTTTTTTCTGGCTGAGTAATATTTAGTTGTATATGCATACCACTTCTTTATCCATTTATCTGTTGATGGACATTTTGGTTGCTTTCATGTTTTGGCCATTGCAAATAGTTTGGTAGTGAACATTGGTGTACATCTGTCTTTTCAAATTGTGGTTTTTCTCTGAATAAATGCCCAGGAGTGGAATTGATGGATAATATGTACTTCTACTTTTGATTTTTTAAAGGAATCTCTCTACTGTTCTTTACAATGGTTGTACAAATTTGAGGATTCCCTTTTCTCTACACCCTTTCCAGCGTTTGTTGTTTGTATGTTTCTTGATGCTGAAATGTTGAGGCAGAATTTTTCTTCAGCGAAACCTCCGTTTTCTCTTAAGACTTCAAGTGAGTGAATGAGGCCCACCACATCAAGGAGGAGGATACTCTCCTTTACTTAAAATCAAATAATTATAGTTATTAATTAACCACATGTATAAAACACTTTCACAGCAACACCTAGATTAGTGTTTTATACACACAACTGTGTATTATAGCCTAAGTTGACACATAAAAGTAACCATCACACCAACTGTTCTCTGACTTTTCACCTATATTCTTCTGCTTCTGTAGCAATTTATGTTTTTTTCTTAATCCTGAATTCTATAGATGATCAGATGTTCTTGTTAGGTTTTGAGTATGTGATTGTGTTTTTCCTCACTTGAATTCATTTACTTGCTCTGACAGTTCCATTAAGTCTTATTTTGATGTCTCATTAAGATGTTTATTATTTGACATAAAAATAATATGTGAGTCAAACTGCATTCTGAACAAATATTATTTTTTGCCAGAAGATGTTCTAAAAATTATCAAAATATGCTTCTTCCTAACTTTCTTGCTGAACAATTTTTGTCTTGGCTTGTATTAGTTTTTTTTTTTTTTTTTTTTTTTT
>SJYA01003058.1:165620-205687 GCA_006410615.1 Neotragus moschatus
TGTATTGTTTTTTTTTTTTTTTTTTTTTTTTTTTTTTTTTTTTTTTTTTTTTTTTTTTTTTTTTTTTTTTTTTTGGTCACTTATATTTCATTTGGGAAAATTCTGTCCAAACTCGTTAACAAATTAAAGACAAGTCTTGAGTCCCGTTAATTCCTAAGCATCTTAATATGAGTTTTCTTTGACTCATATTTTTAAAACAGTATTATTTAACTTTAGACTTCCCTGGTGGCTTAGATGGTAAAGTGTCTGCCTACAATGCAGGAGACCCCAGTTCAATCCCTGGGTCAGGAAGATCTTCTTGAGAAGGATATGGCAACCCACTCCAGTATTAACTTTAATTTGAAATTGTTTTGTTCTCTAATATTTCAGTCAGTTAGCTGCCTGTGGGATAAGATAGGAGCTTAGAATCAGGTGTGGAAGCATTCTGAGAAAGTTTTTACCATAAATGTCACCTTTAAGACAGGAATCAGCACAGATAAAACTTTTGGGGGTTTCCTGAGAGAACCTTTACAGGTTTTGGCCTAATCTGCAACTTTGGAATGAGCCAGCTAATGCACCATGATGATAAAACTTATGCTACTTATGGCTAAGTTGTGTGTGTGTGTGTGTGTGTGTGTGTGTGAAATTCATAAAATTATCTCTTAATAGGTTAATTATATAATCAAAGTTTAAAATATTTCTAAATTATCAGTTTGGGTCTTGTATGAAACCTTCATCCTGGACATTATTCTTCTAGAAGCTGAGAACACATCAAGCATGAGGCCTTTAAAATCCTGTGGCCGCTCCTTCACACTTAACACCATGTCTATAACACATTCAAAACAGACCTTTAGAAGGTTAATCCTCATTTCTCCAAACACCTCCCTTGTCTCTAACCACACATCTTTCTTATAAAGATTCTCTGAAGAATTTACAAAAAGAGCCCTAATTAAATTCAACATAATATACACAAATGTCTAGGAGTGAAACAGTCTGTAAACTCTAGGTACAGTACTTCAATTTGGTACATCTTTTATTGTTATAGCAACACACCACTTCTCAGAAGTGCTAGATGGGTGCGCTCCACTCTCCCAGGGAGCATGACCCTTTTTAATGTAGTTCCCTTGATTAATCTAGTGTATTTCNAGAAACGAATCACCAGTCCAAGTTTGATGCAGGATACAGGATGCTTGGGGCTGGTGCACTGGGATGACCTAGAGGGATGGTACAGAAAGGGAGCAGGGAGGGAGGTTCAGGATGGGGAACACATGTACACCATGGTGGATTCATGTTGATGTATGGCAAAACCAATACAATATTGTAAAATAATAATAATAAATCATTTATCTTTTCTTAAAAATAAACAGTCTTCTTAATACCACAATTCAAAAGCATCAGTTCTTCAGTGCTTAACCTTCTTTACGGTCCAACTCTCACATCTGTACATGACTACTGAAAGAAATCATGGCTTTGACTTTGCTTTTTGAAACATTCTTGAGGTTTGTCATAGCTTTTCTTCCAAGGTGGAAGTGTCCTTTAATGTCATGACTGCAGTCACCATCCGCAGTGGTTTTGGAGCCCAAGAAAATAAAATCTGCTTCCACTTTCTCCACTTCTATTTCTATTCTTATGCTGACAAGTATATACATGCAGAGATGATTGTTGAGCAAGGCAATTAAATAACCTTGACTGAACTGTCTTTGGTATTGCGTTAACAGTTAAACAATTGTGCTCCCCCTGTGTGGTCTACAGGGCATAGGTATAACTTTGTAAGAGCAGCTGTAAAAACAGTCTGCCTTCCTTATGTTTAGATACCTATTTGGGATCATGGAATAATGGAGGAAATAAAAACTGCAAAGTCTAATAAAAGTAGAAAATATACATTAGATATATTTCTTCTTAACCCTAATAAGAAAACCCAGGTTGTACATTTCTTTATTTTTTCCAAAAATATATTTAATATGTCACCTTTTAAGAAACCATATACGTTATGCATCATATTTCAATACCCAAATGTACACTTTTTGTGGCTTAATACACAAGTGATACAATGCTGTAATTTCAGAAAGTGAGGAGATAATTCCACCATATAAGAACACTCAATTATTAGGTCCATTTCTAGATTTGGACTGCAATAGAAAGCATTGCAGAGGTGGTCTGGCATTTTATGTTAATAACATATTCTTTCATATTGAATCCCCTCACTGTTGAGGCTAAATGAATACATTTGATTTATATCTGAAACATAGTAAAAATGAGTAGAGTTCATTCAGCAATGTGTTCAGGTATACTTTAGAGGGGATAGCAAAGAAACTCAAAGTAACACGCACATGGGTATAATATATATGTAATGAAAGTTTCATTTATCTTCAGTGGAATTAAAATATTGAGAAAAATGACCATTTCTTCTCTATCAGTTTGCATTTAGGATAAAAAATAGTTGGCAGAGATATTTACTTTTTGAGCAGAAACTATCTGTGAAACACACATTATTTTTCAAAAAAATTTTCCAAGGAACATATCTTAAGGAATTCTATAGATCCTCTTGAAAATATTTTGTTTGCTGAAACATTTAAATATGAATTTACTTTAAAAATAGGCTTCATGGCACTGGAGTGAGCAGTGGCTGTGTGGCACTGGAGCAAACGGCCATGAGGAGATACCCCATGTCCAAGATCAGAAAAACACCGCCTTGTCTAACTCAATGAAACTATGAGCCATGCCATATAAGGCCACCTAAGATGGACGGGTCATGGTGGAAAGTTCTGACAAAATGTGATCCATTGGAGAAGGGAATGGCAAACCACTTCAGTATTCTTGCTTTGAGAACCCCATGAACAGTATGAAAAGGTCAAAAAACAAAAACGAAACAAAAAAAAGGACACTGAAAGATGAACTTCCCAGGCCAGTAGGTGCCCAATATGGTACTATAGAAGAGTGGAGGCATAACTCCAGCAAGAATGGAGAGACAAAGCCAAAGCAAAAACAGTACCCTGTTGTGGATGTGACAGGTGATGGAGGTAAAGTCCGATGCTGTAAAGAACAATATTGCATGGACACCTGGAATGTTAGGTCCATGAATCAAGACAAATTGGAAGTGATCAAACAGGAGATGGCAAGCGAAAACATCAACATTTTAGGAATCAGCAAACTAAAATGGAATGGAATAGGTGAATTTAATGCAGAAAAGCATTATATCTACTACTGTGGGCAAGAATCTCTTAGAAGTACAGTAGCCATCATAGTAAACAAGAGTCCAAAATGCATTACTTAGATACAATCTCAAAAATGCAGAATGAACTCTGTTCGTCTCCAAGGCAAACCATTCAATGTCACAGTAATCCAAGTCTATGCACCAACCAGTAATGCTTAAGAAGCTGAAGTTGAACAGTTCTATGAAGACCTACAAGACCTTCTAAAACTAACACCCCCAAAAGATACCCTTTTCTTTATAGGGGACTGAAACACAAAAAAAGTAGAATGTCAAGAAACACCTGGAGTAACAGGCAAAATTGGCAATGGAGTAGATAATGAAGCAGGGCAAAGGCTAATAGAGATTTGCCAAGAGAATGCACCAGTCATAGCAAACACTCTCTTCCAACAACACAAGAGAAGACTCTACGTGGACATCATAGATGGTCAACACCCAAATCAGATTGATTATATTCTTTGCAGCCAAAGATGGAAAGCTCTATACTCTCAGCAAAAACATGACAAGGAGCTGACTGTGGATCAGATCATGAACTCCTTAATGCCAAATTCAGACTGAAATTGAAAGTGGGGAAAACCACTAGATCATTCAGGTATGACCTAAATCAAATCCCTTATACAGTGGAAGTGAGAAATAGATTTAAGGGCCTAGATCTGATAGATAGAGTGCCTGATGAACTATGGACAGAGGTTCATGACATTGTACAGGAGACGGGGATCAGGACCATCCTCAAGAAAAAGAAATGCAAAAAAAGCAAAACGGTTATCTGAAGAGGGCTTACAAATAGCTGTGAAGAGAAGAAAAGTGAAAAGCAAAGGAGAAAAGGGAAGATATAGCCATTTGAATGCAGAGTTCCAAAGAATAGCAAGGAGAGATAAGAAAGTCTTCCTCAGTGATCAGTGGATAGAGGGAAACAATAGAAAGGGAAAGACTAGAGAACTCGTAAAAAAATTAAAGATACCAAGTGAACATTTCATGCAAAGATGGGCACAGTAAAGGACAGAAATAATATGAACCTAACAGAAGCAGAAGATATTAAGAAGTGGTGGCAAGAATACACAGAACAACTATACAAAAAAGATCTTCACCATCCAGATATTCACAGTGGCATGATCACTCACCTATAGCCAGACATCCTGGAATGTGAAGTCAAGTGGGCCTTAGGAAACATCACTACAAACAAAGCAAGTGGAGGTGATGGAATTCCGATTAAGCTATTTCAACTCCTAAAATATGCTGTGAAAGTACTTCCCTCAATATACAGCAAATTTGGAAAACTCAGCAGTGACCATAGGACTGGAAAAGGTCAGTTTTCTCTCCAATCCCCCCAAAATGCAGTGCTAAAGAATGCTCAAACTACCACATGGTTGTACTCATCTTACACACTAGAAGAGTAATGCTCAAAATTCTCTAAGCCAGGCTTGAATAATATGTGAACCATGAATTTACAGATAGTCAAGCTTATTTTAGAAAAGGCAGAGGAACTAGAGATCAAATTGCCAACATTGCTGGATCATGGGAAAAGCAAGAGAGTTCCAGAAAAACATCTACTTTTGCTTTATTGACTATGCCAAAGCCTTTGACTGTGTGGATCACAACAAACTGTGGAAAATTCTTCAAGAGATGGGAATACCAGGCCACCTGATCTGCCTCTTGAGAAATTTGTATGCTGGTCAGGAAGCAACAGTTAGAACTGGACATGGAACAGACTGGTTCCAATAGGAAAAGGAGTACGTCAAGGTTGTATGTTGTCAACCTACTTATTTAACTTATATGCAGAGTACATCATGTGAAATACTGGGCTGGAGGAAGCACAAACTAGAATCAAGATTGCTGGGAGAAATATCAATAACCTCAAACATGCAGATGACACCACCCTTATGGCAGAAAGTGAAGAACTAAAGAGCCTCTTAGTGAAAGTGAAAGAGGAGAGTGAAAAAGTTGGCTTAAAGCTCAACATTCAGAAAACTAAGATCATGGCATCCAGTCCCATTAGTTCAGTTCAGTTNGGGAGAAATATCAATAACCTCAAACATGCAGATGACACCACCCTTATGGCAGAAAGTGAAGAACTAAAGAGCCTCTTAGTGAAAGTGAAAGAGGAGAGTGAAAAAGTTGGCTTAAAGCTCAACATTCCAAAAATGAAGATCATGGCATCTGGTCCCATCACTTCATGGTAAATAGATGAGGAAACAGTGGAAACAGTTGTAGACTTTATTTTTGGGGGCCCCGAAATCACTGCAGATGGTGACTGTAGCCATGAAATTAAAAGACGCTTACTCCTTGGAAGAAAAGTTATGACCAACCTAGACAGCATATTAAAAAGCAGAGTCATTACTTTGCCAAGATAGGTCCATCTTAGGTAAGGCTATGATTTTTCACGTAGTCATGTATGGATGTAAGAGTTGGACTATAAAGAAAACAGAACTGAAAGAATCCATGCTTTTGAACTGTGGTGTTGGAGAAGACTCTTGAGATTACCTTGGACTGTAAGGCAGTCCAACCCGTCCATCCTAAAGGGAATCAGTCCTGAGTATTCATTGGAAGGACTGATAGTGAAGCTGAAATTCCAATACTTTGGCCACCTGATGCAAACTGACACATTGAGAAAGACTCTGACGCTGGGAAAGATTGAGGGCAGGAGGAGAAGGGGAAGACAGAGGATGAAATGGTTGGATAGCATTACTGACTCGATGGACATGAGTTTGAATAAACTCCTGGAGTTGGTGGCAGATACAGAGTCCTAGAATGCTGCAGTCCATGGAGTCACAAAGAGTTGGACACAACTGAGCAACTGAACTGAAGGAAGTAAAGATAAATAACTTTGAAGCAAACATTTGTTGTATGAATCTGAATTTAAATTAATGCAGACAATTTATCTTAATAGAAAAATATAAGAAATATGTGATCCAAAAAGAAAAAGAGATATGTCATCTAGGACTTTGAGTCTTTTGAACATGAGTAGTTTCTTGATAATTCATAAATCTTTTTATAATTCACATATTTTAAATAGGAAGTTAGATATATTTTAGAAATAACACATATTTTGAAAATTAAAAATTAAAATGATCATGTTGAGAATTAATGCCTTGTTATAGCAGACAGTATGTTTAGACATGTTCTGGGTTTAGGCATAAACTCTTTAATTGGTTATGGTAATTAAACCTGGGCTAGCTAGTGCTGAAAACAGAACGGTGAGAAGTCCAGTGTATGGTTTCTGGAAGGTAATTTTTTCAGGAAGGTGTACTAAAAACAAATAACAATAAATAATTTTTGGTGGTGGACGATGGAGTTTAGAAGAAAAACTGTGTTCAAGTCTTCTAAACTAAGTTTAGAAGAAAAACTAAGGGCATTAATATGCCCTTTCTCAAGTTACCCATAGCCCTTTTTCATCTTTCCATTAGAGATATACAATATGACTATTCTAAAATTTAAAAATAGTATATGAGGTATGCTGCTGCTGCTGCTAAGTCGCTTCAGTCGTGTCCAACTCTGTGCAACCCCAGAGACAGCAGCCCACCAGGTTCCCTTGTCCCTGGGATGCTCCAGGCAAGAACACTGGAGTGGGTTGCCATTTCCTTCTCCAATGCATGAAAGTGAAAAGTGAAAGTGAAGTCGCTCAGTCATGTCTGACTCTTCATGACCCCATGGACTGACTGCAGCCTACCAGGCTCCTCCGTCCATGAAATTTCCCAGGCAAGAGTACTGGAGTGAGGTGCCATTGCCTTCTCCATATGAGGTATAAAGGGTACAAATATAATGATGGAAAAGATAATGTAGAAAATATAGAAGCATAAAAGATGAAAGATAGATGATCCATAGTTTAGATGCAGTGGCCTCCAAACCATTGTGAAGATTCAAATAGAATGAATTCCTAGTGTTTTAGAAATTTTCTGGCCCATTTAGATTTGTCTGTCATCTTACATCTAAGAAACATTATACTGGTAGCTAAAAATAATTGGGTTTGCTTCCTACTTCCACAATGTGAGTATAAATAGCCTAATCATATTAAATTCACTGGTGAATACACCTAACTTACTTGATTGTAATAGAAACTACTAATATGTTTTATAACCTGCCCGTATGTACATACACACACCCACGCATATACACATCCACACACACACATACATATAAAAATCTAGTCAAAGGGAATATATACCCTTTGACTAGATTTTTGTACCTACATTAAACTATTTAGGATCAAATTCTAGCATAAAAATTTAGAAATTATAAAATAAGTGGATCAACTCTATTCTTTGACAGTTTGAATGGATAAGACTATTTTCAGCTTTTTTTTTTTCTGGGAAACATTTTCCTCTTCCTGTGAGATACTATCATTCTTCCTGTAAAGTGAGGGAGGCAGATACTTCTTACTCTATTTTTCAAGCAGGGGTAAAATCTCACTTGACAGTCTTCCAGTCAGGCAAGTAAAATGAGTGGTGTGCACCAGGTGGGCAAATGGAAACTGATGTTCTCAGCCAACTGTTGCTATGGAGAGATGAAGGTTAGGTTTTACCATAGCTCTGATTTAATTTTTTTTGAAGCTGAAAATACAGATTTTTAAGTGAAATATTCTGATTTTTTTATAGATGAGATGAATCTAAATATTTTAAAACATTATGTGAGTTAAATAAAACTTGAATAGCATAATCTGATGTGCTGTTTCTATTAAAATCATCATCATCACCAACAGTTAAAGCCTGAGCTGGTAGCTGGAGGTTTGAATTCTCTGATGTAACACTGGAAAACCATCTCTATTTAAATCAGCTGACTCTTGAACAATGAAATCCATGTGCTTTAAAGGGCTTTCCTGGTCCCAGCTGCCCCCAGGAGGACTTAATATGCCCTTTCTCAAGTTACCCATAGCCCATTTCATCTTTCCATTAGAGATATACAATATGGCTATTCTAAAATTAAAAAAAAATAGTATATGAGGTATAAAAGGTACAAATATAATGATGGAAAAGATAATGTAGAAAATATGGTGTGTATATTATCTTAGTAAAGTCTTAGAGCTATGGCTTTCATGATAGAATATGTATCACAAGTTTATAACATTAGAAAAATATACAGTCGTACACACATTATATTGTAACATTTTAAGGAAAAAGAAGTATAGTTTTCTCTTTGAATTTTTATCATGTTGGCCAGACTTTGTTTAATATGTGTAGAATCAAATTAAATGTATCACTAAAGGTTTATTTTAATTTTCCATGTCTTACCTACTCAGGAGTAGTGATTCTTGGCACTCATATACTGAGGAAACTATCAATGCTCATTTATTCTTTGGCCCCTTAAATGTATGTAAAGGTAGTATTATTAAAGGAGGGTTGATACAAAACGCGCATAAAAGTAACCTGGAAAGAATGAGGTATAGCAAATGGTATAGCATTGAGAATTAGGAAGTGGTTGCCTAGTGAGTGAAAATCAGTGAAGGATTACTTTTATTTTATGTTTCTTCATCTGTGAGGAGTCTATTCCAACCCAAACCTAAGCCACAGAGAACTTTGAATTCAAACCTGATTGAGTAAGGTCCTCCTGTGAGCTTTTTCTAAGGGTTGCTGTTACCAAGTAGTCTCAAGTTTCCTGTAACTATTAAAAAGAAGCTTTTTTGGGGGGGGGTATCAGTGTTGAATTCTGAGAGTGAACATTTTCTCTTGAATGATTTTGTTATGCCCATGACTTTTAAAATTTGTTCTAATCATATTTTCACTTCTGTGTACCACACACACATAGATACATTCAGCTGAAATTTTGAAGGGGAATTAAAAAAAAAAATCTTCTATTGAATTTGTTAAAGATTACAAAATAAGGCTAATGATTGAAAGTATCAAGCTGCCAAATTCTTAAACCCTGCTTCCTCTCTATAGATATTGAACTGAAAACATAAATAATTACATAGACTCACTTGCTACATCATGACATCAAATCATTGTCTATATTTAATAATTTTTTTCAGAAAATAGTCCCTAGTATATCTCTTGACACAGTGGTCACACACACACACACACAGAGGAGTTTACATGTAAGAATTAAAAATTATGATTTGGAACCTGCTTAGACAATTCTTTACATTATTTCACATAGGTCTTTGAAATATTATGACAGTGATAAACTGTGAACACCTGGCAAGCTATCACTGGTAATGGCAGCAGGCTATTTGATATATATTCCTTCTCAATAGGAAAAGTAATTAGACTTTATGGAAGCCATAATCCAAAGAGTGTACAGCTGGCATTTTTAGAGTCCTTAGGATGATTTTACTCCTGAAATAAAAGTTCAACTTAGATTTAAATAGTAGACCTTCTGTATATTTTAAATATTGTGATGTTTCCAAAATAATCTTTAAACCAAAGTTTCTGGAAAAAATCCTTTATTTAAAAGTAGGAAAATATTTTTAAAATAAAGAGACATGTAAGATGAGTAATAATTTCAAGAGTCACTCAAGTTAATTTTTTACTAAATGAATTATTTCTATATCCATATAAGAAGATGAACCTCCTACAGCAACATTCTAATAAAACATAGAAAGCTAGGTATATCCATTTCTGTAAAGTAAAATGGAAACTTATTTCAACTTTTCTATGATAAAATAAAAAGTTGTCAGTTACTTGAGTTAGTATTTCTTCCAATTCAGGACGTTCTTAAAGAGTTGAATTTTCTTGACTGGAGAAACTACCATATTATATTAACTACTTAGATATTGCTGCTTTTTAGAGTCTATCTCTCATTAATATTCTTTCTGAGAACCTGACATATATGGACTGTAGCCAGGCTCCTCTGTCCATGAGGATTCTCTAGGCAAAAATACTGGAGTGGGTTGCTGTGCCCTCCTCCAGGGGATCTTCCTGATCCAGGAATCAAACCCTTGTCACTTATATCTCTTGCATTGGCAGGCAGATTCCACTGGTGCCTCCTGAGTAGCCCATATATATATGATATATATTTATCATATATATGATATATTTACCATATATATATGATATATTTATCACACATATATATATATAAACACAAGAAAGCTGAGCAAAGTCAGAGATTCCTAACATATTCTAAATTGTACTGAACACAAGCTGAGGACAGGTATAAAGGTGATCAGTATCAGCAAGGCCTCTTTGCTCCCTTTACTTTTCAAAAGGATTTCTTACTTAGAGGATCTTTAATGTGCCTAGCCAGTCAACAGCTAATGACAGTCATATTCTTGACCAATTTACTAGGGTAAAAGAAGTCCTAAGGTGATCAACACACATATCTAGACTAATCTATTTGATTATCTTGTTAACAAAAGTTGAGTCCCAAGTCTAGAGAGAACTCATAAAAGAGTTTTAATTAATGTGACTCTATATTATTTGAGCAAGTAAATGGA
The DNA here is from genome assembly GCA_006410615.1 of Neotragus moschatus. Lineage (NCBI taxonomy): Eukaryota > Metazoa > Chordata > Mammalia > Artiodactyla > Bovidae > Neotragus > Neotragus moschatus. The sequence goes on from SJYA01003058.1 coordinate 176,180, forward strand.
AGAAAATCAGTACAATGTAATTTTTCAAAGGTCAACTTAAGACACGTGAGCCATATTTTTATTTTGTCATTATTATATGGATAAAATTTTAAGAAAATATACTTAAATGTGTTTCAGATGACAATGTTAATATTACATATTTACAAATACATCATGATATAATTGTGTCTTAAGGTCAAATCTACAAAACATGTAAGCAGAAACCATCTCTCTCAACAATTTAGCTTAAGTCAGAGTATTACTGAATTTGATTCCCTGGTGGCTCAGTGGTAAAGAATCCACCTGCAATGCCAGAGACATGGGTTCAATTCCTGGGTCAGGAAGATCACCCAATCCAATATTCTTGCCTGGAGAATCCCATGGACTGGGGAGTCTGGAGGGCTACAAGTCCATAAGGTCACAGAGAGTCTGACAATTGAAGCAAATGAACACAGCACACAGAATATTACTGAGAACTAAAAGCCACACAGAGTATTATTAAAAACTTACCAGGGTATTTCCATGAATTAGTGTTCAAATATAAATTAAAACAGAGCAGTGTAGAAATCTGAGATTTAAAAACTTAAGTATTGTTTTCCCATCTTGGTGCACAGGTAACAGAAAAACAAATGAAGCCCAAATCCCTTCATTTTTGGCAGCACTCTTGATGGAGACCAACCTTGGAAAGTTTCAGCCCGAAGCGATCATTTTTTCCAAGGTTATGATAAGCCTGAATATATAATTTTAAATAGGCATGTCTTCCCTTCTTAATTACTAACATCATAATAAAATTAAGCTTGTAAAGTTAGCTCTGTCTTAAGAATTAATTTTTAATGATCAAAACAATGCCAAAAATAACATTGATACCTTTTCACACATAGACATATATGACTCTGACTAAATACAAACAGCCTTTCAATCATAGATGTTGAAAATCATACATTTATATATCATATAAGTGGTAGAGGAATAGGGAGTATATCAATGATTATATAGCTAGGTAGAGGAGAAAAGAAAGGGAAGGAGGAAGGGAGAAAACGGAGAGGGAAAGAGGAAGAAAAAGGAGGAAAGGTGGAAGGAACTGAGAAAGTATAAGATGAAAGCACATAGAACTTTATGAAACCTTATACAAAATATATACAAATTGGGGTTTATAATAATATCAAAAATAACTCTGCTGCTGAATTTGTACATTAAATACATAAGATGAAACAAGCAATTTAAAGTCAGTGACCTTACACCCATGATGCCAAAACATTTCTTTGGAATGTAGTGAAGCCAAGCTGTGTATGGGAATACATACATTATTTGCTACAAAAGAACTCTTTTGCATATAGATTCATGGTAAGGTTGTAGTTGCCTGAATATGAAGGGTAGATTAACAAATCAATAAATGTTAGGTAAAACATCAGTCTCTACCACTCTTTTTTCTTTCAATTTTATTGAACAGTTGAAACATAACGGTGTATAAGTTTAAGGTGTATAGTATAATGATTTGACATACATACATCATTAAATGATTCCCATCACAAATTTAGTGAACATTCATCATCTATCATAGATACAGAACTGAACAGTAGAAAAACTGTTTTATTCTTGTCTTGAGAACTCTTAAAATTTATCCTCGTAACTTTCGTATGTAGCATATATCAGTCTTAATTGTATTAATCACGGTGTCCATTGCATCCATATTGCTTATCTTACAGCTGCAAGTTTGTACCATTTGACTGCCTTCATCCAATTCCTCTTCCCCACCCCCACCTCCAGTGACCAGCAATATGAGTTTGTTTTTGAAGTTTTGTTTGAGTTTTGTTGAATGAGTTTGTTTTTGAAGAGTTACTGGCCTCTAACACTGTTCGTTCCAATTATACAACATAGTGACTTGATATTTCTGTACATTTAAAAATGATCACCATGTTAAATCCAGTACTTTCTTATTCATCCTCTACTTTGTCATCCACTTGTGCATTTCCAGCAGTTCTTTCCCACATATTCATTAGGATATATATATATTCAAAATATATATATATATATATAGGATATATATATATCCAATATATAGGAGATATATATATATACACACAAAAGAATTTATAGTTTAATATCTTAGCTGCATTCATATATATAGTTCTGTAATATTTTAAGTATAAAACAGTACCTAGAAAAATAATTGATAAAATCATTAATAATAGCAATCACTAAATAGCAGTATCTTAGGGAGTCTAGACAAAATTTTGAAAGGAAAGACTTTTTGACAAGATTTCAGTTGTGTGTGTGTGTGTGTGTGTACACAAATAGATTAGCTAAAGTGCCATGATATTTTCCTAATAAATACTAAGGAAGTAAAGGTGCATAAAATAATACAATGAAAATTATTTAAATAAGATTAATAATAAAATATATTAATAGTATTATAATAAAATATTGTTATGGCATATCTATTGGAAAATGTGTCTACTAGATTGCAATCATCTAAAATAACAGCACTTAAACTGTAGAATTAACTTCCAAAATGTGCAACATTTTCCAATATAGAATACAGTTCAAACCATTTCAGAGCACTTCTCTGTTAGAAGGTGAAAGTTCAGGAAATAATTTAATATGAAACTGATTGTGGTTAGAAAACCAGGAGCTAGCCTTGTTTTTCTTGAAAAAGCAAAAGTAAAAGGGACCTCAAATTATACCCTTTTCCAAAACCCAACACCTAAAGCAACATTGTGACCTCTTCTAAAGTTGCCTGGGGACATAAACTCAGAGCTTATTTGCAAAATGGCTATGTAATTGAAATTTTAATATCACTTTCTAAGCAGACTTACTCTCCTTGGGTGTCCAAAGAGTGCCACAGACACCTTTGGGCTGCAAGTTCCTTGCTTATGGGGTCCCAGAACAAAGTGGGAGGCCTTCAGACCACAGAAAGTAAACTCAATTTTCTACTCACTTTGAATAAACAGAATTACAAATTGTAGTGAGTAGAAGACATTTCAGAATTCCCTAATAAGAAAGACTGTATCCCTACTTTCTCCCCCTGTCTTAAATTAGGTCCCATGGGTAACTCTGTTAACTCTTCTGTATACCTAGGTCTACATAGTAATACATAAATTTTTGCTAGATTGACGTTGCTAGATTGCAAAGTCAAAAGTGTCTCATAGTTGACTCTAATGCAAGTGTCCAGAATTTTGGCAACCATGGACTCTGACAGGTCTGTGAGTCTGTTCTTGTCAAAGAGTATTTTATTTTTTAATTTAAAAAATCAGTATTATAGAACCATTCTGAGCACAGGACTCACTTAACCTCTGTAAACTCTCTTCTGAGACACAGCAGCCTTCATTTTCCTGATGCAAACTTTTTAGTGGGGAAGTAAAACAAAAACAAGGGGGGGAAAAAAAAAAAGAAAACAAAACAGCCAGCCCCAAACACACTGTATTTCCTCATCTCAGTCTATTTCCTGGCATTGGCTACATCCAAAAAAGACAAAGTTGAGCCACCACAAGAAAGACTTTTGTACTGAGATTTCAAGCCAGGCACAAACCAGAGCCTACAGAAAATCTCTGGGAAAAGGGTTTTATAAGGTTTCCACTCTCAAGAACCTCAGTTCATCATCTGAATCATCAGGTGGTTCAAGACCATCCATCGTTAATCATAGATTTATTATTATTTTTAAAAAGGTCCATCTTTACATCCTCAACATTATTGTTATGAGGAATTTGTTTCCCAAAATATATTGCTCCAAATATAACCATTTCTGAAAAATACAGACTTCTATAATTTTGTTAGGTGCTCTTCAACCACAAAGTCTCTTAAAACACCATGACCTTATCTTTGTTACATCTAAATTTTTGATGAAGCCTTTTCTTTTTTCTTCCTGTTCTAGTTTATTTTAATTGGAGGATAACTGCTTTACAAAGTTGTGTTGATTTCTACTGTAGAACAATGTGAATCCCCCTACCTCTTGAGCCTCCCTTCCACCCCCTCCCCCATCCCACACCTTTAACTCATCGCAAAGAGTTGGGCTGGGCTCCCTGTGTTTCACGGCAGTTTCCCACTGGCTATTTTATACATAGTATCGGAGAAGGCAATGGCATCCCACTCGAGTACTCTTGCCTGGAAAATCCCATGGACGGAGGAGCCTGGTGGGCTGCAATTCATGGGGTCGCTGAGTCAGAAACAACTGAGAGACTTCACTTTCACTTTTCACTCTCATGCATTGGAGAAGGAAATGGCAACCCACTCCAGTGTTCTTGCCTGGAGAATCCCAGGGACGGGGGAGCCTGGTGGGCTGCAGTCTCTGGGGTCGCACAGAGTCGGACACGACTGAAGCGACTTAGCAGCAGCAGCAGCAGCAGTGTATATTTGTCAGCGCTACTCTCTCAGTTTGTTCCAGCCCCTCCTTCCCCTGTTGTATCTACAAGTCTGTTCTTTATGTCTCTGTCTTCAGTCCTTCCCTGCAGATAGATTTATCAGTACTATTTTTCTAGATTCCATGTATACGTGTTAATATATGCTATTTGTTTTTCTCTTTCTGACTTACTTCCCTCTATATAACAGGCTCTCAGTTCACCACCTCAGTTCAACTGATTCACATTTGTTCCTTTATAGCTGAGTAATATTCCATTGTATGCATGTAAAACAACTTCTTTATCCATTCATCTGTCAGTGGGCATTTAGATTGCTTGTATGTCCTAGTTATTGTAAAAAGTGCTGCAGTGAACATTGGGGTACATGTGTCTTTCTGAATTATGATTTTCTCAGGGTACACGCACAGTAGTGGGATTGCTGAGTCATGTGGCAGTCTTATTCCTAGTTTTTTAAAGGAATCGTCATACTGTTCTCCATTGTGGCTATATCAGTTTATATTCTCACCAATAGTGTAGGAGGATTCCCTTTCTTCCATATCCTCTTCAGCATTTATTGTTGGTGCAGTTTTTGATGATCATTCTGACAGGTGTGAGATAATATGTCACTGTAGTTTTGATTTGCATTTCTTTCATAATGAGCAGCGTTGAACATCTTTTCATGTGTGTTTTGGCCATTTTGAGAAATATCTGTTTAGGTCTTCTGCCCGTTTTTCATTAGATAGTTTGTTTTTCTGATATTGGGCTGTGTGAGCTGCTTATATATTTTAGAGATTAATCTTTTGTCAGTTGCTTCATTTGCAGATGGTTTCTCCCAATCTGAGAGCTTTTTCATCTTGTTTATTGTTTCCTTTGCTAGGTAAAAACTTTTAAGTTTAACTAGATCCCATTTGTAATAAACAGGATAAATTCTGAATTCACACTTTGGTTTTTATACCTTATTTAGTATATGGGAGCAGAAAATTTGAGACATTGTAGAAACTCAAGGTAAAAATAGACCACCAGTTTTCATGGTGAAAGAGGGCAGACTGTGGATCCTCACTCTTTCCCCTTCTGATTGTCTTTCCCTTTAAGAAATCTACAGAGCAAGCTAGTATTTCTTGGTTATTGTTCATATCTGGTGTCTCTGCACAAAGCACACCATCACCTTTTCATGTTTTAAAGATTTTTGAATATTCTAGTAAACAGTTAAGCAAAATAATGAGCTTTGAAGCAGTGCTCTTTATGTGTTCCGTGTGTCAGCCTCATTGGTCTTTTCGTTTCCTGCAAAATTCAAGTGCTTTTATTATTCAGGACCTTTGAATAAGCTTCTGCACTGGATAATCACCACAACTCTTCACCTGTGCTGTGTTTAGTTGCTCAGTCATGTTAACTCTTTGCTTCGCCTGTTAAACCATATAATTACACAGGCCTATGAAACTCCAATACTTTGGCTACATCATGCGAAGAGTTGACTCATTGGAAAAGACTCTGATGCTGGGAGGGATTGGGGGCAGGAGGAGAAGGGGACGACAGAGGATGAGATGGCTGGATGGCATCACTGACTTGATGGGCGTGAGTCTGAGTGAACTCCTGGAGATGGTGATGGACAGGGAGGCTTGTAGTGCTGCGATTCATGGGGTCGCAAGGAGTCAGACACGACTGAGTGACTGAACTGAACTGATGACTCAGTATCTTCCTGAATACACAATCTAATCTAGATGGCTTTTGTCATTCCTTTTCATATTGTTCAGTTCTTACTTTCAAAGGAAATGGCAGAGATAGCATTAATATAGTTTCTATTCTTGGATTCTTTCTTGTCTTTCCTACATACTGGATTATAAACTTTATCAAGCCAGCAATCATTTCCATGTTGTTCAATGGCACACACTCAACGCCTGTGGATTTCAGGAATTTTGTTTAGTGTTTTTGGCTATGATAGCCTTTACTGCCACCTTCATCTACTACAATCCACTCTAAGCCTTACTAATGACCCAGAGGGATGGTATGGGGAGGGAGGTGGGAGGAGGGTTCAGGACTGGGAACACGTGTATACCCATGGCGGATTCATGTTGATGTATGGCAAAACCAATACAATATTGAAAAGTAAAAATAAATAATAGAAAAAAAGATTTAAAAGAAAAGTACTTTAGTGCACATTCTTTCTCTTTATCTCTGCCATTGTCCTCCTTCCTCTCCTTAAACTCTGGAGCTCAGCGCAGATGATGCTTTTGGTGNTACCCATGGCGGATTCATGTTGATGTATGGCAAAACCAATACAATATTGAAAAGTAAAAATAAATAATAGAAAAAAAGATTTAAAAGAAAAGTACTTTAGTGCACATTCTTTCTCTTTATCTCTGCCATTGTCCTCCTTCCTCTCCTTAAACTCTGGAGCTCAGCGCAGATGATGCTTTTGGTGATGGTAATTCCAGAATTTCTGTTGCACGGACAGTGACTTGGTCTGTCTGGTTAATTCTAACCAGATCCTTTGTTGTGGATGGTAATTCCCCAGGTGACCCAGCAGAATTCCATACAGCAACTCAGTCACTGATTCCCATCTGTAGGTGTCTAAATAAAGTGAAAGTTGCTCAGTCGTGTCTGGCTCTTTGTGATCCCATGGACTGTATAGTCCATGGAATTCTTCAGGCCAGAATGCTGGAATGGCTACTTCTTTCTCCAGGTGATTTTCCCAACCCAGGGTTTGAATCCAGGTATCCCTCATTGCAGGTGGATTCTTTACCAGCTGAGCCACAAGGGAAGCCTGGAGATGTCTAAGCGAAGGGAAGACAAGAGCCAGAGTTGGCAGGTTATGAATGTTAGCTCCTGACACCAAGGGCGTGTGGTATCAGAATCTCCATAGAGGTCAAGTGAGCACATAGTCACCATGTAAAAGTGGGATGATATAAACTCAGGAATTAAATGGCAAGGTACTGGTCCTACAGATAACCCTTACTAGGTGGGGATAATGAGATGGTTTCTGTTTGAGGCCCAGCATTCACTGTTCTCTGTAGAAACCATGTTACTTGCATTGGAATGTCTAGTGTCTCTTATTAATGCTATATGGTTCTGTGTTTATGTAGGTATATAAAGTAAAATTTCAGGTCTGAGTTTTTATCATAGAATAATATACCTTCCATAGTACATCCTGGACATTGTAATAACCCAACTTACCTTTAACAAACATCAAAAAAAAAATCTAGGAGGTGCTCTAGGATCTAAATAGAAACTCTGTGTCTTCATCCTTCCAGTGTTATCTGAGATGCGTTTTATTATGATGCTGTGGTGGATTATCAGTAGAATATTTCCAGCTGATTTAGTGAGGAGAGATTTCTTTCTTATAGTATAATAAATGGCCCCTATCAAACATAATGTAAATGATCATAGTTTCATGATACAAAATTAAAAAGCAACACATACACAGCAGCATTAACTTAGGAAGTTTCACTCACTTCATTAGCAATATAATACAGGTTACATAAATATTATAATAATTTGCCTTTTGTAGTTTTTGAAGTGGTTTTAAAAAGCACTAAAAAAATACCAAACTCATTAATAACGTTAGTATCTCTATCAATGACTCAGGCTCTCCTTTATTTTATTTTTTAAATATAAATTTATTTGTTTTAATTGGAGGTTAATTACTTTACAATATAGTATTGGTTTTGCCATACATCAACATGAATCTGCCACAGGTATACACATGTTCCCCATCCTGAACCCCCCTCCCTTCTCCCTCCCCAAACCATCCCTCCGGGTTGTCCCAGTGCACCAACCCCAAGCATCCAGTATCATGAATTGAACCTGGNATTTCCAATATTCTGGGAGGTGGGTCATAGAGGATCCTGCTGTGGTTTATGTTGGAGAGTGTTTTGCCTGTGCTCTCCTCTAGGAGTTTTATAGTTTCTGGTCTTACATCTAGGTCTTTAATCCATTTCAGGCTCTCCTTTAAATAACCATGTACTTGGTGGTGGCTACCCACTCAGTATTCTTGCCTGGAGAATTCCATGGACAGAGGAGCCTGATGAGTTACAGTCCATGGGTTTGCAAAGAGGTGTAAATGACTGAGCAACTAACACACACATGCACACGCACTTGATGGGGGATGGAGAGTGTTATTGCTCCTTTGAATTTATGCAATTATGAATTAAGCAATTATGCTACCAAATACATACACAGATATCCATTATAAACACCTATGGGTCTGTTCCTCACTTTCTTCAGGGCTTTTTGCAATTTATCACTGAGAATTTCCTTGTAAGTGCTATTGAAAATATTACCCCACCCCCAATCTGGTATGCCCTGTGTCCATTATATTGTTTTGCATCTTGCATATCTCATAATACCAATTGACATGGTTATATGCATTTATCATCTGCCTCCCTGCTATTAGAATGTGAGCTTCCCTACTATTAGAATGTGAGCTTCATGAGGGTAAGGCATTTATTTTGTTCTGTGCAGTGTCCCCTGATGTAAAACAGTGCCTGAGATTTGTGTGGGCATTTCACTAAAGAAGATAAATGAATGGCTGTAAGCACATGAACAGATACTCAACATCATGGGTCATTAGGGAAATGCATTTTAAAATTACAAGACACCACTTCACACTAAGTAGGATGGATGCAATCATGACGACATTCAAAAACAAGTGTTGGTGGGGATGTGGTAAAAATGGAAAACCTCATACATTCCTGGTGGGAATATAAAATGGTACAACGATTTTGGAAAACAGGTTGATAGTTTCTTAAAAAGTCACACATTAATGACCCAGTAACTCTACTCTTAGGTATATATACAAGTGAAATAAAAACATGTGTCCACATAAGAACATATATTAATGTTCATAGCACCATTATCCATGAGTCCCTGACTAGAACCAACCCGGATGTCAATCAACTAGTAAGAATATATAAAAGAAAAGTGCTATATCCATACAGTGGAATACTAGTCAACGATAGAAAATAATATATTATGGATACATACTACCACAGGGAATGAACCTCAAAAAATTACGCTATTGAAGAAGCNCCCATGGGATTTTCCAGGCAAGAATACTGGATTGATAATTAGTATCTTTCTAGGAATTTGTCCACTTTAACTAGGTTGTCTCATTTGAGAGGGTTAGGATTGTTTATAATATTCCCTTATGAGACTTAGTTTCTGTAGGGTCGACAGTGTCTTCACTCCTGATTTTGTTAATTTGTTTCTTCTTTTTTCCTCAGCCAGCCTAGAGTTTTGCCAGTTTTGTTGCTCTTTTGAAAGAGTTTTTCTTTAATTGTTTTCTAGAAAAAACTTTTTTCACGTGTTCTGTTTCAATGGTTTCTTCTGATCTCTTTTATTTCCTTTTTTAATACTTGCCTTATGACTAGTTTTGTCTTATTTTCCAAGTTTCTTAACATGGAAGTTTACGTTATTGACATCATTCTTCTTTTGTAAGAAACTGTAAAGCTTTATGTTTCCCTCTAATCATTTAATTTGGTTATATCACATCAAGTTTTATATGTAGCATTTTAATTTTTATCTAGTAAAAAATATTTTTGTTTTTAAAATTTCCCTTGTAATTAGGATATTGAGGAGTATATATAATTTAACAAGTCTCTTCCTATTAAGTTTGCAGGGGTAGTCAGAGAAAGGCACATAATTTTTCAGTCAGTGACCCAGGTGTTACTCTCGAAATGGGGGAAATCTGTGGGTTGTTTGAAATATCTTCCACTCTTAGGAAGACACTGAGCCGAGGTGTTGGTGCTTAATGTAGAAAAAGTAGTCCCGTATCTACCAGGAACTGATGAGGATGACCAAATATAGTTAGCTCATGTTTAGTGCTAAAGAGTATGGCGGGTTGTCGGGTGCTGTTCCTTCCTCCGAGCACCCTGACTGTCCTGATTTGAGGGATTTTCTTTGTATTCGTTTCTCTTCATGAAATGGGACAGCCCTTGGAGTTCTGTTTTCGTATTAGGTCTCCAACCGGCAGCTTAACATCACTGTAAGATGACATGAGACAGAGGGTCTTACATCAGCACCTCTGTGACTCCCAACTGTGGAAGTTAGAAATCTTTCCTCGTCTGTTGTGACAATCTCCTATGGGTTACAAATATCTTTGTTTCAATGACTAGGTTATCACCCAATCCACTTTTGCTGTTAGTACTTCAGCTGTGGCTTTTAGGAGACCTGGACCTACTCTCCTGACCTCTCTATGACCCTCAGGTTTATTGTGGAAACAGAACTCCTGTTGGTCCCTTCCTGATCAGTCCAGTCAGGTCTTGCCACCTTTGATTTACTATCTTAGCTTCTAACCAGGTTGTATACGTTTGGTGACTTTGATTAGATGTGCCATAAAGAATTATTAAAAAAAATTTTTTTTAAAGATTCTAAAAAATTTTAATAATTGCTGATTTTCCTTGGGTTCAAGAGAGATAATTAAGAGATAACTATATCTCTTAATTCAGCTTACATCCAAGGTTTAAAATCTACAATTTCTTGCATTGCTGACTTGTGGCTGGCATTGATCTTTAGAGGTAACTGGCACTTGGGGTTTTAAGAGAGCTGTTAAGAAAAGGTGGTGAACCTGAGTCCCACTAACCCGAGGTCCCCTGCTGAGTTTATGATTAACCTCTCTATCCAAAACTGTCCCCTTCCTTTTCCGCTCTTACCTAAATCTGCTAACTGAACACTAATCAGCCAGTCAGATGACTGAAATTGCTGTTGTTGATATCAGTGTTAATGTGCAGACTGGGGTGTTTATCCAGCACAAGACGAGCTGACAACAACTAGGTCATGGACCTCCAGACCAGAAGATCAGAAACCACGGGCATCCTTATTCCTGAAGCTGTGGTTAGGAAATGTCACAAGATGGTGATCAACCCCAGCTTTTTGGTTCTTTCCCTCTAGAAACCCCTAACAAAGACCAACTTGCAGTGGGCCTAGTCTTGTCCCTCATTCCCGTGGTTAGTGCCCCACAACAAACCCTTAATTTGTGGCTGCAAACAGTGTCAGTCTGACTTTTGCTTAATAGTAGGAAGTCAGCAAGGAAAAGAGCAAGGGTAGAGGGGCTAAGAGGAGCGATCAGAAGGATAAGGGGCAGGACGGAGAGCTGAATGGGGGAGGGGAGAGGGCTGGATGTAGGGGGAGGGCCCCGGATGTGGGAATGGAGAGAGCTGAGTGTGCGAGGCAGCTGGAGGTCATGGAGATGGAGAGTTTACAGGGCATTCAGTCTCCCTGTTCCTGCTGAAGCTTGTCTGCTTGCTCAGTAGGTTTAGCCAAGGAATCTTTAGCGATGTAACTTTTATTTCAGAATTGAATTTAGAGGCCTCTGTATATTAATAAAAAAGCCTATCCATTGGGCCTGAGAATTCTAATTATTTAAAGAATTCTTCACTTTCAAAGGTGTCTCTCAAATGAACCTTTCTGTTCAAATCAGGTGTTCCCCTGTGTGGTCACTGAGGACTTAAGTCATCCCTGGTACAGTTATCCTACTCAGCACGACAGGCACAGAATTAGGATTGTAACAGGGATAGGAAATACAGGGATTTTTCAGGGGAGAGAAGATTCAGACTCTGAGGCCACGCGGTGGTCACTAGGAATGTAACTCTTGTGGCCCTTAGTTTCCTAACCTGATGTTTGGCCTCCTCACCCCACAGACCCACAGTGATTCCCCTGGCATGTGGATACTGGAGAGAATGTTCTCTCTATAACACTGCCCAGCTCACACTACTATACAACAATTTCGAGATGGAAGGAGACGTCCTTTGGTTTATTGGTGACCCACAGGACAGTTTGTCATGTAGCCTCCAGTACTGTGAGAACCGCAAACCCACTGGGGTCTGTGAACTGGTCTGAGCAGGTTTATGGGGCAATACTTTTGTCCCACCACGATTCAACTCACAACAAAACTACACTTTTCGACAGCACAGAAAACAATAACCAGTATCTCAAAGGACAACAAAAAAGGTTTGAAAAGAAATGGCCTAATCCTCCAAGTATCTCAGACANTGGTCTGTGAACTGGTCTGAGCAGGTTTATGGGGCAATACTTTTGTCCCACCACGATTCAACTCACAACAAAACTACACTTTTCGACAGCACAGAAAACAATAACCAGTATCTCAAAGGACAACAAAAAAGGTTTGAAAAGAAATGGCCTGATCCTCCAAGTATCTCAGACAACTAAGAACTAACAACAAATTCCAGGTGTCAGACAGAACGAAAAGCCAAGAAACTCAAAGCAGAGTTTAGACCCACTGCTGATTTGCCACATCTTCAAGGACACCAGTTGTCTTGAGAAGCAAGGCACAGGGGGTGTCTGTGGTACTGTGGAAGGCTGGGGTCTGCAGTGACAGGCGTTGCAGACCAGATCTTGGTGGGACTTCCACAGTAAACATGAGAGCTGTTACACAGCTTCTACAGGGGATGCACCCAGTTTACCTTGTTCCCTTCCCCACTGGATGTTGATTAATGAGATATAGGCTCAATAGTAGTGTGAGCTGGAGGACTGATGATGATAATCAGTGTGGAAGCTCNAGGCTTCTGCAAAGACTCACTACTCTATGTCTCAGCATCTGATGCACTCTCTCTTAAAGGTAGCCAGGACCATTCAAAATAATTATTTCTGATAATAATGGAAAACAACATCTGTATATAGCATTCTGAAGCCATTCATGCAGCAGAGAGGCAAAAATGAAAAGATGGAAAACTGAAATTTTGAAAGGTGCTATTTATAAAGTAGCATCTATGAAAGAAGTTCTGTATGAGGTTTAAAATAGAGTCTGGGGTTTTTAAAGTTATTTGCAATAATGGAAGCTTGCTTTGTAAATTAAGCCTCGGCATTACATCCTTTCATTGAAAAGATTCAATCTTGGTTTTTCCATTTTAGAAATGGTTCCAGGTCTCATCATTTCCTCCATGAGGGGAAACAATTGGACTGAGTTACCATGTTCCAATTTATGAATACTAGACATGGCTTTTTTCCTGAGTACCTTAGAGTCAGCTAACAGTCACTGCTTTAAGCAGATTTATGGAAGCAAGCAGCAGGTTCATGAGGAGAAAAAGTGCTTGAGAACAAATGGCCAGGCTCCTGTCCTCAGCTGCCTGTCTGGTGTGAGATCGTAACAGTTGAAACAGTTTTGCATCTTCTACTGTTCTACATTATCAAAAATAAAAACAGTACTCAGAGAAAAACAAATGAACAAAAGTTTTATTTCAGTTGTTTTTAGAAAGAAGCAGCATTGTTGAAAGAAAGAAAACTACTTCTTGTTATCTGAAATATTTAGGCTTTCTTAACTGNGAAACAGTTTTGCATCTTCTACTGTTCTACATTATCAAAAATAAAAACAGTACTCAGAGAAAAACAAATGAACAAAAGTTTTATTTCAGTTGTTTTTAGAAAGAAGCAGCATTGTTGAAAGAAAGAAAACTACTTCTTGTTATCTGAAATATTTAGGCTTTCTTAACTGACTGATTTCCCTGGTCACACTCCCCTTCAATAAAACTTGCAGAACGATGTTAGTAGTAATAAATTGGTCAAGGATATTAAAATGTTCTTTTCTTCTCATTCGGATCCAAAAGGCTATCAGCCAAAGTGTATTAATTGGGTATTTGCTTTCCAAATTATTTACATATCTGCCAAAAGTGCTTTTGAAATTTTTGGCATGGGTTACTCTGGATAAAAAGAAATATGAGCTGTAAAATAATAAAATAAACTGGAAAATAGCAGCTAAGTGTGTTTGATTTCTTTATGAACAGCCAATACCTCTATTATTCAAGGTAATTTGAATCCTTTAAAAATGATATGTATAGAGTACAGAGGATAAAACAACCATGAGAAACCTAATCATAACAATATTCCTCATGTTCAAAATCTGCTATAAGAAGGGACCATTTGTTATTCCCATAGAAGAGAGCATAGTTATAGGTGGATGAAATGGAGCTCATTTATTAGGTGATTTAATTTTTTAGAAATCACATGGCATAAAACTAAAGGGAAAACATCAGAGAAATGTGCTAATATACGTGGATAAATGAGCTCTTTAGAGATGAGTATAAACAGAACATTTATTAAAGTACTTCTGAAAATTACATAGTGCTTAGAGAAAAATCTTACAGAAACATCTGTAAGGAAAATAGTTCTGGCTAGTATTCAAAGTGGCAAGAGTTCTTGCTATATATCTACCTATGCTTCCCCCGCCTCCTTCTATTCATTCTTATATAACAAACGCTTACAGTATATGGGGTTCCTTATTTCATACTTATCTAAGATATTTTTCACCTGCTGACTTTAAAACTTTGGAGCCACTTGGCTTAAATTGTCAAACAGTCCAATGCAATGTGAGTTCACACTCGCCACTTCAGTGAGGAAAGCCTGTCTTGAGTTCAAATTTTTACCATCCCTGGAATAGGGCTAAATTGTATAGAAGCCAGTTTATGAACTCTCATTTTAGAAGGGCAACAGACATCTATAGGAGGGGAAATGCTGAAGAAGAGGGTTTGCATTCCTAATTTGGAATAGAATTTCAGCTCATTACATGGCTTCTAAATTTCAGCTTGAGGTCTGATGTTGATTTATGATTTTTTTTTTTAACCACACTATGACAAATGTGGAGAATAATCATATAGTGGTGCTTTAGATAAATTTTAGACTAATGTGAGTGACTGTTTCTTAGTATATACAAACACACAAACATACAACTATATATGTGTATGTGTATACACGTGGGCTTCGCTGGTGGCTCAGGGATAAAGAAGCAACCTGCCAATACAGGAGATGCAAGAGACGCCAGTTCAATCCCTGGGTCAGGAGGAACCCCTTCAAGAGGAAATGGCGACCCACTCCAGTATTCTTGCCTGGAGAATTCCATGGACAGTAAAGCCTGGCAGTGCAGTCCATGGGGTCACAAAGAGTTGGACATGACTGAATTCACTCAGACATCACTGAGCTCACTCATACATAGGTATGTGTGTGTGTATATATCTATAACTTGATATATATGTGTGTGTATGTATGTGTGTATATATATTCATAGACATATACACACATGTGCACATCTCCAATGTATTAAAAATGGCTAAAATTCTCCTTTTTAGTGAAATAATAGTATATATATGCTAAGTAGTTGCTTAGAGTAGTAAATGATTAGTTGATTGATTGATTGATTTTAGCATCCTGATCTGAAAAAATTAAAGATACCAACCCTAAGAAGCTCCAAGTGTATAAGGCAGGAGTCCATGTCCCACAGCCAGACCCCCACACATTCCCCCAAATCCAATCCTCCACATCAGCCCCTTCCCATCTGCCCTTTCACCAACCTGCCTCCCTAGACCTCCACCCAGTGGGGAGAGTCCTTCAAGAGGAGAGCCTGAGATCAGCGGCCCAGGACTGGAAAGTCGTGGAAGGGAACTTTTCAGATGGGAAGCAGCCCTCAGAGGACAAGGATGAAGGCCTCACCAAAGAGCTTCCACTTTACCACTGAGTCAACTGGGGGTTTGATCCCTTGTAACCCTTGAGGTGCCTGTTATTCTCATGTTTTCGCTACAGACCTTCACTCCAACCTTTGATTCCAAATCTGATGAATTTCAAAGCAGCCACCTTTTAATCAATCATGCTATGGCATGAATTTGAGTCACCATTATCTCTCAGGTTTCCTTCAAGCTAAGAATTAAAAGCAAACAAATATTTTTCATCTGTCTAAAGTCCTCTAGGCATGAACAAATGTGTTACTTGTAAGGAAGTTGGTCAATTCTTATCACTGTCTAAAACCCCAGGCCACATCAATATAGAGGAAGTGATTTCTCGCCCAAAGAACTAGAGAAATGAAAATAATGTGCCACCGTCTCTTTTTCCCTCTAATATCCAATTCATTGATTCATTACAGACTATTCTTCTCTTTAATATTCAATGTTTTTATGCATCAAAATAATTTGCATTCAGCTCTACAGCTGCATGGAACATCAATCAAGGGTTTCATGTCATTAAAAGGGAATAATTACATAGGGAGATAATTTCTTTTTAATGTGCTTCATATGAAAGTTCCAACAGCTCCAGGTTCTTAGCTTTGTTTCTTTGGCCTCAGATCTCCCTCACTCAAAACTGACTTCCAACCATTGTAATTCCCCCCAGCTTCTGGAACACCTTTCTTCCTGCTCACATCAATAGAGATATCTGGAGGATTCCTACTGTTTTCAGTGTCACATTTCACCAGATTTGGTTAGATCAGTCTAAACTAACAGTCAACTGCTGCCTACCAGGGATGAGGAGCTGTTAGAAACTGTCATTTAATTCTGCATGGAAGAAAGTGACAAAAGTTTTCTTTAACTTTGTCTGAGTTTCTGAAATTTCAATTATGATATATCAGAGGATTTGTGGCTGTAACAGCCATTATGTCTTAGAATTGCTGGATCATTTTGTGTTTTTTAAATTAATTGTATTGGATAAAATTATTTGTTGGGTAGTTTTATTGGATACATTATTGGATAATTTAAAATAAAAATTTATTTTATAAATTAATTTTTAGTCACTTTACAATGCTGTGCTCATTTATACTGTATAGCAGACTGAGTCAGTCATACATATAAATATACCTTCTCCCTTTTGGACTTCCTTCCCATTCAGGTTGGAGAGAACAAGTATATGGGTTCCAAGAAGGAAAATGGGGGTGGGGGTGGGAGGAATTGGGAGATTAAGATTGACACATATGTTATTGAGATATTTATAAAATAGATAACTAAAGAGAACATACTATATAGCACTGGGAACTCTACATAAGAATTGTTGCATCTCAGATGGTAAAGCGTCTGCCTACAATGCGGGAGACCTGGGTTTGATCCCTGAGTTGGGAAGATCTCCTGGAGAAGGAAATGGCAACCCACTCCAGTATTCTTGCCTGGAAAATCCCATGGATGGAGGAACCTGGTAGGCTACAGTCTATGGGGTCTCAGAGTCAGACACTACTGAGCGACATTTACTAACTATGAAAAAGTAGTGTTTGTTTTCAGCTAGCACCAAGTGAAACTCTTAGAAAAATATGACCTTCTCAATACAATATGGTAGCAGAAGAAAAGTAATGTGAGGGTTTGTGATTCTTGGGTACAAGCTATCATCAAAGGTCCTGAAGGACGTGTTCATTTTTAATGAAGTTGAAATGAAATTTCTTCACAGAATGATACCATGACAGTTCAGAATTCTTATACAGGAATCTATTCTTTTTCTCAACCTTCCCAAGGAATATGGAAAGAAAAAAAAAAAGTTTTGACTCAGCTTTTGATGTATAGTCTCTCAGTCACGCTGGATTCTTTGTGACCCTGTGGAGTATAGCCCACTAGGCCCTTCTGTCCATTGGTTTTTCCAGGCAAGAAGACTGGAATGGATTGCCATGCCCTTCTCCAGGGTATCTTCCCAACCCAGGGACTGAACCCAGGTCTCCCATATTGCAGACAGGCTGTTTACTGTCTGAGCCACCAGGGAAACTTGATGTATAACGAGGCACATTTTTCATTAACTTTGTTTTCTACCTATTGATAGAGACATTGAAACCCTGTCAAATGGTGTATTCATCTGTTTTTTATGTCGTTATAAAGTACTTGCTTTGCCAATAGATGGCCAGCGTACAGGTATAGGGAAAAAAGAAAAAGATTATCTTTGTGGCCTTTTCCACCAAGGATAATGTGCTATCAACCCTTTACCTGAATTTGCCGCATGTTTATTTTTAAATTATAAAAAAAAAATCATTGAATGTACAATTTGTCAATCTGAATTCTATGGAATTCAGACTACCTGTATATAAGATATCCTGACAGATGGACTCCTCACAATTTTTCTCTATGGAAGATCTTTCTTCTGTTAGAGTCTCACTGGCAATTCAAGACTCTCACAGTGCTATAACATGCATTAGTGATATGTATGACATTTTACTGATATGAAATCCAGAGGATCATTCTGAGCTGGGCATTTACCTTGTTCTGTGTAGCATAATATTTCCCTGGGGGTTATCATAGTTTCAGATTCATAAATGTAGAGCCTGAAAAAAGGACTTGGTTGCTAGTGTATTGTTTGAAAAGTGATCAGAGGAAGTGGGTGAGAGAATTAGGGAAGTTAGGTGGGAAAGAAGGAAAAGCCAATAAATGTGATTACTATGTATGCAACACAAGCACTTGAGTCTGTAGGAACTCTCTGAGAAATTACACAGTTATCTCTGTGTTAGCCATCCGAAGTATGGAAACTGGAGCATCTGTCTACTGGTTTCACCACTCTTCATAAGTTGAAAATTGTCCTCACAGCACTAACTCTACTTCCCATGCTCTCCTTTTTGGGTTGCAGCCGCTGAAGGATTGTGAGCTTTGATCTTCCAAGAAAGTCCTGAGGCAGAGAAGCAGAGGACTACAGAGCATACTGGAGATGAGGTGGCCTGGCATGTTCAGAATCACCCACCTGCAGCTGCGGCTAAAGCGAGCGGGGACCAGGAGAGTGTCTGATGTGAGGCACAAAAAGCCTCTGTCTCAATGGCCAAAGGGATTTATCAGAATGTTAAACTTATGGCTAAAAATCAAAATATTAGAGACTTCTCTAATAGAGCCGATGCTGTAGATATGTGCATGTCAAACAAAGCCTCTGTACTTATAAAATTTCCATTTAAAACGGGAACCACTTTTCATGTGCAATGACAGCCTGCTTTTATAGCTACATACCAAGTTTTATTTACTAAGATTGTGGGCAATCCTGCTATAAAGTACCGGTAAAGATCTTTACATTAACGATGAAATGGCAAAACCAATACAATATTGTAAAGTAAAAAAAAATAATAAATTTTAAAAAATTAGAAGGAAATATTTTGTTTACCACATGTCCAATTTTTTTCTTTCTTTTCAATGTTCTACAAAGATTTAGGTGGAATTTGATTCTGTCTGAATTCAATTTGCTTATTCTTTCATCCCAAATGGAATGATGTCAGAAAAACATAAAGCACTGTTCATTTAATATGGATGAACTGAAGTGCTGTAGCTGCTGTGTCCGTGATGAATGGGAGAGAACAGGATATCGTGGAAATATGTGGTGGCTCTCGTCCACACAGGCACACAGGCATGAGCACGTTGTTCTTTAGGCCTTCCCTCTGGCAAATGAGATGGGAGTACGTGCAGTGTTGGAAATGTGTTTTTCAGTATCTGTGCCTACTGTGATGGGAAGAAAATCAAATTTTGTTTACCCATCTTGTCTGTATGT
This sequence comes from Neotragus moschatus, assembly GCA_006410615.1. Lineage (NCBI taxonomy): Eukaryota > Metazoa > Chordata > Mammalia > Artiodactyla > Bovidae > Neotragus > Neotragus moschatus. The sequence goes on from SJYA01003058.1 coordinate 195,694, forward strand.
AACGCCAATGCAGCTGCAAGTCTTGAATTTGTTTATTCTGAAGTTTGAGAGGAAGAGAGTGTCTAGACAAAAGAATGGCTCCTTAGCTTCTTGCCACTGTCAGGCAAACGCAGTGTGTTCTTCGTGCCATGGAGCTGCTGTTAGGTATGTGCTTTCCAGATTACACTGAGGCTGTTAAAGTCGTAGATATAGCCAGCTCACCAATGAGAAAAATACTAGACATTCTGTCTTACAATAAGAAAGCAAAAAGCAAGAATAGTTACAGCTTTAAACATTTGAGAATGAGGATCAAATTCTATTTTTTCCTTTCTCTTCCTGGCACGGACACCAGTGTGTAGATAAATCCAAGAAAAATACAAAACATCCAAATATTATGAACATAAGTCATGCTGGTCTCAAAATCCCTACAAGATACATCATACATAAAAGTTGGCTCACATGTCTTTGAAATGAAAAGTAAAATGTTAAACAGCTTTGCATATTCTATGAAAAAGATTACTCAGAGATACTGACTATTTAAACAAAAATAATTTGGCCATTTTGTTATTTTAAAGTAGAAGTGGGAGGTTTCCTGAAGTTTACTCTTCTGTTTTTGATGGCTGTTTTTTTTTTTTTAATAGATTTAGAATTATAGTGCTATATTCAAATAGTGTTATTAGGAATAGCATTGTGAAAACAAAACTGCTTTAGGAATTCTGGACAACAGTTTTCCTCAAAAATAACTTTGTTCCATGTAACATTTACCATAGTAAATTCTGAAAAGTCTCTGTTTTTTTTTCTTTTTCATAGAATAAGCTCTGTTTGTGGCTTTCGCCATGTTGTTTTTTAATGGAAGAATAATTGTTTTACAATTTTGTGTTGGTTTCTGCCAGACATCAACATGAATCAGTCATAGGTATCCAGGTGTGCCCTCCCTCCTGAATCTCTCTCTCACCTCCCACTCCATCCCCACCCCCAGATTGTCACAGAGCACCAGTCTGAGCTCCCTGAGTCATACAGCAAATTCAAAATTGTCTGTTTTTATATTTTATCCATTTAAAAGTCTCTCCATATGGCAGTGAATATAGGCAATATAACATTTCTTCCCCCTGTTCATGTTGTGTCTCTGAACTGGTTTTAGGAAGATGTTTCTCTAGTTATCTAAAAGAAAACTTGTTAGTTGCTCACTCGTGTCTGACTCTTTGCAACCCCATGGACTGTTACCTGCCAGGCTTCTCTGTCCATGGGATTTTCCAGACAAAGAACACTGGCGTGGGTTGCCATTTTCTTCTCCAGAGGATCTCCCAACCCTGGGATTGAACCCAGGTCTCCCAAATTATAAGCAGACTCTTTACCATCTGAGCCACCAGGGAAGCCCTATGCTTGAGGGGGGTGGGTTCAAAAGGGAGAGGGTATATGTATACCTATGACTGATTCATGTTGAGGTTTGACAGAAAACAAAATTCTGTAAAGCAATTATCCTTCAATTAAAACTTAAGAAAAATGTAATGCTGTAAATATATGGTTAACAAATTCATATGCAAGAATCTCTTTGGAAGAGTGGTGTAAGGAGGGTGGTAAAATCAGCAGAAATTAATGTATAATAGAGAGGGGAATATGGAATTCCTCTCAAGGTTAATGTGACTGAAAAGATTTGTGAATAGGAGGGGAGAGGAGAGCGTCGCTCCCCAAGGGAAGCTGTTTGTGCCAGAGATGTTCCGACAGACTGCTGTAAATTCTGTACCTAGAAATCTTTGTGGCACCACCTCCAAAATAGATGCTGGGTTTATCCACTTCCCTTCATATCGACTTGCCTTCTCTAGAGTGCAAGCTACTCTGACCACTTCCACGAACTATTAAAATTGTCTCGCACCTCTATTCAGACAACCGTGCTGTTTTGACAGCCAACATGTGCTTTTAAAAATTATGTTACTTATGTGTTGAAAAGGCTCCAGTCAGTAAGGTACAAGTGAAAGAATACTGGAGTTGTTTTGTTTTGTTTTTCCTTTTTAAAAAATAATATTTTTTTAATTGAAGGATAATTGCTTTACAGCATTGTGTTGGTTTCTGCCAAACATCAACATGAATCAGCCATAAGTATATCTATATCCGCTCCCTCTTGAAACTCCATCCCACCTCCCTCCCCACTCCACCACTCTAGGTTTTTGTTACAGAGCCATGGCTTGAGTTCCCTGAGTCATACAGCAAATTCCCATCGGCTGTCTATTTTAGTTTTCTTTCTGCTTTTCAAACACAGCCGTACACACACAGAGCTCATGCCAAGGCAACGAGCTCTAGGTTCTTTTAACTAGCTCTTTTAGCTGTGCCTTGAAACATTTTTGATCATTTAGATAATATAATGTCATTTCTAATCACAAGAATGATAGAGTTTGATAATTAAAATGGCCAGAAAATTCTCAAAACAGTGTTGAAAATTCAGCCTTCTTTTCTCTCTCAACCTGGGTTTTCTTCACACTACAGGAAGCGGCCCAGGACGTGCGGCATCCTTTCTGTCTCACCTCTGTGGCTCTGGTTCCTCTCTGCTCCTGTCCCATCCCGACCCGGCCTGTCCTGCGATCCTCCCCGATCTGGAAAAAGGAAAGAAAGGGAAGCAATGGGCAGGAGAGGTCAGGGCTCACTGCTCTCAGGGCAGAACTTAGATCTCACACTTTAATATAGCACTTTCATTCAGAAATGTCCCCACTGAGAAATTCTAATTAGAAATCCTCTGACCTGCATAACTTACTTCCCGTTTCATTAGTTACCTAAGAACAGAAAACTTTAAGATTTCGGCAACTAAGATCTAGGTGGCTCAGGCCATATGGATTGCACCTTTCTGTTAGTGTCTTACCACCCTTCTAGCTTAATAGGCAACATCAATCTGGTTTACTGTCCTAAGAAATAATCGCACATATGTTGCCCTGACATCTCTAGAAGGAGGGGACAATGTTTGTTAACCTAGAAGCCTCAGACTGTTAACAACAACTTTTCAGCTTCAGATTTCTTCTTCCCTGTATCCCCAGAAACAAGGGATCCTAGTCGATCTTTCTGCTTGTTCCCTTATATCCCCTCTTATTTGACTTTAGTTCAAAGAGAAATGACTCTTCACAGAGTGTCACAGAGACCAAGGAACACTTTTTCTCTTCTGGTCTTTTCAACATTAATCCACTTTTTTTTTTTCTTTAGAAGAGTGTTTGCTTATGAGAAATAAAATGGTTTTCAATGATATCCTTCCAATTCCCAAACAAATGGACCAGAGCCTAACTTTGTCATGAGGAGATACTTGACACATATTGTGTTGTTCTTGACTTTCAAGACTTGAGTCAAACTGTATGGCATTTTACTGTCCTGGTAAACATAGAAATCATATGCTTCTCTGCTTAAAAATTCCATTAAGAGAAATCAAATTAACATTGGTTTTGCTTGTGAGTAAGAAAAGCTCAAAATACCTAACCTAAATAAGACAGGGTTTTATCTTTATCTCAGAAAGCAGTAGAATGGTAAGGGGATCCCAGATGACATGATGACTCTGCCTTCACTAGATCACCAGGAACCTGGTTTATTATATCTTAATAATAAAGCAGATACAATAAGAAGCTCACTACAGGCAATTGATGCCTTTTCTAGCTCTAGCCATTATATCCACATTTCAGCCAGCAAGAAAGAGACACGGAGGCAAAAAACAAGAGGAGGCACATGGCATTTGAATTTTAGGAAGTTTATTTACCAGTTTATGCATCTGCTTCTACTCCACTGGTTCAAACTTCTCTGGCTGTATTTAGCTACAGGGGAGGCTGATAAATGTATCTCCTTGGCCCACCTTTGTGTGATTATGTATTCAATCACTATGGAAGTGTATAATGCATGGATAGGTGATAATTATGGGTCTCTTCCCAGCTTCCAATAGGAGTTACAATGAAATATAATTCCCTAATGAGACTTACAGCATAGTAGATTACCTGGCACCTGCCTGCCTTGTCAGCCTCATGAGATTTTTCCCTTAGCACTGCATTTCAGCCATATACAACTACTGGTTTTCAGAACTTTCCAGGCTCATTTCTTTCTTTTTCTTTTACATTTTTTAAAATTTTGATTTATTTATTTTAATTGGAGGCTAATTGCTTTACAATATTGTACTGGTTCTGCCACACATCAACATGAGGCTCATTTCTTACTCTCACTTTGGCATTTGTGCTTCTTCCAACCTAGTATTTTCCTCAAATCTCTAATTGCTACCTGTATCCATGTATCCTCAATAATGCTTTCTGCAGTTATTCTAAGTCAGGAAGTGACTCTCTCCCCGTTGCTATCATTACTCTTTAGTATACCCGATTGTCAGCGGAGGCGATATGCCACTGTCTGAAATTGTCTGCTTATTTATTGTTTCCCCACAATTGTACTATAACCACAGAGAATGCTGTCTCGTTTCTTCACCACTGAATCTTCAGTCCCTACAACTGTGCCAGACATGTAGTAGGTACTTGATAGTTATTGAGTTAATGCATGAATATATTAATACTTTTTTCAAATGCAAGTGCCTGCAAATGTAGGTGATTGTATCCGAACGATTTTATAAAGCTTTTCATGGCGATGGTAGTAGTTATTCATATTCACCCATTCTCCCCAGAAAAGCCTTTCCTTACCAGGTTATTTTTTTTAACTAGGGCAACGACTCAAAAATAATATAGAATAGTTTTCAAGGAATAAAAACTACTATAATTTACTTTCTTTAAGAAAAGTAGGCTATATCACTCTGGGAACTTGCAATGATTCTAATTTCCTACTTATTTTTTCTACCAGTATATGAACCTCAGAGTTAATATCCTCATTTGGATAAACCACAGAGAATTAAAATGTCCTATTTTCTTCCATATTAAATTGTAATATTTCAAATATAAGTTTAGTTTTATCCTGTTACTTACAATAGGTAAATATAGCTCACAGATAGAGATTCTTAATAATTTAAGTAATGATGTCTTATTATTATTAAAAATAGAATTTATTTCTCATAGAAACTCCTAATGTCAAAGAGATTGCCTGGATATATCCCTTAACAATCCTAAGGTATTGCTTGTCTTTCTTACCAGTGGTCCTTCACATACTCTTAGAACCAGTGCTAGTTATGATCTGCCATTGCCATATTTTGACGTTTGGGCAAAAAGCAATGCATTTTTAATTGCATGTCATTTTCCTAATTTGCTATGTGATTATTTTTTAAACACTGTTGCTGTTTGTTTTTCTTTTCTTTCTTTATTGTTTTTCATTTTCTTTCTTTCTTCCTTTTTTTTTTTTTTTTTTTTACAATTGAATGGTACAAACAGTCTTTTATATACCACTATTGACTCAGAGTCTTTTACTCTCCAGAACTGCAATTGCACATTGATTTGTTGAGGAAGATTTCTTTCACTTTTTTTTTTCCTTTTAATGAGTTTATACAATGGGCAGTATTAACTTTTATTTTCTAAAATTAGGTATTACATATATATGTTTTATAGACTTTATTGAGGAATAATTTCTAATTTAAATCATCTGATCATCTCAATGTATGTACATTTTATATAAATCTAAAATCAGTGTGTATATAATATATACTCGCAACATCTATTCAAAGCAATAGCATGATGAAACCTACTTTACTGTGCTTAATTCACATATTCTACCATTTGATCTTTTTCTTTCCAAATGGATTACATAAGACTTTCTGGGCAGAATTTATACTTTTATTTTTCTTTACCTCTAGGAATTGAGTGTGAGCTCAGTAGTGTCCAAATCTTTGCAACTCCACAGACTATAGCCCACCAGGCTCCTCTGTCCATGGAATTTTTCAGGCAAGAATATTGGAGCGGGTTGCCATTTCCTACTCCAGGGGATCTTCCCAACCCAGGGATCAAACACACATCTCTTGTATCTCCTGCATTNTTAAAATAGTATATATTTTTAAATAATATATGCTATACATATCATTGTTGCTTAATGTTTTCTAAATATAAATCTAGCAGCTATGCACAATTATTTTGTGAAATGTTCTACAAAGTTGAAAGTGTGAAGAGTGAATAGTAACTTCTAATTCTGAAGATATATTGACTCAATGTCATGAAAACGTGGGGAAACAATTATACTCTTAGAGATAGAAAGTTTAGAAATCACTTTTATTAGTCTCTCACTTTTTATTAAGTTTAACCTGGAGCTATTTTTCAGCGTTAGTTGGGAAACTCAACTTTCATCATTTATCAAAGGTCTTTCTTGGGAGATGTAAATAAATTATTTCCAATTGGAATGAGGCTCATCTTTTCTATGGTAGGCACCTGTCTATGGTAACAGGACTAAGCCCACCACTTCATTATTCGCATGGCAGATGGCAGATGACAATGACCTTTAGTCATTTTGTCCAGTGAGAGATTAAAGTTAGCTCATAAATTGCCAATCTGTTGAGCCATCTGGTCTTTCATGGTGGATTTTTTTAAGTAATTCACAAGGCTTAGGAAAATAATTTATTGACCGCCTATGTACTATATATTAAATGCTGTCAAACAATGATAACCTGTAAACATTTTGAGTTGTACAATAGGAGAATGAATACTCTATAAATGCTCCATATAAAATGCGTGCAGTGTATCTTGTACCTGCATATTTTTAGAGTGTATAAATTTCTTTTACTTTAGATGTTTTGACATCTCATGTGTTTTCTCTTATAGAAGTGAGGTATGGTAGAGTAGAAGTATGCTCAATGAGAACTCAAATAGTTAAGAGCTTTTTACTTAGAATTATCCATAAAGTTCTCTAAAATAATTTTTTGCCACACTGACAAGTTGGTGATTCACATTTTTCTAACACTTAAGTGTTATGTCATTATTTTTGTATTTTAAAAGAGGAATTGGAAAAATTTTACCAAATTTAAGACTCAGTGTTTAACTTTCTTACATGACAAAATATTAGAATAAGACCTCAATCTGACTTTAATTCCAATCAGGGAATTTCTGTCATTCCATAATGTAATATGAGGGGCTCAGAAAAGGGGATCGTCTGTATAGTTTCAGTAATTGTGAAAGCCTGGGGAATTTTATGGCTGTAAACACCCAAAATTGGTGTTCATTTTTGTGGAATTTAGAGATTATTTTAATTAACCTCTTTGCAATGGAAACTAATGTGTACATCAATTATACTTAATATACATATGATTTCAAGCTTTTGTAATACTATAATCCTTGATAATTTCTGAAAATTAATGTAATTAGCAATTGTCATCTGAAAGTGAATGTAATTATTATACAAAGAAATAGCTAACTCTTTTCCAAGCCAACTGCCTCCTTGGCAAGAAGTTAATAGGAGTTATTTATTTGTATGTTTCAAATGTATCATTACTACTAATATTGTTTTATAAAACAGGGATCATTCTAGGAACAATCCACATTTTTTTTTCTTTTTTCCTGCTTTCCTTTTTTGTTTCATTTTTATCCCAATTCCATGACTGCTAAATTGGTGATGGTCTCTGACTTTCGGGAGCTTGCCAGATAAGAGAAGTGTAAGTGTGGTACTCGACTTCTGTATTCCTGGCAGTCCACTCTTCACTGTGGTTATAGAAGTCTACGATTCCATCCATCTGTCTCCTGGCTGCAGGGTAGATGTTGCATTTGCCACTGCTAAAGAGTGAAGACAGTGGGAAACAATAATAAGTGTACAATATCTAGAATAAAAGGTTAAGTAAAACTATAAAATATTACTTTACAAAAATTGTGCATGTTTGGAAATACTCTAACTTTATTCTAATAGTTATTTTCCCCCTCGCCCTGTGTGTAAGGCAGCAGAGTGTCCTGAACTTGTCAGATGACTTTCACCTTCATGTTTCATATGCACACCTACCACATTAGCTATCATATATCTCCTGTCTTCCTCTGAATTGACTTGTTTGAAGCCTGGAGAGTCTAATGTACACTTTATTAGAACATAGGAAATTAATATCATCACCCACTAATACAGCAAAAGCATATGGAAAGAATGGAACTATAAACATTTATACAGATATTGTTGTCTACCAAAAGCTGTATCCCAAGGAGTTCTGTTGCTTAACAGGAAAAATGAATTGTCTGACCCTTCTTTTTCTTATTTTAACATTGAAAACAGCATTACTTTATAAAGAAGCAGTGAGGACTGAGTAAAGATGTGTGTAAAAGTTATCCTGTATCTATAATGTACAGATTCTGCAACAATCCATAGTTATTATAATCGTTGAAGGAATAGCATCAAATGAAAATGTGAAGCTCCTAGTCAAGTTGTGCAGACTCAGTGCACCGCCTAAGAAATCTCTTTGTATTCTCGTTTTCTTTTAAAGTGTTTATGACATGTTTATATGTTTATGATGTTTATGACTATTATGATGTGTTTATGGTTCCTTGACATAACTTTTCTTCTACTTAGATTAGTTTTTATTCTTCAATTACTTTTGGACCCAACTAAGTTATTTTATAAATTGACATCAGTTTTAATAAAACAAAATACATTTTTAATAAAGTTATATTTTCCCAAGACAACCTCAGTGTTAACTGCCATCTCACTTGCTCTTCTTACAGTGTGATGGTGACATTTAGAACTGGGCAGATTTTTGTGACTGTTGGCACCACGGGAATACAGTGGGAGAGATGTTAGGTGTCTTCTCAGGGCAAGTCATAAAAGGCCAAGCAAGTGCCATGTTGGTTCAGCAGACATGCTTGCTGGAGCCTTTAGCTGTCTTGTGAGGAGTCTCATGGCAAGTGGGCTACCATGTAGAAAAAGTCCAAACCAACCCCCATAGAGAGATTGCATGGAGCAGCCCTGAGCAGACATGAAGAGAAAGGGGCCTGCACAGACTCCAGATCCTCCATATCCCCCTTCAGTGTCTCAACTCGAGCTCCCATCTGGCTGTTACCATGTGAGAGACCCCAAACTAAAGAGCTCAGTCAGGCACTTACTGCAGAAACCAGGAGCAAAAACAAAATTCCTGCAGAAACCATGAGCAAAAACAAAATGGTTTTCATTGTTTTAAGTCTCTAAATTTTGGAGTCATATGTTTGTCGTAGTACCATAACTGATTAGCTTCCCTCATAACTCAGATGGTAAAAGCATCTGCTTGCAATGCAGGAGACCTGGGTTCGATCCCTGGGTGGGGAAGACCCCCTGGAGAAGGAAATGGCACCCCACTCCAGTACTCTTGCCTGGAAAATTCCATGGATGGAGGAGCCTGGTGGGCTACTGTCTGTGGGGTCACAAAGAGTTGGATACGACTGAGCAACTTCAGTTTCATAACTAATTATAACAAAATCCAACATGATAGAATTCTTGACATTTTTATGCAAACAGCCATATACTACAAATACTTCTTTCCAAAATGGTAGTAGGCTACTCTTCTGTCTAGAAACCATTATTTCCTCAAATGTTGCCTTCTAGTAACCCTAGGACTTGTTGTATTGTCCTGAGGGGGGCTTTTTGGGCAGTTTTTTGGTATAAATGTTTTATTTTTCTTTCATTAATAAAATCCATGAAGTCCAAGTAATTTTAAGTAGACAATTTAAAATAATTCTCAATTACATATTATCTGTTTTTTAAAGTTGAGTTCAATTTTTTTGATTGAAAGTCCACATTAATAAAAATAAATCAGAAAATGCTAACATTGAAAGAAGCCAATAAAGAAAATCCATACAATCTTGAAGACTTCTAATCTCTAGAGGATATTTGGATTATTCTAATTTCATTTTTCTTTTGTATTTTCCCAGAGAAGAAGAAAAGATTAGCAATAATAAATCACATATTTTTAAAGGAAAAATATTTTAGGGAAAAGCAATTAAAAAATATTTTGGAGTATTTTTGAATAGCTATGAAACTATCAGTAACCTCAGATATGCAGATGATACCACCCTTATGGCAGAAAGTGAAGAGGAACTAAAGAGCCTCTTGATGAAAGTGAAACAGGAGAGTGAAAAAGTTGGCTTAAAGCTCAACATTCAGAAAACGAAGATCATGGCATCTGGTCCCATCACTTCAT